>CATKUY010000215.1:0-25786 GCA_949802685.1 Dicyrtomina minuta
AAAAAAAATTAATGCGCAACAGATTAAATATAATTACTGTTTTTCACAGTTCAAACAAAGGATGTACCTTCTGATTAAATCATATGCATTACTTACTAACTTAGTACCTATTTAATTGTATCGCATCTGAAATCCTTACTCTACTGACTAGCAGGCGGTGCTTTTCGAAACTTGAGACTTGAGGGTAATAATAATTGGATCTCTAACCATACTCTAACTAATAGCTAATCACTGCTCACTGCTCATTGATGTTCAGTACAAAAGCTAAAGAGGAGGAATGATGCGGGATTGTTCACAAAATATGTAACTCAAATTATTTAACTTTTTAGACCCACTCACCACGAAACCAAGTCTCTTTGTTTTAATCTTGCGTAATTAATGGCTATATCTTTAACATGTCACGCCGTCACTTTCCAAATTCACCCACTGGCCATATCGAAGAGATCAGTTGTGGACGATCCCAGAGTGAATTAGGCGGTTCAAATTTTACTGCTTTACTTTTGTTTTCTAAAGCCACAGCCAAAGCCGGTTTAGTTGGACTTGGGCAGAGATGAGCATGAGTAAAGTATCAGGGAGAATTATTTTATAATATTCGCTACACATTTTCATGCCGACGTAAGTTTCTGAGCCCAACACTGGACATTTTTCATTTCAGTGACTGTGACTGACAAGTGAGCTTAAATATAATAAAATTATCACAGTCAGCCAGCAGTCAGTTTAAGTTAAGTGTTTCTAATCGTAAGTTGTTAGCGTCGTTAGCGAGTACTATGCAACACAGTCAGTAACAATAAACTTTTTCTGTTCACTTGTCAATAGCAATAATAACAATTTGGAGCACTCAGTCAGTTGACAGTACTTACAGTTGGTTTATTACTCTGGTAAACTTTGACGCAAGTATTAAAGTGGGGCGGGAGTAGCGAAGAATACACGAATTTACAATTTTGGAACAAACAAAAAAGAAGTAATAAGTGTCCATCCCACCAGTCACCAGTTACAATATTAAGTAAGTAATGCTTGTCGAAACCATATACCAATCACGAATCACAGAGTTAAATATACTTTTTCACAACTGATGACTGAAGTGAGTACGACTTTAATTAACCTAATTAGTAGACATTAAGATTTCAACAAGTCTACGAAATAGTTTATAGTTAATGATATTGCGTGAATTTGTTTATCGTTGTACTGCTGCTGTATAATTTATTATATTTTCTACCTTTGCAGATACATCCTGATTCCTACTAACCAGTGAGTTTCACATATTTTTTGGACTACATTATGGAATCCTTAAATGATGTTGAGATTGCTCCAAGAAGAAATAGGAAACTAAAAGCCAACAATGACAATTTTCTGTCCGAATATGAAATGGCCGATGATAATTTATCTGTAGGCCCAGCAGCTGAACTGGGTTTAGATGTAAGTCATAGCCCTCCTTTGACCTTTGTCATTTAGTAGTTAGCCCCTAAAGATGCAATAAATAATGATTTTAAAACACTTTGCCCAGCAGGATCAATTTTCTCATAAGTAAACATTGGTTTTGTTTTGTTTTTGCACTCTGGTAGGAACTCACAATGATATTCAGCCAAAACAGCTACTGGATTTCCACGGATGATCTGCTCAAGTTTCGACTTGTTAATAAAAGCTGGAGAGATGCAGCTACGACAACCCTTCTTCAACGGGATGCTTGCTATGTTGCCTTGGTGGTAGGAACTGAATCTACTCAAAAATTTGAAGCTAATTCTGGAACCAGAGATCAGTTTTGTATTCGGAAGCATGGAGATAAAGTTGATACATCGAATACTCTTGAACAATTGACCGAATTAATGTTAAATTCCACCAAGTTTCCTGCATCTGCTTTGTACATACACACTAGTACCAGTCCCAGCCCGACCAGCCGTCCTATCAACTACGCTGACCACCCGGATTTAGTGTTGTTTTTTAAACTGCATGGTGAAAAGATTAAAAGCTTTGGTCCTCATGGTTGCGTCTCGCAAGAAACATTGCTGGATATTTGTTTTAATTATGTACCTTCAATGGAATGCCTCAATTTAAGTTGGGCAACAGTAGTGTCATCGAAAGATGAAGACAAACTAGACAAAGACATTGAAACTTCTTCAACGATGCCTTTAAAACTTCTTCCGCTCAAATCTCTTGTTTTTGGTACCCGTAATATTGACAAAGATGGAGATGGAGCACACTCAAAATTTATCCGGCTCCTCCTGGCTTCCCCGTCGAAATTGAGCCAGGTGGAAGTCACGCTCAGCTCGATATGTCACGCTTTGGAAGAGGGGAAGGGAGACCTTATAAGGAGCTTTAAAGTATTTGACCATTACACCGACGACAGTGCCATCTCACTTATTAGAAAATATCTTGAGCTGACTACGAGTCCAAAGCTTTCAAAACTGTATCTAAGTTTCTCCACCTTTCATCCAAATAATTCTACTATAGCTTCAGTTTTTGCATTAATTGGGTCAGCTCGAAAAACTTTACAAGATTTAACATTAGACTTTACGTTTTCTACAGGTCATCAACGTTTAAAACTTCCGCCAATGAAAAATCTAAAAACATTAACGCTCATATGTGCACCTGATTTTTCAGCTTATTTGGATTATTCTAATTATCTCCCACCACCCGATGAACCATATCATTGTGAAACATTGAAAGATGGCAGTTCAATTTACAATAATTATTTTCCTAGCTTAATTAAAGTCAGTTTAAGATCAGAAGGTCAACCAGTTAGGGAAATTATGCGTTCTTTTCTCTTGGATTCCCCCCAAAATCGCTTTCCAAGCGTTGACATTGTAGAATGGGGCACACATGAGTACTGGGAACCTTACGAGGACGAGGGTGATTTTAAACTGAGATTTAAAATTGTCGCGAAGGCTTTCCCAAATCTTCGAATTTTGAAATTAGAATGTAGCGACTTCCAATATCTAAATCAGTCATTGTGGAAGTTGAATGCGTTAGAATTTATTTCAATCTACAATATCTCAAATGGAAAAGCTCGCTTAGTTCCATTTGTTGACAAGTTCTTTACTGGCTTCAGTCTTGACATGTGTAAGAACTTACAGACAAGAAAGCTTCCAGAGTCTATGGATACCCCAGATTCTTTAAAGTTTCTACGCACGAAACCATCCATCTGTAAATTAAAACGTAATATAAATTTCATGAATTACTTTATTATTAATCATTTCTACAGATTATTTCTCATTGCTAAAGTTGTTAAATACTAAATGCCTAAATTTTACTAATACATAGTCAAATTGTTTCAGTTACTTAGGAACTTTTTTATGTTACTCTCTTAACAGATCTAAAGGAATTCAAATTGGAGTTTTCACCCGATTTTTCTGTTCAATTTGCGTCGAGCGTGACTGGAAAATACGCGTTTGCGAAAATGCTAAACACAAAATTTATCATCTCGTATGACCCAGACAAAATTAATGGCAGTGCAGGTAAGCAATAAACTTTTATTACGTAAGTATTAAATGCTTTCGGCTATGATTAGCATACAATATTTGGTTGCAATTTAGAAATAATTATGTATAGAAATTTTTTAATAAAGTATTTATATTATTTCGAAGCAATGGAATATAAAAATCCCTATGACGATAAGGATAAGAGCGATGACGACTCCGACGTTAGCAGCGATGACGACTCCTGCGAAAGCTTGAATCTTGGTGGAAAGAATGATAGTGAAAGTGGTGAGAATGAAAATTCCAACAGTTAGAATTGCGCTTTGGAGCTATAACAATTTAAAATACTAGATCTATGCTGAGTTCTCAAGTAAATGCTTTTAATATTGTTATTTATCAGAGGACGCTAAAGACATAAAATTTCGGGATAAGGAAAACAATCAGAAGGAATACAATAATCATTATGAGAAGTATGAAGAGTTTTGCTTTGGGAGCATCCGAGAATACGCTTGTATTGTTCGCGAAAAGAAAATGCAAAAATTATAAATTATGATTAAATTTGCACAAATCACACCAGGTAATTCATAAGCAACTTACCCATATAACCTATATTTCAATTGTACATTTAATTAATAGCATCTTTACTATTAGTTTTAATAAGAAATCTGTATGTACATTATTTTCTAGCTTTTTATTCTGCTCACTCAAGACCGGAAACGCTTACTGGAATTAGAAATGCTATTGAATTTAAATTAATTAGTTATTTTCTATAATAATTACAATCATACATCAAATGCCAACATGACTTCTGTAGTAATGCTTTGATAAACGGTATGGAAAGCAAATTAACTTGGTATGCATCAGTTACGTAATTATATTTTATCGATTATTTTTATCGTCATTGGAAACCTTCCCTTCCTTCGAACAGTGAGAACAGAGTGAATTAGGTCAGGATTTCAGAATCCTCATAAATTCAAGGCATTTCATTCATACTGTTTCGAAGGATCAAGTATGATCATCTCCATTTCGAGCTAGAATCAATTATATTAAATTAATTATTTATTAAATTATATTATTTTCTTTTTTAATTGTGATTTTGGAAAATTTTCAATTATCAAAACAACGTGTAAATGGAACATTTTTCAGTTTTCAAAAATATGTAGAAAGAACATTTGGACTTTTCAAAAACGTGCAAATAAAATATTTAACAATTTTCAAAAACATGCAAATAAGACATTTAAAACCTTTCAAAAAACACGTAAACAGAACATATAATTGCTCTTTTCTAAATCAACCTAAAAGAATATTTTTATATTTTCTAAAAACTTGTAAATACAACAGTTTGTTTTACTTAAAGAAACCATCAATAAAATCGAAATTGGTGGTTTTGTATGAAAAAAAATTGCTGCTTTAAGCAGATTCTTTCATCTCGCCCTGCACACGTTTGTTTAGGCTGGAATCCAATTTATATTTATACCACAATTTTTAGATAATTATTTTCTATTTCGTATTTATTTTATTACGTGTAATTTTTCTTATTTCAGTGTGTATCGCCCAATTGTTTTATATGTGGTAATTGATTATATCTATTTAACTGTCACATTATTATTTCGCGCATTAAGTAGCTGGGATATAACTGTCACATAACTATATACAGGAATTTACTTTTCATGATTAAACCCTAATATTCTGAAACCTTTGTAATTGTCATTATTAAACGTATTATTGTAATTGTAGATATATTAAATTGGTATGCCTAATATATGCGTAAATTATGTGATCGTCATTCCTGTCAAGATTATAATATTACTACCTGTACATAAATTCCTTAATTATAGGAATATAATTTTCATATAAGCGTTTAATGATCCATTATATTAAATTACATTACAGTGCCATCCTATATGCCTAATTAAATCGCACGACTTTTATATTTACATTATATATTTATTGCTCCCAATGGTTTGCTCACTTATATTATCTTTATTTTTAATGCAGACAAACTAAATACTATAATCGTTCATACAATTACGTAACAAGGTTGGCATGTGTGACGGTTCAACGGTTTAGTACCCCACATTTATGCCCGCTTACTTTCAATCTTTGTGTATCGTCCGTTGTTGCTCAATTCCACGTAGGTACTTTTGTTTCCGAAATTCTTAAAAAATTCTATTTTTCATAAATGTATTACAACTGTGTTTGACGTAAGCTCAGGAACAATGCCCCTAGTCCACTGAAAATCTTATTAAAAATAGATTAAATCCTAGAATCTGTTGGTTACGCAATATGTTGACACCTGGAGCTGTAGAATGGTTAGGGAGGCTCTTAAATGTGGGCCACTTTGTCTTTGGAAGTCACCCGTATTACTGGAATCAGACAACCAGGAAATTTTGCTACAATCCGGCAGTCAAATACAAAATTCTCTACTGGGTCCAGTTCTTCATTGTAAACATGTACCAACTGTTTTTAGTAGGTCGCTGCGCTCAAATCCTAAAATCAGAGGTTCCGGCTGCTGACAAATTTAGAGCACTGTACGTCACACTGGTCATGATTTCGATGAATGTTATGCACGTGGTGGAAATAAGGCATCATGACGTCATTCATAATTGTCTCAATTGCTCCGTAAACGTTACGGAAAAATTTCAAGGTTTTTAAGAATTTTTAACGCATGTTATATTTTTTGCAATGTTTTTTGAACTCGTTTGCTGTACTGCAACTTACCAAAAAATTTTATATTTGTTTTTTTATTAGACAATTACGGATACGCAAACCATGGACAGTGCAGTAGAAACGCAATCAGGTTTATCAAAGCTGCTTGGTTAATGTGGTTTTTTGTGTCCTTTACTTACTTTTTGGGCTGCATTCGATTGCCAACTCAATCTTATCTTCTGACTTCGTTAGCCCAAAATCCAAGACATTTTTCTATCGTGGTGCGAACTCTGCTTGGTTACATTCATTTTCACGTGGTAGCCTACCAGATAGGATTTACAATCACCTATGCATCCATAATGGTTACCTATATCAATGCAGTCCTACCAATGATGCGTCGAATGAGGTACAGTTTAGCTGCTAATTACACAAACCTCGTGATTATACGCTAATGCTAACTTTCGTTGTTAATTCTGAATTAAGTAACTGACATTTTTAACTGCAGGACGCTGGGATTTTCAAAAACTGAAAACCAGGACGACCGAAATGGACAGCCAATTATCCTTTCAGATATATGTAAATACAACACTCAACTAAATGTCCTGCAAAAGCAATTCAATTCCATATTTGGGGAATTTGTTCTTGGAGGAGTTATATTTAGCCAGTACGTGGGCGTCATGAATGTTGCCCAGGCCGTTCTTTATGACAATGTTCGCTCATTTGTCACTGCTATCGGTAACAATCTTCTTTCTACTCTTATGTGGGGATTGGCAGGTCAAGTTCATGAAGTTTCTGAAGAAATGTTGAGCAGCTGGAAGCACAATTCAACGAAGAAGCCGAAATGGTTTCAAAAATACTTGGTTTCGAATCAATCACAAAAAATTACTATTGGTTCTTTCTTCTACGTTGACAAAGAGTATTCGCTTACTTTCATGCGGATTGTGGTTTCACGGGCTGTTGAACTTATTGCCACTTACAGAGTAGATTAGTTTAGTTGCATGATAATATTAAGCGAATACAACTTTACTCCTGTACGTACAGTACAGGTGACCATACGTCAAGGTACCATTACACAGACGACCATATGTCAGAGGAAAATTACTCACGGGGGACCACATGTCAGGGGAACATTACATACGTGGGGAATACGTCACGATCCCATTAGGTACAGGGAATCATACGTCAGGGTACTATTACTTACGGAGGATCATTTTTGAGGGGACCACTACAAACAGTTGACCATATCTTACGAGCATAACTTGTCAAAGTGTAATCGAGTTTTCTGAGGAGATATTGTTTTTCAAAAAGAGCATCCCAAAAAACTTAGAACGGCTTAACAACATAGGATGCGGCAAATGAGTTTTGGTCGATGAACTTTTTTTTCAAAAAACCAAAAAGGGCCTCAAAATGGTTTTTTAATCCTTTTTTTTTATTTTTTGTCAAACATCTAAAGCACATTTTTTAAAAATTTTGTATGAAAAACCATTTTAAAATATTTTAATTTCAAAAACAATTAACATTTAAAATTTTGAATTTGTTTATTGTTTTCAAAATTTAATAGACACGTAGGTTCGTATAGCAAAATTTTGAAAAAAAAAAGAAAAACTGAATTTTGAAAAAAGCTAAAATTGTTTTAGAAAAAAGTCTAAAAATGTTAGAAAACATCCAATTTCGTCAAATTAGGATGAAAACTGTACAAGTTACAGGGCGGGCGAAGTAATAAAATTTGATTTTTTTTAAAACTTTGACGAGCTACTGTAACCAAGCAACACGCAAAGCGCAGTCGAGTTACTTTGGATCTCTACGAATTAAAAGTATCAAGGCTTTTGTAACTATGAATTTTTGAAATTGACAGGTTTTTTGTGAATCTATTCCATTGTAATTATAAAACAATTGTATACCAACCCAAGCTCATTAATCACCATCAATGTAGGGAACGTGAATGCACTAGCAATTAAAATCAGAGCAAAACAATGTCCACGATACATGACTTCAATATATCCAAGAAAAATCATAAATGGAATTTTCTGAAAAATACTAAGTTCCTTTGGATTATCTAAGAGAGACGAGAGATGTTCAGGGGACTCTGGTCTGAAATATAAGCCAATGGCCATGAGAACCGTGAAACAGTTCATACAACGATATATATTTGCAGTCCGAAGCTCGCCCAACCAAATCATTATTGGTTTTTTCCCATCGGTCGACTTGATCATATAATTTTCTGCAGAACAACAACAAAAATTATAAATATGTAATTATATGTAATTTTTATTGCTTAAAGTAAGTAAACTTAAGTAACTTTTAATAAATTAAAATGTACATCTCACTTTCAAACTTTTGAAACAACAGTGTGTATCCTCGTACAAAATTTGAAAATTCGTGCCCGTGCAAAACTGCAACAATCTGCATGATGGACGGGTACAGAAAATACATTGAAATAAATTGCATGTACCTCTTTTCACCGTTGGTCTTGTTTTCATCTTGAATTGTTTAGACACAGCAAACAAGGACGAAGGTTGTATACGCCCACGTCAAGAGGACGTTAAAGTACTAGAAGTACAGGCGCCATTTTGGTTGCACATATTCAAGAGTCCCTTATTGTTTCCTATGCCAAATGCAGGGGTGCATTTTGAATACTTGCCCCATTTCAATCCCTTTCCGGAAGTAGGAAATTCCGGTAGGGGTAAAGAGACGACTAGTTGGTAATGCCATCGCTGTTACTGGTTTAACCTTCTCCTTCTGGTCCTTTTTTTATGTGGAATTCGACGAGTCTGCACTGTGCGTTGTGTTGGCATTTTGATTTTCTGATTTATTTTATTTCAAACTATGTCTGTAATTTTCTACTGGGTTGTTTTGCAAAAATGTTATAACAGTTAGGAGGACACTATCGTTTTTTGTATTTTAGATCTACTATGTATTCTATACAATTTTAAGTTATGTGTAATTATACTTAGTCAGAGTTATAAAGCGAACGTAATTTTAGACTCAGACAATCTTTTTCAAGACAAACTCTTACAATACTTTGAATAACGCCACTTAAAACAGGCTACCTATCTTTGTAAAGCTTAGTAAATTTAGGTTACAGTCCACTCTCTACATAGCTTACCTCCTCATAGCGTACTTTTTACGCATCCCTGGCTAAATCCCTATGATTTTAATGCAATAATACCTCTATATAGTGTACCTTTACATAGCGTATACCTCCACATAGCGTACTAATTTTGCTGGCCCAAAACACTCATTATGTGTAAATGTCGTCGCTACATAGCGTACTTTCAGAAATTTAAAAAATTTTAGCGCTCAGTTAAAAAAGTTACTATTTTTTTCCTTGATCTAACTGATTTTGCAAACTTCTTCAATCAAAATTACTAAGCATATTCTTTAATTGATTTGTGTAGAACCAATAATTACTTTAAACAGTAGAATTTTTATTTTTTTCATCTATAATACTGCTTTTTTTAAAATCTGTACTTTCTACATAGCGAACTCTCCTCATAACGTACTAATATTGCTGGTCTGCTGAAGTACGCTATGTAGAAAGTGGACTGTACCCTGTACCAGCCACGCCTACTTAGTTTGATATGTAGCTTTCATATATTTTAGTAATCATTAAAAGCTTTTAGGAAGAAAATGTAGAATGTAGATAGCACAAGAAGTATAATATGTATTGAATTTCGATGTTCAAAAAATCTAAAATACATACTTTTAAATTTTCAACTAAAGCTTCCTGCACTGTGTCAATATTGTTTATAAAATATCCATTTTATTAACTAAGGAAATGTTAGATTTTTGATTTAATTCATTATAAATCATTACAAATGCATAAAATCGTATAGGGTGAGTTTCGCTATAGCTTCAAATCCATATAACACATTACCAAATTGAAAATATAACTAGAGTCGAAAACACTATACTATACTTTGGGTACTATACTTTATGTATGGCAGATCGTTCGTCTTTGAGCAGTAATCAATACCATTGATTTGCCACTGTACGTAGTGTAAAGTTTAAAAGCGGATGGGACACCAGGAATAATTACTTTGGGAAGTTGAATGTAGCCTTGCAGTATGGCGCTTGCCAAAATAACTAAAGATTAACGCTCTCTAAATGATTCGCAGAACTTGCTTACATTAGGTTTTATCCACACTGTACATACATACATTATGCTTAATCTTCCTACATACATTTAAAAATTAAGTCAAGTTTGACTGTATATTCGTTTATCGCATTTTAGATTACATCCGTATCCTTCAAAGTTTAAATATAGGAGTTCCTACCTTTTTCTAATTTTGTTAGATTAGATTATTAGACATTAGGAGTAAAATCGTAAATGGGTTCTCAGCAACTTGTCATATTTTTAAGTTAAATCATAATTTTGATTTTAAAATTTTGCCAATGCCGCAAGTGAAACATCCTTTTTTTTATGGTGACAGAGATTTTGTTACTTCATCAAATATGTTTGAGCGATGGATTAGTCTGCGTGAAACATTTCCTAAATTAAAATCGATAAGTATTAAAATAATAACACACTACGAAGACATAGTTTTTGGAACACAATATGTCTTCGCTCAAATTCCAAGCTTAAAAAATATTAATTTTAGGTTTCAGCCTGCGGAAATCGTGTTTCGACGGTTAAAAGAAATGTTTCTTAATGCTACTATTTATTCTAGCTTGAAGCATTAAACTTACGTTTGAGACAATTTAGCTTTTGAGGCAATTCAACTGTTAAAGTCATGATAAAAAGCTTTTTATTGCGACGATATTACCTACACGGTTTTAAATGACAAGGGCCGGTGCTAATTGGACGCGCTGCTGGAAACGACAAAAATTTGGTGCCCTATTTCCAGCCAAAGGCAAGAAACTGTGTTTAACTGCTGTTAGAATATAATTTTTATTCCTACCTATCTACATAATTTACCGGAATTTTGAAAATTTTGCAATACTGGACCAATGTCTTCGAGCCATAATATATTATTGGAAAACTAATCACCAGTAAAATTCAAATAACGGGATGGGCCTCCATAAAATCTTTTTAAAATAACGGTCTATTAATTTTAAAATGCCTCCAAAATTGTGTTGTATGGGTCACAATCAAAAAACAAAACAAAAATGGTGTCTGCTTATTTTTGAAACGCTTTCACATGATATATCACTCGACACAATCCGTTAACTTTTTTGAATTTGCAATTAAGTTTTTTTGAAACCATTTTTAAAATAATAACAATCGTGCGTCCACACCATGTTCATTACTTTTGCCTAATTATAACCATTCTAATGACGTATCATGTTAGTGGAAGTTTATTGAGTTACCGATCGAAATCATGAGTCAACACAATATTTAAAGTTTCGGCGGGAAATTCGAAAATTTAAATTTTGAATTTTTAGTTGTATTACAGAAATAGATTATAAATAAAAATGTAAGCATCTTTTTCAAATTCGAACCGCCCTATTTTGATGTTAGGGCTGCTATTAAACAAGGGCTTTAGCCCTTGTTTTTTAATAATATTTCAGCATTACAAGAAGTTCAATCTCAAAAATGATCATATTCAATTATTTATGATGTACACGTTTTAAATTGAAAATTCCCTGAGAATTAAAATTATTTGGCATATAATTAAGTTCCCAACTCTGACTTCTTTGTACTTTTTCAATTATTGACATGCATTTGTAAGATTTTATTAACATACGAAAGTGAAAAAAACTTACCATCGAAGTGATAGGAATATTCTGTGAGCCATACAATTACAAAGACAATCCATAGTCACTTGCACAATAACGTTCACTAAATTCGGGGTCATTCAGTTCAGCTTCAGTTAGCTTCAGTTCTTGCAGTCTCTGCACTCTTTGCTGCCTCACAAGCTGAACTCTTACTTATGTACCTAACATGACTAGCTTATGTGGGTGAGTGTTCAGTTAATAGATATACAAAACTTGGGGAGATATATGCATTAGTTAACTGTACCATGTATTTGGTTCAAGTAGTGGAGTTCAAACACATTACTACGATAACAGATTTATTCCTTTTCTTCTTCTCCTTCTCCTTCCCATTGCATTCTAAACTGTCGTGCTACCCTGACTATTTTCCTTTCCAGTTAATGTTAATTTCTTTAAATCTGCACATACTAGTATTATTTATTAACTATGTACAAAGCAT
This sequence comes from Dicyrtomina minuta, assembly GCA_949802685.1. NCBI lineage: Eukaryota > Metazoa > Arthropoda > Collembola > Symphypleona > Dicyrtomidae > Dicyrtomina > Dicyrtomina minuta. The sequence continues at coordinate 12,217 of CATKUY010000215.1, forward strand.
CCTAATGCTTTTAAACAATAAATTAACATGCGGAAGGAAAATATTTTGTACATGGGTAGCAAATAAATATCCTGAGTAGCAAATGCCCAGAAAGCACGCGTGTAGGTAGCACATGTCCAGGCAGCCAATGTTTGATCAGCAAATGTCCAGGTCCAGGTAGCAAAGGTGTGGATGGCAATTGTCCGGGAAAATTAAGAAAAAGTTTGATTTCATTAAAATTTTATGCTATGGACTTTTTACCCTATGTTAAGGTATTGATTTTTTGGCAAAACGGGATAGGTCCACAAATTCAAATTTTTGAAGCTTTTCTAAAAAATCCTAGAGTCCGTCTGGAATTATGTATAGGTTTCTGGTATAGCCTACTTTGATAACCAATTTCTGCCGCTGAGTACGACTACGGGATAAACGCCTAAATTTCTTTTTATTTTATAATGATATTAGCCTCAATTATTTTTTTAACACAAGACTACTAAATTAGGAAATTACAAAATATATCAACTCACGATCAGTATTTGTCACTATTTGAATTGGACTATTTGTGCTACCTAATGTTCACAACTCCAACTATGTACATGGGGAATTCGAACGTTTCTTAAAGTTATTAAAATCGATATTTAAGACTTAAAATTAAGTAGTAACTTTTACATGTTTGCAAACAGTGTATTAGGTATTATTTTTAGGTTCCCACCAACAACATAGTTAAATAGGGCTGAATGTTTGTAAAATTACATAGACAATGTTCAGACGTGACTGAGCGTAATATTAAAATTTATGTGTTACAAGTATGAATGTTCCAACTTCTGGTGATGGCTGTGTGGCAACTGCTTGAATTAACTTATGAGTGGAAAACTATGATGATCAATTGATGATTATGTGACTGATGGTCAATGTAATGATCCAATTCCGATGCGTATTATGAGTAATGTAGATGTTATCCAATATTCACGCACGATACTAACAATAAGATGCCAAAATCGCGGACACAGGGATAATGTTATATTGTGACAACAATATAGTCAGTACTTAATTTAATAACATTAAATCCCTAACAATTACAACCAACTAATTACTCTAAACTAATACTTCTTATTGTATTACAACAATACAATCTACTACAATTTGGATACTTTTACAACCGACAGACTAGGAGAGACTTCTCAAGGTTTACAAGGCAAGGCTGAGACAAGACTAAACTCCTAAAAAAAGATAAGCCAAGTCTAACGACTTCACTTCACTACCACTAACCAAACTGCGCAAGACTTGACCTTGAGTAGTCATCCAATAAGCCACACTCTACGAAGTAGAGCACTAACTAAGTAACTACTACTAAAAGTACCTACTAAATACTATGTAACTTAAAACTATTCTAAATTACACTAAGCAGTACAGTAAAATGACTGCAACCATATGGCTATTGCCATCCGTTTCAACACCGCCGACCAAAAAATGACTACGGTTTGAAGGCATTTTTTAACCTAAACTAACATTACGGTATACCAACTAATTATTATTTAGACACCCACGAATAAATACATTGATAAACCTTACATTCTATATTAACCTATCACGAATTCACTTAACTTTATAAAACGAATACTGAACTCATGTTACATACTGCAATTACTGAGTACATATTATCACAATGACAATATAACCTAAAACTACATCTATTTGACACTAATTACGTATACCTAACACAAATAGTACACACAGAAACACGAATAGCACACAAATTTTTCACATATTGACCTAAAATATACACCAATTATTATGATCAATTAATTTCACATCATATACCTTTACAAAAATGTTCAATTACCACAATTTAAATTGGAGCATCATTACAAGTAGTATCAATAGGCAATGGACATAATTTAACTACTGGTCTTACAAATTTTGACTTAAACTTAGTCATTACCGTAGCAGTACGAACAAGACCGTCCTTGCCTGGATGAACTTCGATGACTCTCGCCAAACTCCATAGCCGAGGAGGAAGATTTTCATCCTTGATCACAACGATGCTTCCAACTTCTAAAGGTGTCTTCGCAATCCACCACTTTGGTCGCTGCTGGAGTCTGGATAGAAAATCAGAGCTCCAGCCGCGCCAAAATTCTTAGTGAATTTTCTCAGTGATGTGCCACCGTTTTCTAATAGTAACAAGATCCTCGGATGTTCGATCAGGTTCTAACACAGCATTCAACGGAGCACCGGTGAGGAAATGTCCAGGCGTGATTACTTCGAAATCATTCGGATCCGCTGATGACTAAAACAATGGCCGCGAGTTGAGACATCCCTCTACTTGACACAGAATAGTATACATTTCTTCAAAATTTAGAACCGTTTGACCGATGCTTGAATACAGATGTTTTTTCAGCGACTTTACACCTGCTTCCCACAAACCACCAAAATGAGGAGCTGCCGCCGGATTAAAAGTCCACTTAGTATTGTGACTTGCTAAATGCTTCTGCACCTCATCATTGGACTTCTTAGACGTCATTTCTTCAGCTAACTTATTCAGCAAATTATTAGCATCTACAAAATTAGTGCCATTGTCACTGAATATTTCACTAGGTTTTCCTCTCCGTCCCACAAACCGCTTCAAAGCTGAAATAAATGAAGCCGTATCACTACTTGTTACTAGTTTAAGGTGGATAGCACGAGTAGTGAAACACACGAAAAGAGCGATGTAAGCCTTAAACATGGTATGACTTCGCACTTTAACTACACGAAGAGTAAATGGACCTGCATAATCTACACCACACTTTTGAAATGGACGAGCCTTCGTCACACGGGCAGCAGGTAAGTCACTCATCAACTGGGACACAGGAATAGGATTTAATCTGCAACACCGAACACAATTTCGAACTATGCGCCGCACTACCTCCCGTCCATTAATAATCCAATAATGATCTTGAAGTGTTCGTAGTAACAACTGACACCCCGCATGAAGATTATTTTGATGTTCGTGCACAACTATTAGCACCGTTAGATGATGCTTTTGAGGAAGCAGTATTGGATGACGTCGATCAAATGGGAGATCTGAATTCTCCAGTCTACCGCCGACCTTGAGCAACCCGTCACAATCAATAAAAGGGTTAAGAGACAGTGTTTTGCTTTTCTTCATCATATCTTCATTGCATGAGGAAATTGCCCTGAACTCCAACTGAAATACTTCTCGTTGCACAATCTTAATCCAAGTTTTCAGTGCATGTTGAAGTTCGTCCACTGACAATGGACCGATGACATTGGGTATTCCAACCGCTTTTCGACGATTCCGAATGATGCGTTGCAGAAAAGCTGTAAGCACTAGTAATTTACGTAAAGTTCCACATTTATGTAATAATAAATCCGGACGCAACTGTTGACTTACAACCAGATGAACCTTCTTCTCTTCCATTACAACTTCTTGATCATGCTGCTGGGGTTGAGATACTTCGTTATAAACTGTGTTTGCACACCGGAGCCATGGTGGCCCGTGCCACCACAGTGGATGATGGTGAAGCTCCTTCGCCGTAATTCCCCTGGAAGGTGCATCTGCTGGGTTATCTTCCCCTGGTACATGGTGCCACTCAGCTTCCAGCTCTTGAATTTTGGAAACTCTATTAGCCACAAAAGTCTTCCACCTAGAAGGTTCGGAAGCGAGCCAGTCCAGCACCACCTTAGAATCTGACCAACAATGCACAGAATTAAATTTTACTTCTAATGCCATCAACACAGATTTCATTAGCCGACTCAGCAGATGAGCACCAAGAAGCTCAAGTCTTGGAAGTGACACAAATTTAATGGGAGCAACACGAGTCTTTGAGGCCACTAATTGTACAACAATATCATTGTCACACACCGATCTTACGTATACACAAGCTGCATACGCACTTAATGATGCATCCGAAAATCCATGGAGCTCATGACTGTGTGACATCATAGGCATGACACATCGCGGGACTGACACCAGTTCTAAATTCTTCAGCTCCGCCTGATATTGCTTTCACTTTGCACACATTTCTTCGGGTAGAGGATCATCCCAACCGAGCGACTCACTCCACAATAATTGCATGAACAACTTTGCGCAGATGGTAACCGGAGCCGCTGATCCAAGAGGATCAAACACCTTAGCAATGTCAGAGGCGACAGTACGCTTAGTAATGACTGGATGCGACGTAACACTTACACAGAACTTGAACACATCACTAGCTGGATGCCACCGGAGACCAAGGGTTTTGACGGAGTCATCAGTGTCAATGTCTAAACACAATTTTGTTTCCCGGCATTCAACAGGAACGGAATTAAGGACTTCTGGACTATTGGACGACCACTTACGGAGATCAAAACCACCACAGGCCAACATTTTTATTAAATCTGATTGTAGAGACACCGCGTCAGCTACAGATTTTCCGCCTGAAAGTACATCGTCAACATAAAAATCCTTATCACACACCTTTGATGCCTCTGGAAACTGTGACTCATAATCAATAGCTAATTGTTTTAAAACCCTGGTAGCCAAATGTGGAGCTGCAGCAGTTCCATACGTCACAGTACACAATCTGTAATCCTCAATTGGATCATCCGGATTAAAACGCCACACTATCCGCAGATAATCTTGATGTTCTTCACACACCAGAATCTGACGATACATTTTCGTGATGTCTGCAGAGAAGGCAATAGGATGTTTTCTGAACCGCACTATAATTACAAATAAATCCTGCTGCACCTTCTGTCCCACCATCAGATTATCGTTGAGCGACACACCAGTCTCAGTAGGAGCCGACCCGTCATACACCACGCGAAGTTTAGTAGTAGTACTATCTTCTTTAATGACGCAGTGGTGTGGTAGGTAATATGACCTCCCCACCGGTGTATCCACATCCTCTGGTCTTATACGTTCCATATGCATGAGAATTAAATATTCATCAATAAATGCTGTATATGCCTGTTTTAACACAGGATGTTTGTTCAACTTACGCTCCAGTGCCATGAACCTCTTTACAGCTTGATTACGAGACGAACCCATTGGCTTCATTGGAGTAGTAAATAGAAGCTCCACTATGTACCTTCCAGTACTGTCCCGACGATGAGTTGAAACAAAATTCTCTTCAACTAGAGCCTCTACCGCCGTCATGGAGCTTGCGGTGGGAACTTCCTCCACCTCCCAGAACCGTTGAAGTAACGAATTCAAATCCACAGAGACGTGGTTGCATGACAGAAAATTAGTACTAGGACCTTGGGATAGCCGCCCAACTAGAAGCCAGCCAAATGCAGTTTGCATACCAACAGGTGTGCCCGATGGTCCCTTACGTACTCCATCCAGAATTATGTCATGCCAGACGTCCGCCCCCAGTAGTAAATCCACACGAGAAGAGAAACGCCAATTGGTGTCAGCCAGTTCCAACCCCTCGATGTGTGGCCAATCAGCAGCTGCCACTTGATGCTTAGGTAACGATTGGGAAATAGAGGGAAAAACATACGCTTGGCAGTTAACAACAAACTCACCCTTGGAGTTACCAAGACAAAGAGACACAGCCTTTGTCGCCGTTCCCGCTGTTGTCGCCCCAATTCCCAAAATGGATACTTCAGTTTTCTGTTTTACGAGCCCCAGGTTTTTACAACACCTGTCCGTAATGAGGCTGGTCTCGGATCCCATATCAATTAATGCCCGAACTGTATTCCAACCTCCATTTGGCCGTTGCACTTTCACTAGCGCCGTTGCTAGCAGAACTTGTGATGTTGTATTTTGAGTAGCGAGTAGAACTTGTTTCTTCTCCTGCTCCGAGGGTTGTGGTGAGGCGGCTGGAGGATTGTCAGCTTCCTTCTTTCCAGTGTCTTCATGAAGCAATAAATTGTGTCTGCCCCGGCATTTCCCACAAGGCCTAAACTTGCACTGCTTCACCATATGATTACCGTTCAGACACTGGTAGCACAACTTCTTTTTCACCACAAATTCTTTTTTCTCCAATAATGGCAACTTTACGAACTTCTCACACCGATATAATAAATGTTCTTCGTTGCACATTACACATGTTTTCTGAAATGCAACATGATTGAGTTGCTTCTTATCTTTTCCTTGTTGTTGGATGGTCTTGCCTTTTCCTTGATTAATAACCTTGCCTTGATCGCTAGGGATGGATGCCAGTGCTGTAGCTCTGTTGTTGACAAATTTTGTAATGTCTTCAAAGGATGGTAACGTATCTTCAGACTGTAATAATTCCCATTGTTTTCTAGACTCACAGTCTAACCGTTCAGCTGTAAGATATACACGTATTACGTCCCAAATGTCTGTTATAGCATCAAGAATTTCTAATTGTTCGCTGCACTCAACAACACTATCAATAAGGTTACGTAATCCCACAGCTGACTCTGTCTGAACTGCACTGACAGTAAATAATCTACGCACATGAAAATTGACTAATGTGCGCTTCCTTTCATACCTTGCTACAACGGCTTTCCATGCCCTCTCATAATTAGTGTCACTGACCTGAATTGTCTGTATAACTTGAGCTGCTTCCCCTTGCAATGACGACTTTAAATAATGCATTTTCGACGCACCTGGCAGTTGACTGTCATTGTGCACTGCATTGATAAATCTATCATGAAATTGTGACCAATTTTGAAGATTTCCGTCAAATGTCGGCAAGGTCATTGGAGGAAGCTTTAACTTATTACTTCCACTATTTCCAGTTCCTGAGTTCTGTCCATTCACTGGCACTGCATTCATAACTGGTAAATCGTTAAGAATGCCAACAAGTTGATTAGCAGCAGTTAACAGTTCAGTAGCTTGAGTCTCATTTTCCTTAAATTCGTCGGTTTCTTCTTCACATAACATCGTAATATTATCGTAAATATCCATAAATCCCGTTTTCCACTCCAGAACTTCACTTATTATACCCTGTACTCTGTTTTGTGACCATGACTCACACAATACAGGAGTAATTTGAAGTTTTAAAATAGTTAATTTGGACGCACACCCTCTTCGGCGTTTGACGAAATGTGCGATATCTTGCTTTGGAGCCATCGCAGATTAATGAGGAAAACACTAAACACAAGTAACACAAAGTTTAACTGTTAATCGAAGGACCACTGGTTATAATATACGGTTCGAAGATGACCAAATGTTCAGACGTGACTGAGCGTAATATTAAAATTTATGTGTTACAAGTATGAATGTTCCAACTTCTGGTGATGGCTGTGTGGCAACTGCTTGAATTAACTTATGAGTGGAAAACTATGATGATCAATTGATGATTATGTGACTGATGGTCAATGTAATGATCCAATTCCGATGCGTATTATGAGTAATGTAGATGTAATCCAATATTCACGCACGATACTAACAATAAGATGCCAAAATCGCGGACACAGGGATAATGTTATATTGTGACAACAATATAGTCAGTACTTAATTTAATAACATTAAATCCCTAACAATTACAACTAACTAATTACTCTAAACTAATACTTCTTATTGTATTACAACAATACAATCTACTACAATTTGGATACTTTTACAACCGACAGACTAGGAGAGACTTCTCAAGGTTTACAAGGCAAGGCTGAGACAAGACTAAACTCCTAAAAAAAGATAAGTCAAGTCTAACGACTTGACTTCACTACCACTAACCAAACTGCGCAAGACTTGACCTTGAGTAGTCATCCAATAAGCCACACTCTACGAAGTAGAGCACTAACTAAGTAACTACTACTAAAAGTACCTACTAAATACTATGTAACTTAAAACTATTCTAAATTACACTAAGCAGTACAGTAAAATGACTGCAACCATATGGCTATTGCCATCCGTTTCAACAGACAACATAGATATGAAATAAAAATTAAACGGAAGTTTTTAATGGACAAATTTATACAGTTATTGTTAGTTCTTCCTACATAACTAATTATTAGTCGTAACAAATTCATTGTAGGTGACAATATTGAGAGTTAATATTTTTCCAGGAATTCTACGAAAAATATTTGCTCTTATTAAGGTCACAACCTTAATGTTAATAATAACGAAAATTGGGGAAAAGAAGCAATCTAGTTATATTTTTAAGAGTTACTATATAATCTACAAACACATTTTTACAGTACAGAACACTTCTTATTTTAGAGACACATTTCAGTGACAAGAAGGAATACTTCCGGGAGGAAATGTCTAGGCGGAAAATATCCTACATCCACTGCTGAAGTCAATAGTAAATCTAAACACGAGTGTAAAAGATGTTAGTACTTAATTACGATAATTAGGTAAAGAGTTACAAATTAATACAAATATTTCATGCTAAAATCTAAGCCAACATCAGTCGTCTTTTCCTCGACAATTTGAATATATGGTTTAATAGATGCAAAACAATGTTCATAATTATTGTTGTTCTCCTGGAAATCTTCAGACTTTTCTGAAAGCATAAATACATATATTATATCATAACCTTATTAATGAATACTGAAAACGTTTAAAAATTAATTACGCGAATAAATGTAATAACTATTTTGAAGAGCAAAAAATGGTTTATTATATTACTCCATCCTCAGTAGCTGTTGTAGGACAGGTCCTTTGTATCACACGCCAAAATAAATTTAGTATTTGGCATTTGCAAAAATGCGTAAATTCCGGTCACATGAGAGGCGAACTGGGATCCGGTACAAAACGATAATTTCAATTCCTTTAAATCTGCAACCATAAATAATTGTATTATTGTAACTAAATTATTTTAATAATCATGACTTATGAAAATCAAAAGAAAGATAGAAATCGTACGCTTTAAATCACAGACGGAAGGGGATGTTCGAAGAAACTCCCATGTTTCCCTGTTATCCATGTGCTGCGGAAACCCTGTTGCTTGCAATTTTCTACACAATTCCAAATGAAACCCTGTGAAGAATGCGTCGACGATGCAGGTCATATCTTTATCAAATTCTTGAAGTGAAATATCCCAAATATGAATAAGTTCCACCTGAGGACACATGACCCACAATGAGCTCCAAGACTTGTCGACACTATTCTCACAAGTCCAAGTTGTTGTTAATACCCGAACGTTCGAGAATCCCTGAGACATTAATTTTGCGTCAGACATCGTAGGCCAGTGGGCAATTATAACTTCTAAAATCTCAACACTTTGAAAGATGTGGCCGCTGCCAGTGCTAGCAGAAGTGTCGCCTTTCTTATTGTTAGACTTGAATTTGAAGAAACGCCCAAAACCGTGCTCTATGCATTTGTTCTCAAATCGTAAGCTGACTTTAAGCAAGCTTGGAAAATACACATTTGGAGATATTTCTTTTTCTAAAACGAAAATAGGCCTTATTTCATACGCATATTCATCTATATCAACGTCCGTAACTTTGCCCCACAAAGTAATGTTTTTTAATTTTTTCATTGGAGGGATTTTGAGTGTCAGTTGCTCCTGTTCTTCGAATGGATTAATGAATAAGTGCAAACTTGTTAATGTTTTTTTAGATGACTCAAGCAGTGCACTGATTAAGGGTAGCGTTTCCTCCACCAACTCTAATTTTTCATCATCCAGCTGCAACGATATTTTCGATAGTTTGGGGTGCAATGCAGTAAATTTCTTCATTGGGAAGAGAGATGCTTCCACAGTATTTGTTAATTGAAAACAGTCCCACACAAAACTGGTAACTAGATGAGCCTTTTCGTGTTTTAAAACCAGTGGTAAGGAGCCAGGAGTTACATTTTTGATACATGTTAGCTTGGAAGGGGCGGAGAGTAGCTGCTGCACCAATTTAAAATAAGCTTCAGGATTGCCATCAACCCAAGTGCTCAAAATTAAAGATTTGATTGGAAGCACTTGCGCAGCCCATTTCAAAGCAAAGTCGTTAGTATCATCGTCGTTTTCTTCAGGTAATAATGATACTAGGTCTGCTTTTCTTAAATCGAGACACTCCAGTTTGGGTGCATACAGAAGGACGATATCTTGTAAGGTCTTGTAGGACATGCATCCATGTGGACGAAAAGTTTTAATCTTTTCTCCATGGAGTTTGAAGAAGAGTTGTAAATCCAGGAAGTGGAAGTAATTGGTGGGGGATAATTTGTCGAAATGAAGATTTAAATGGGACGTTGGGAATTTGGGAGAATTCGAAAGTAACTTAGTTAATGCACTGAGCTGATTTACATTTTCACTTTTGTCTGCCCCATATTTCCAAACAGGCAATTTCTGTGGGAATGAAATGTTCGATGCAAGATCGTGGTCCTTAACGGCAGCAGCGTCATTAATCACAGAGGTGTTTATTTCCAAAGCAATATAACACGATTCTCTTCGAAGAAGTGTGACCGTAGCCGCATCCCGCCAGCTCTTATTCACGAACCTAAAGTTAAGCAAGTCCCTCGTGGAAAGGCAACTATGACCAAAAATAGTTGATAGTTCCTATACAAAATGATAAATTTATATAACACGAAGTTTTGTAACAAATATTTGTTTCTTCTTCAATTGCTCATAATAATCAATTCTATTTTTATTATTTACTTTATAAATATTTTAGATAAACTATTTTGATAAAGATATAAGCGTTTACTGTGTACTATGTTGCGATATTTAAAAATTTGGAAGTCAATAAAATGCTTACATCTTCACAGAGTTTATCCGCTGGACTAATTTGTGTAATGTCGCTGTCACTAGGAACGTAAGGGGGTGTGCTCTGGCTTTTTGTTTTCTTATTTTTGTGTTCAGTCAGCTCAGTATCAATTATTAAATCCATATTATCGTCACGTCCAACGTCTGATGTTGACGTCAAAAACAGGTGACTGCAAGGTTACAAAATGTTAAAATGTTGCTGCCAACAAAAAAAAAATACAAAAATTAATTGCAATACCGAAGCGAAAGGTGGGCAAAGTCTTTCTACTAACAACTAGGTAACTAGCGTAGCGTAATTATTTGAAACTCTAGTAAATATTTTTGTTAAATATTGGACAGATTTTTGCAAGTGGCATGTGACCCCTCCCTTCCAATTGACGAATATTCAATGCAATCAGAGTTCACAAAGTGAGAAACCAAAGCTGTTCTAATTATTCAAAAATTATTATTGCCAATCAACAAACTTGACTGGCAATAATATATTAAGGCATAAACAAATTTACCATTAAATACTCGTCGCAGCATCAGGCATCCTTCAATGACCAAACACCTAACTAAACACTCCTCCGTAATAGTTTTACAACCCACTCTTTAAACTAGTAAACTTAATTTTTGAATTAATTCGGTTCTGCTTCTTTCATCTTACACTTCCAACTTCACACTTTTACATCACTAGGTAATTTTTTCTATGCCAGGAGGTATTAGTAGGATTAACAAACACTGTCGGATAAATTATCATTTGGGCTTTCCAAGATTTCGGTAAATTCTGTTAAGTATAATTTTAATGTTGCATGATTTAAATATGAAATAGTAAATGTTGAATATAGCCGTTGTGTATTGGTATTTTAATAAGATATCAGGCACTTGAAATTACTAACAACTTTTTGTGTTATTACATATTACTGTTGACAGAGTTATTGAGTATTGATCAGTGTTGCAGCTGCTGATAGTTAATGTGGTTAGTAAAATCGTAAAATTGTATTGTAAATTACGGAAAATTGAAAATGAGCTTTGGGCTTCTCACTTTTAACTTTTACATAATTATTATTATCATAGTACACACACGTACACACACAGTCAACTCAACAGTTCAACACAGTTGACAGTGTATGTGGCTTTATACAGTCTACAAAACTAAAACTTCACACACTAAAATATAAATAGAATGTTACAGTTGTGTTTTCGCGCCCATCTATTTAGCAAGCATAATATTCAAGGGTTTAGATGTGGTGTCTATTCCTTTGCGACAAGACAATAATAAATAAATTAATAAATTATAAATTAAAATTTATCGCGTTTCTATTTTATTCTAATTGTTAATCAATAAATTATATTATTTAATACTATTAGTATTAAAAAAATTAATTAATTGATTAATTTAGGAAAAATATTGTTATTATTTTATCATGCAAACATAATCCGTTTATAACAAAATTGTGAAACGTATACTGACATCGACATGTGAGTCCTTTGGGCTATCGTCGTTGGACGACAGTGTCAAGTTTATTTTAATAAAGTTGTCTTTCTCTCTTTATGGATAATTTATTTCTATTATTTTATTTTTGTATTATTTGTGTAGCATATATTAATAATATTCTAAGCTATTTTTACTGAATTTAAATTGGCAATTATACATATTAATATAATTACATATCGTCAGTGAAGAACTAAAATTACCCATATCCATTTTTAGTTTCGAACAAGATGTAATATCTACAGACATAACTACAATAACATGTTCATGAAAGCATGTAAATTGAAATTTGTGAATTTTGTATAAATCGAGAGAGATAGAGAGAGAGTAAAAACTTTATTTACACTGATACACAATCGTACGGAGCTTTTTACTAACTTGTCTAGATCCAGCAGGAATTTTGAGGACAATTTGTTTAGGGAGGCATTTTCTAGCGGGTAAATGAGCGTTGGCCACAAGTATTGGTTAATAATTTTTAATTTCTGGTTAGGATACAACATTGGGGTTCCTACAAGGTTTTGCGAGTCCTTTTGAAAATTCTTGATTATTTTTGATGGTTCAAAAACAATTTCGTTGGTAAAATTAACCCCTAAGTACCGAATATTTTGTCCTTTCTCAAAACACTCAAAAAGTATTAAATATTTTGCAATTTTCAAAAAAAATGTAAATAGAATATTTTGCAATTTTAAAAAACATATAAATATTAAATGTTGCACTTTTCTCAAAACATGAGAAATAGAACATTTTGACCTTTTTAAAGATATGTACATGAATAGGACACTATACGCTTTCAAACACATGTACATAAGTAAAACAGTTTGCTCATTTTACAAACTTGTGATTAGCATTGTGAGCATATCGCTGGTGAAATATTAAATCGTCTTCAGCGAAAAGTGGAAGTAAACGGATTTGATCCTTCACCGGCGATATATATCTTACTTACTGTCTTTTTTTGACTTAGATTATTTTAATTCTGGCATCAATTAAAAATGTTTAATTTTGGTTCTTTATTGACGATAATATTTTTATAAAACTTTTTATGTGTACAGTAATTCTTGATTTGATTTAGTCCATAAGTCTTATATACTCAATAAACATTTACTTTATCCATGCTTTATTATTGACACTCTAAGCATGAATTGAGCAAATTCATTAACTAGATGCAAGGAAAAAAGACTTGCACAAGAGAACCGTAAATGCTGCAAAAGTATAGTGCTAATAAAACAGAAGGTCAGAACAAAAGTAAATGCATTTTTTTTGAAGCAGCACATTTATGTATAACTGACATGATTTCCATGTCATATACACAAATAACCACAAGACTTTAATCCCGAAATTCTGGATTAATCCAGAAATGCATTTGCCACTGTGACTTCCTACAAAAATCGCTTCCAGTTGGTTGGTTAAGTTTGTTTGAAAATACAAAAGAAAATTATTAGAAGTTGTTTATAATTTTTTTTAGATCTAGATAAATCCTGAAAATCCGGGAAAAAAACGAAAATCATAATTAACATACCAATAA
>CATKUY010000216.1:0-15000 GCA_949802685.1 Dicyrtomina minuta
CAGTTTCGATTTCAACTTCAAGTTCCATTGTAGCAACAATAATAAGCTGACCTTTAATACCACTATACACTTAGGTTCTGTGTGAGTAACTTCACAAAGGAATCATGCAATTCTGCCATTATTGTTTCAATACTCGCAAATGTTTCAATTGGTTTGTAAATATAGGTAACAATTATTCCCTCATGATATCTTAAATACTCTTGTAACACTTCTAAGTCTATTTGAGGTGAACGGCGTAGTCTTTTTCTTGCTGGTTGGCTAGCTGTGCTAGTTCTTGGTCCATATGTCGCCCCTGATCGACTGGTGCTGCCCCCTACTAGATCTTGGCTGCGTTTCTCAATGTGCCCTAGTCTCTTACCAACATGAGAGCATTGGTGGTGTTGTTTGTTCAAACAAAACAGGTTGCAGTTTTCACATTGATGTACGTGTTCCACATGGCTTTTGTAGGGTACGTGATAGTAGCACTTAAATAGACACTGCAGGAAAGAACACTTAAAGTAGTTGGTGGATGATCTGAGCACAGTGGGCAAAGGGTAATCTTCTTGCTCGTAATGTAGTTGTGCGCTGACAACTCGTGTGGTGTAGGATGGGGTAATTTAAGGGTCCATTTTGGTAAAACGATACACGCTTGGGCTTCACGTATACAGCAGGGTAACGTGAAACACCACAGTTGGGTTTCTTGTACAGCAGTAGAGTCCTGCTTGGAACTGGGTACGCTGTAGAAGTCTGGCTTCAAATCTTCTTAGAGTTTTGAGTTATGTGCGTGAGCTGCTGCTGCGAGTAGTGTAAGGCTGATTCAGTTGGATGCCAGTATTTATAACTAAATCTTCAAGCCGCTCTATTACGCCCACTTTTTGGTCGCCGCCTTCTTTATTAGCGGGCCAGGTTTTCCTCTTTCTAAACAATCTTCTTCTTCTTTCCAATCTTAAATGCAAACTACAGCAGGACCAGAATGAATGAAACGTATATAGCTGCACATGCGCAGGAATTGAAAAAAATTGTCATTTATTAGTATTTGTATCTATATATATAAATTATGCTAGTTAAACTACTATGTGCTATACAAAAAACTTTACTGCATACGGTATATATGTCAAACTTACAAGTGAGTGAACAAATAATATTATTCACTTACATATGTAATCAAATGTGTTGTTTACTAATGGCTTAGATTCTGTGTGTTGAAACTTCTCGACCACGTCCATTATAATTCCGTTCTGGGCATTTAAACTTTCAAGCATATACTTTAAAGCCTAAATTATAAATTAATGGAATAAATTAGATTAAATTAGTTGAAGTTGCGTAGTATTAAACTGCTGAGCTGGTTTAGTGCCATCCATATGGCTTCTATTTTCAAGAAATCTTGTGGCGTGTTTATTTTCAGTCAAAAATGGCGCAGCTAACACATCAGCTGCAGCTACGTTGTTGCATGCTAGTGCAAATGCAGGTAACACAAGCAGCACTGCAACGTATGTGCGTATTAAAGGCATGGTTGGTCTTAAGTATTGAACGCGGTGAGTTGTTATATGCAACTGGTGACAATTAAAAATTTGCAACTGTTTATATAAGTTATGACATTTAGTTCTGCAAAAATATATATGCACTTATATTACTTCGTTTTTGTTTACAAGGTCTTGAAATCATTTCTTCGTACTGAATCCAATCTTTTGGTTTAAGTATTTCCTTGTGATTTTTTGTTTCACTGCCATTTTGTATGTCTTGTAGTTGTGTATTGTGAAATTGGCCAGGGGTAAGAGCGGCAGATGCTGCATTAGATTTGTAGGCAGGTTTATTTATTGTCTGTTCTGCACGTATTTTCATAAATGCAGCATATAACTTTGGCTTAATTGCCTTCATAACTGTTGCTATTTTTGTTTATTTGTTAGAGCGTACACAACTTGTCACAAATTATGTCAGAGAATAAAGTAGTACGACAAATTTCACTTTTGTACACCTTATAAAACACTGTAGCTAAAATTGCTTAAACAAGTTTATGATACTTGAGTAGATTTTTGCGCAGGCGTTGTATATCGTCACAAGTTAATCGCTTAATTAGCGTCTTTATTTGAGTGTTGTATCCTTTCAGTGGATGTTTGCAAAATTTATTTACATTGTATATAGTTTTAGCCAAGGCATATAATTGTTCAAATGTTGCACTTGTAATAAGAGTTTTATATTCTTTTGACTCAGAAAATGTTAAATTTGACAAAAACTTGTAATTTTGTTCAAAACTACAGTCAGTATTATTTGTTTGAGCCATGTTTATTGTTAAATTGGTACGTAAATATCAGTTCCATTACACGGAAATATGTTATTTCGCACATACGTTGTAAGATTGGGACACTTTGGGTGCAAGTCTAGCATTAGGTAAATGTGCTGGCGTAAACTGCATGCTTTTTCGTATGCTTCTTGCAGAAAGTTTAGACGCCCAGGGTTTACCTGTCTTAAAATTTGTCTAATAATGCTTCTATCTCTTAGTACGTCAAACAATATCATGTATTTGGTATTTAAACTTGTAGTTCTCAACTCCTTAGTAAACGCGTTTTGTAGAACAAGTATAACAATAAAGTCTATATGGTGAAACAATTCTGTGAATATTTTCTGAACCAACAGTCTCGCGTTTGGGTTTGATTCTATAAAGTTAAGGTTGTCATCCAATATTAAAAGGCACGGGCTGTTGATATCATCTAGCAATGCTTCAATGTTATTTATATCTAAAACTAATGTTATTTTACTGTCTAATGCAAACTCAATGCCAGAAAACTGTTCTGGTTTTGTATGTACACTAACATATATTACTTTATTTATTTTTTCACTGATAATTCGTTTTTAATGCTTAACAATTTCTAGACAGAGAGTACTTTTTCCTGATGAACTAGAGACACATATTATAGACGTAAAAGGGTGAATTAGTCTAAAGTCAACAATGTCTGCTGTTGACATTATAAAATCTAAACTGCTACTTACAAAAGTTCTTACATTCACTGCTATTTATGATAAATTTGTGTTACATTTTTTATAAAGTTAGGCTACACTTCTCACACAATAATACAGTAATAATAATTAGTACATGATTAAACTATGGGAAAACTCTGGACACGAAACTTTAAATGTATTAGAATGTAACTTAGGCTGTACGCTATACGTATTTGGTATTACATTAGGGATCATTTCTATAAATTTCCTTACTTTTCTATCATTAACTAATACAGAGCTTGTAAATATAGTCAAACAATCTTTATAACTAATTCCTAAGGCTCTACAGTAGAGATAATATATACAATACATTCCACACACTGTAGATCTGCCGCTTTGTAGCGCTGTGCAGTTTTCAGCCAGCACATAGTTCCCTGGCCATTGCAAATTTTTATACCGTTAAATTGGGTTTCTATACGAGTCAAAATATTTAAAGCTGTCCTTTGAAGTCACCCAGTAGGATATTCAGTGTTTTCTAGGGCTCTCAAACTTGTCTGTATTTTGAATAATTGCAATAGAGTAAGTTATTTCATTGTTTTTTTTTGCGTTGAGCAACGTTGATCGCATTTGATCTGCTGCAATTAGGTAGAACTTTACTTGAGTTTCTTCAAGTAAGATTTTGAGACATTGTTGTAATTCTCCTGTGCTCATAATGTGAACGTTGTTGTTTGTTCAACATCTGTAAAGGAACAGACAGGCTTGTTATAGATACATTAATATATATATACTTGGGGCTAAATTGTTTTTTGTTTTTGCACAAGCTTGTTTGGTACTTTTAATTTTAACGGTTGATGATAACTTGTTGGTTGCGGTCAATCTCAATAATGTTTTGATATTGGCTATATAGTATACTGTCACTGATTTAGTTAGTGCGGTTCTAAACTTCAAACTTATTTGGACCTGTCCAGTTTTGTTCACGCTTATAGCATTGGCTTGTGTGGGTACAAGCTCAAATGCAAATAAGACTCTTCCCTTGGTATAGTTGTTTCTATTTACCGCGTTACCGAGGCTTGGATTTGCTGCTGTTTTTTGAGGGTGTTTAGAGCCAGCAAAAAGTTATCTTCTTCTGATCCATCTTCTTTCTTGAAACTTAAAGGCAACGTCTTGTATTCAATTGCTTTTTGGTTCATAGAAACTGTTATTTTACTCAAATTAAAATGTTAAAAGTTGCAAAAGGATTTTGTAAGCTTTCCCAGGTACGCTTTAGAATCCACAAGGCCAAACACAATAACTTGTAATATTCTGCAATTATTGCAATTATCAAGTGAATGTGAACTGACGCTGGATGGAATTACAAAGTTCTTCACTTCCAGTTCAATGCAAGGGTACTTAAGCGTACAATTAGTCAGGTTTAGTCGATGCTTTTAATGGCCAACGGAGATACTGTCTGTCTCATCAAGTACAGTACAGCATTGACAATGTCCACCTGAAACGGGCAACCAGAGTATCCGGTTCTGGTTTCAGTTTCTGCATCAATGCAAAAGGCAGGGTGAGATCTCATAATTATTCGGATATCAGTTTCTTCTGGTAACATTCGAGTCTGTGTGAAGAATGGCGATTCTGGCCTTCCCACCATTGTAAACAGCTTTGATTCTCTAGCAATGTTATTTCAAGCCATAAAGCCATTGTTAGTTTTAGTAAATGTATCTGGGGTCGTGTTAGGTATGTACAACTGGTCTAACATGCCGTTTTTCTTTTTAATTGGATTTGATAAGAGTTCCTTTTATAAGTAAGAACTGATGGCGTAATGGTTTGAGTTGTCACTAATTAGCTGGCCGTTTAAATAGAAGTTCATGTTGTTAAATAAACCGTAAAATAGCATTGAACACGGAGCAACTATATCAGTAGCAGCGATTGGCTTCCCATCTGCTAGCATAACACGGCATGTTAGATTGATATGAGATCCGTTTAAGTCGTAATACATGTTTAGAGATTTCAGTATATCAAAAATAATGGGATTTTTGTTATCTCGCGGGCTAAGTACAGGGTAGTATGGGTGATATTTAGGAGCATCTTCAACGCTGACGTTGGTTGAAGGTATTTTCTCTAAAATAAGGTTGTTTTGAATGGACTTTTGAGAACCCTCGTAAATTGTAGATTCGTCTTAAAATCCTAGTGTGGAATTCACAATGAAAAAGAGCTGCAAATTCTTTGTAGATATTGCTTGGTTGTGGGCTAACTGATGAATGAAGTAGAATCATACATACACAAGTTTATAAGTTATTTGCGCCTGTATGCCTTTCTTTTTCTTCCAGCTCTAGACTGTGCAAGGACTGTCCTCCACGCTGCTTAGTATGCCTAACTGGATGACGTCTAAGGCGGCCACCAGTCTGAACACGCCGGCGAACAATGCGTTTTCTTAAACCTTCAGACTGTGTTTTTTTACGAACTACACAACGGCCACCTGTCTGAGTTTTAGGCATATTGCGTTTTGCTACTGTTTTATTTCTTTTAGGACAAATTGCACGGCAATGAGTTACGCGCCACTTGTGAGAACTTGGACGGCGTTAAGATGGCTGTTGCGATTTAAACGGAAGTAAATTTTGGGTATGTTCTAGTCCTATTTCACTGTTCGCACTGCTGTTTGCTGTGTTATTAAGACCAACTCCCACAGTATCTTCTCCAGCTCCCTTGTCGTCTATAGTAGTAAAGTTTTTAATTAGTTTAAGTGTACAGTATTTACCAAGTAAACTATCTTTTAAAATTTCTTCGTCCACAAATTGAAGTGTGTCACCAGTATCAGATTTGTAAACGTTTTTACACACCATTTAACGCATAGTTTACAACATGTTAGCTATTGTTGTTAATAAATTAAAGCACTGCACAGTTGTTTAAAATAATTTTGCAAGTAACTAGGCTGACGTTGTTGTTGCTTGAAAGTTGAATTAAGAATGATTTGCAAATAGCAAACTGTTTCTCTTAATAATTATATTTTTTAAACTTTTTGAGGCCTAAACTGCAGCTTTATAATAGGTTGCGAGTTTTCAGGCAGTGTGACAAGGCTTCTGTATCCGTTTAAAAGTGTTATTCAAATAACTTGCTGCCCCTGCTGTTTAAGTGGCAAATATAATATTAGCAAAAAGTTGTGCACTGTTTCTTAATTATACTCGCTGGAAATGTCCACCGAGCGCAGTAACGGCAAAGCATGGGTAGCGTAGAGCTGGTTTTCAATTAGGTTGCATGTCACAAGCATACGCTTAGCTGATTCACAATGCTCAGGTTCTACATCAAATTTTTTATTTTATTTTTCTTGTTCCTCTTATTTTACTAATTCCGGCTTCAGGTGAGCAACGACACCATCTTTGAATTTAAAGTTGTCATCAATCCCAAAGAATCTATTTACAAGTGTTGGAAGCTGTACAGTCATGTCTTCTTGTAGGTTTGGAATACTTAGCTGACCATCTTCGTGTTTAAACTGTACAGTCGTATCGCTCCAAAGCCGTTTATTCAGAGTGCGCTTAATTTTATGTACTACGTGATCCAAGTCCATTTCTTCTGGTTCCTTCATTGGCATATATTGAGCACACATTGTAAACAGGCGTAAGTCCATGTACTCGTAGTCTAAAATTTCATTGTATTTCTCTTCGTCAAAGTCAAATTCAGATTCGTAGACGCCGTTATAGAACTTGTCGTGTTGTTGCAAGCCTAAGCATCAAGTTATTGGTCTGGTAACACAACATAATTGCCGTCTTTTCCTTTAAACAGTAATTTGCATTTGGTATTGCTAGTTTCAGCAGGAAACTCAATCTTTAATTTTGTATCATTATTTTCTGGATCCCGCATATCAGAATTAAAACGTTCAAAACATTTACAATAGTCGAAATCCCCTGTATTAATTTTTCTTCTGAAAATTATAAAATTTTTAAAGCCTTGGTATAACTGTATAACGTTTTCCATACTTTGTATTTTTTCAGCCCCAAAATTCAAGTTTGTGCCCATTGAAATAATCTCAAAGTCTGCTTGACGTGAATAATCGTACGGTAAATGGTTTCCGGACATAAACCGTGATTTGCCTTGCTTAAAAAACAACAAGAGAAGCGTAGAAATTTCTAAAATTACACTTTTTGATTTTGACACGTTTAAAAGGATCAAATGTATTTGCTCAGGATTTAGGCTGAGTGCTTTTTGTTCAATTATAAGCGGAACTTTGTCTTGATTGAATTCTAACTTTTCGTTGAGTCCAGTCATGAATTGGTGTGAAGTAAGCTCTTGTTTCTGGAAATAAGGAAATGTTTTGATCGTTGGCTTGTAGTTGGGAAACAGTTTTTTGATGAGCTCTGGCTCAGAAACTTCAGGGCTACAAACGCTACGTATTGGGTTGGCTGGTACATGCTGAGTTATAGCTGGTTGTATGCTGCTTGTGTATCTCAAACTCACTAGTCCAACGTCGTAATTTTCCTGGTTTAGAGGTGTAGAGAGGACAGCAACAAAGTTGGACAGGGTGTTTCTAGTATAAATATTGTTTTGATGGTCATTTGTAATCGTTATGTAGATATTTTGGGTACCTGCTGGGTCTCTATCTAATAGGGAACAACAGTGTTTGTCCAACCGTCTGCGTTTGTTAATGATATGCTGCCTAATAGCGTTAGTAAAGTAGGGAATAAACGGTGTAGAATTTATGTTGATTCTTCAACTTGGCTGAGCTCTTCTTTATAGAACGATCTAGTTATGCTGTTGTGAGTTTACGGTCTTCACAGTAAACAACTTAACACTGAACGTCTGGTTTTCAGCCTGGATAAAGGATGAACATACATTAACTCGATTGTTCGTAAGTCTCTTTATTTATACGTTTTATCATCTTTTATTCTAGCTCACGTGATACACTTTATTATACCTTACTTTCTCAAATGTTAATTTAGTACGACTAATTCGCACACGGTCGCCAGGCTTGAAAACCGGTCTACGCTTTGTAGTGTCGTTAATAAGATCTGAGTACATAGTTCTCTATACATCGTTTTCATTTAAACTGTTTACGCTATTGGGCGACATCTAGATTGTAGAATGAAAGGTGTTGTTGTACGTTTTAACAAATGCAGGAAATATTTGAAAGATGCGGTTTGTTTTCTTTTCTGTTATGTACCTGGCCACCTTCTCAAAAATTGTCCCAAATGAGCAAATAAATACTTTATTAAAGCATGTGCATGCACCGTATATTGAGTTTTGTATATCAAATCTGTTGTTGAATGTGTATACCAGCTCTTCTTATGAATTTTTCTACTATATTTAATTTGGTCTCGCTATAGGTATTATAGTATTTTATTCCCTTGCTCTTTAAAAACTTGCGAAACGACTCTGCTCGGAATTCAATGCCTGTAAGAAACAAATTGCTAAATTTATATTGTAGTGAGCCCCACATATATCTAAACTGGATTTATTTAAAACGTTTAAAGTGGTTGTATGTTACCTCATTAGCCCTACTGAGCTAACCTTGATGTGTAAATAAATAAATGGTGTTAGTTTTGCTTCTTGAAATATACTTTTTATTGCTTTAATAACTGATTCTGGTTTTTTGTTCTTTAGGAATCTACAATAAAGCTTCTTGGTAAATGCGTCAATGCAAAAAAGTATGTTTTTAAATCCAGAATTCGCTCTCGATAAGACTGACCCTAAAATTTTGAGATCTGCACAGAATATTTCTCCTGCCATATTCACAATGGTTCTTCTGCGTTTAAAGTTCTTCCTAATAGGCCTGTGTAGACTAGAAGAATGCAATTGGCTTAATTTTTTATCAACTTTTTCTTTGTCGTGAAAATGTTTATTGTTTTTTTAAGTCCAATAAGGGCACAGAATGAGCCTTTCAGCCTAGAATTTAATTATGATTTGCGAATGTCACTAAGTATGTTGTAAATAAAACTTCACAGTATTCTGTGAAACCAGACGTTTTAAGTGTTTTACAATTTACATATATACAGAATTTTATTTACTTTTCACTTCAATAATATTATAATATTACAATAACTGGCTATAAAATGCTGCTGCAGTCTGTTTTAGCATTAATATGTCACTAGTGACATTTAATAAAGTGTGTATCTAATAAAGTAACATTCAAACTTTGAAAAAAAAATATAATTACAACTTTTTTACATAAACATATCAACTTGCAACTTTACATTAGTTTAGCGAGACTTTCTGCTACTAACTTCTAATTCTTTCAAACTTTTTTCTTCATTTCATCGCAATTGCATCTCATGTAGATGCTGAATACTAAGAAGACGTAAGAGTTGAATTATATCTTTATCGAGGATCATTATATTTTTAAAAGATCTAAATCGAGAAAGTGCTATATACGTTGTGCATGCTATACTTTCACGAGTATCAAAATAAATACATCCTTTTTCAAATGTACTTCCTCGAGATTCATGTACAGTCATGCCTTAATTTAATACAAGGGGAAAAGACTGCACTTTAATGTATTGTTTTGTTCCAAAATCTAATTCGTTGTAATCAATACGAATTATTTTCACACCTTGGCCCCTTGAAAGTCACAAGTTAATTTCCTCTATTTTGAAAAGTGCACACTAATCGATTCAACAGCGTTCTTCCAAACGATCCGGTTTTTTGATTGGTGAAACACAATGTCTACAACTGTCCCGCGGCTTTTGTTTACTAAATTTGTGGCCACATCAATATTGCGATTCAACATCACAGGAATTCCGTAATCCAGTTTTAATGGGTCTTAAGAGAACGATCTATTGGTAGCTACAACAGATAGAACTTCAATATAATTTGGATTATATTTCCGGATCATTTCTTTATAAAACAAAACAAAAAAAAACAATATTATAATAATGTCGTCATGCAAATGCAACGGCAAGCATCTTGCAATACACAGAAATACAAAAGTAAGTATCGGTTAAACATGTTTAATAAATATTTTGCACTAGGCGTGAATATTTACATTATCGTCTTAGTCACTGTCGGAATCAAATTCGTCACTGTCTAAAGCTAGCAAGTACATTGGTTTTTTGTATTTTGAATTTGCAAGTCTAATACGCTGATAAATGTAGTGACGCTTGGGTAAAGTATTTAATTCTAATCCAGACTCATTAATTTCCTGTAAACTAGCTGACTTGTGTACACATATTTGCTGGGGATCAAAATGTATAGCCAAATGCTTTTTTAAAAACTTTAAAGAATGTTTACTTATAAACGTACAGTTGTAACACCGAAAGCGCCCTTTAACTGAACGGACAAAGTAAAAAAACAGGAACTCCGATTAGTTCTATGCTGCAAACTGCGCAGTTGTATTTTTTTGTTAGCTGTGTTTTAAGTATAAGGCAGTTATATGAATAAAAAACTGGGTCTACCAAATACTTGCTTCTATTTTTGTTCCATGACGCTAGATTGCAAGAGCGACAATAAAATGTAGAGTGTATACCAAATACAATAACTATGAGAGGGTTGCACGAAAGACAATAAGATAAATGTTTTCTACACAGGGACAACACAGAGCCTTTACAGGTAATTTTCCAGTGTTCTTTTGATGGTTGCTTCATTTTGACAGTGAGAAATAAATCAAAAGCGTAATAAATAACATAATACTTTAAGAGAGCTGACTAAACACTTTAAACTAAAGGGCCAACAATTTGCCGCCCACCTTTGATAGTAATAATACCATTTAAATGCTGTAATTTGTATACATGTTTTAAACTAAATTTAAAGAAATAACTAATATTAAACTATGAATTGTGAAAACAACGTATTTATTACGGTGAGCAACGTCCCTGTTAAGCTCGTAAAGATGTATTGAATGTTCAAACTCGTCTATCTCCTCTGCTGTAAGAACTCGGTCCAGAATGTGATGCTGCCTCTGTTGAAGTTTAAACAGATCTTGGAGTGTACACTTCCAATAACGTAATCGCATTAAAAACTGGTAGTACTCGTCTCGTTTAGGATCAGTACAGCTTTGACGAAATGGATTATACAGTACAAACGCGGTGTCAAAAGATTTGTAAACATCTACTGCTTGCTGCAAATAATCTGACGGTTTTAAAACAAATTTTGTGTACAACGGATTGTCCCCTATACATGAACACTGCAAATAATCTCCAAAGGCTACTATTGTTCTTCCCCCAAAAGGCAAATGGGCTCGAGAAGAATCCACTAATCTTAAATATCTATCTACATAATAAAGCAGACGCAAGCCTATTGTGGAAATTTCGTCCAACAGCAAAACTTTTACTCTACGAAATTCAATCTTATCTGCAACTGAGATTCCATTAACTAACTGATCTATTAAAGCTCCGCTATTATACGGTCTAATCTTAAAACATGAGTGCAGTGTAGTTTCTTTCAAGTTTAAAGCACAACTTCTAAGAAAGCAACACGTTTTAAATGCAAACGTTGGGTTTCGAACTTTTTTTTGCGATAGTATATGATGAATTGTCTTTAATACCTGCGACTTGCCGCTGCCAGGGATGCCGCAGACAATGAATCGTAAAGGATTCTGGTAAAATTGTTTATTGTTTAATCCTATTTAAGTCCTTATTTAGTGAACTATACGTTTTTGCTTTGGAGACAGAAATGTATATAGGACTTCAGGAGGAGCATATTACTGCATTATTTCGTTTTAAGTAATAAAATTAAACTGTGTATTGTCATAAACTGAAAGATGTTTCGACGAATTTGTATTGTCCGATATAGCTGTACTTAATTCACATGCGCAGTTGCAGTCAATATTGTATTTTGCTAAAAGACTTTTTGCACAAAAACAAACTAAACACAAACAATGATTTAAGTTAAATGCATAAAAATAAGATATAAGTACAAGTAGTACAAAAGAAATTGCAAAACCGTATCGTTTAGACCCAGGCTGATTAACTTCACGAAATAATGCAAATATCTTCTCATCGTCTTTTGCAAATTGATCTGGAGTTTTTTTTTACATGCGCAACACTTTACGTGTCTACAGCAAAGTCTCTTAATTGGCTCTGAAGCTTTTCTCTCACTATATTGACTTTGTTTTAACACTCGATCAGATGCAGTGAGCCATATAGCTTTATAGCTGGTATTGTTACAGAACAATCGCTGGATTTCAGTTGAAAGACCTATTTTTAACTATTTTACCATGACATGTTCTGCATGAAGTTCTAAATTGTACTTGGCTATATGTATTTGTACTCAAACGCGCGTTCAAGTGCCTATTAAAATACATAGATTCTTTAGGCCTCGACCATAATCTTTTTTTAATTAAGAATGTTGCGCCGCAGTTTTCACAATTTACAACTGCTTACATGTTAAAACGGTACAAATTGCTACATAAATATTATTTTTACTTACAGTTCCACAAAAAACTAATTTAAGCATAAACGTAAGTGTAAGTCAAGGTTGTAGTTGTATTCGGAGAGAATACTTTTAAACTTGTGTATACTAGATTTATGTTTATGAATTTTTAATTGAAAACATTACCGAAGCGTAGCGTAGTTCAGCAATACGAATTTACGTTTGCTTTTGTCGAAATCATAGTTGTATTTGGACGAATAATTTTATATTCTTGTATACTGGACTTATGTTAAGAATTTATAATTTAAAACATTGTCGAAGCGTAGCGTAGTTCAGCAATACGAATTAACGTTTGCTTTTATTGAAGTTGTAGTTGTATTCAGACGAATACTTTTATATTCGTGTATATTGGATTTATGTTAAGAATTTATAATTCAAAACATTATAAAAGCGTAGCGTAGTTCAGCAATACGAATTAACGTTTGCTTTTATTGAAGTCGTGGTTGTATTCGGACGAATACTTGTATATTCGTGTATATTAGATTTATGTTATAAATTTATAATTCAAAAACTATATCGAAGCGTAGCATAGTTCAGCAATACGAATTAACGTTTGCTTTTGTCTAAATTGTAGTTGTATTTGGACAGAATACTTTAATATTCGTGTATACTGGATTTATGTTCATGCATTTATAATTCAAAAACTATATCAAAGCGTAGCGTGGTTTAGCAATACGAATAAACGTTTGGTTTTGTCAAAGTCGTAGTTATATTCGGACGAATACTTATATATTCGTGTATACTAGAATTATTTTAAAAATTTGTAATTCAAAACATTATCGAAGCGTAGCGTAGTTTAGCAATAAGAATTAACGTTTGCTTTTATTAAAGTCGTAGTTGTATTCGGACGAATACTTTTATATTCGTGTATACTGGATTTATGTTTATGATTTAATTATCCAAACACTATATCGAGGCGAAGCGTAGTTCAGCATAACAAATAACTGTTTGCTGTAGTCAAAGTCGTAATTTAAGCGGGACGAAGAAATTGAAGTTGTAGTCGTGATGGCCAACAAGTGACAAGGTATTTCAGTTTCGAGTTTTCCTGTATACATTTTTGATCATGTTTAAAAGACAGTAGTGTGAGGAGTAAAATTGTTAGGGTACAGTGTAGCAGCCCCTACATGGTTAACGTCTCTTACGTGCGTTGCAGCGTTCACAACGTGGTCACTTAATTTTGTCCAGGAAAACTTGCAGGAGGCAGGGTTTTACAAAGTTTGACATAATAAATTCATAACACAATTTTCTTTGTCTTTTATCATTAATGTTGTTGACTTGCTTTAATTGTAAAGTGATGCTGCAACGGTCCAGTTTCATAAGAGTCAAAAGAGTATAAAAGATGTTGGAAAATATTTTTAGCTCACTTCCATAAAATTTTTCAACGTAAAAACATCTCTTAAATTGTCTGCAAATTTTACTACTGCTATTTCATTCAAACTAGTACCCTTTGTACACCGCAAGCTAAAGTTTTGTTTCAAGCTAAATACCTTATTCTGACTCTACAACCATGGCCGGACCATTAAGCTACAATTCAAGCAGTTTGTTCTCGTCCAAGTGTACAGACCCACTTTTAAACTCCCAAAATTGTGAATTCTTTACTGAGCCATATTGCAAGCAAATTAGAAAAGAAATTCGAGCAAGACTTGTGTTTGACCTAACTCAGCAAATTTACTATTACCATTTTGGACGCAAGAACCCTGGAATTGCGAAGCATTCAAAAGTTGCATTTTCCCTATTTGAAAGCCGCAGTATCTTGGATTGGGCGACTAATTTATTAGAAAAACGCAAAAATCATCCTCTGCCTGGACGAAAACTTACTTAACTTCTGCCATACTTTGAAAAAAGAAGTGACAGCTTTATATATGACAAGTCCAGAGATCGACTTAAAAAGTTTAACTACTGGAAAATTCCTCATTTTGCATTGACTTCTGTTTGTGTACGATTCAGTTTCAGTTGGTTAACCGGCGAGTACAAGATGCTGAGGAATGACAACGTCTCTTGCTATTACTCAAGCAAATTTCCAAATTACAGTGGTTCTACTTTGTCCTTTACTCTTTTAAAAATAAACGAACTTGCTAAATATTTAACACAACATAACGCAGCTCTGGATGGCGCTAACCAGCTTACAGTGTTGGATACTCATACTCTTGCTGAGCAACCCAAGAAACAAAAGGCAGTTATTGATGCGTCGTTGCCCCAAGAAACGCAAAACCAAGCAGAAGACTTTTCTGAAAATTGCGAAGCTATTTAGCAAGACAACAAAACGTTATGCAAAGAAGATCAGCAAGAACAACCTAAAGGAAGTTCTGCTGCTGTGACTATTGATCCCAGTTTCTGGCAAGAAATCTTTTCTGGATTTCTCCCATCTCCTACTTCGTCTTTAGATTGCCACACCGGGGTCACAGACGACTCAGACATTGCAACATCTGTGAAATCTGACCAAGACTCTTGTTATGACTATGACGCAGACAACGAAAACGACAACAACAACAGCTATTAGCTTTAGTGTCTTTAAATTCATTAACCAGCTTTTCAAGAACAAGTGCAAATTTTTATGTGTAAATATCTGTTAGTTAAACTGTGTTCCAAGAAAAAACAAGAACTAAAATCATTTTTTGTGTAATAATTTTGGTGTAAAATAATTATTTTAGAAATTGCCAGTGAAATTAATAATTTAATATTGTCCTAAGTGCTTTTAAAAATATCAAGTTTTCTAAAAATTGTTCTTTAAAGTTATATCTG
>CATKUY010000217.1:0-18053 GCA_949802685.1 Dicyrtomina minuta
ACTCTGAATGGCGGATTTAAAGTTGCAAAATTGGCACGGATAGGGTTTCTCTCCTGTATGAGAACGGATGTGTATTGTGAGTTGTCCCTTTCTAAGAAACGAACGGTCACATAAATTACATTGGTGAAGTTTCAACTGATTGTGAGTAATCATGTGGCTTTGAAATTTCCCTCGTGTATTTGTAGAGAAGTCGCACAGTTCACAATTAAGCACCCAATTTTGACCTGTATGAAATTCAAATTTGTGAGATTTCAAATCAGATGGAGCGGGAAAGGTGAATTTGCAGATGTAACATTTGTTTATACTTGCTTGGAATTTTTTGGTTGATGATGTGTGCGAATTCCTACGGTTCGGCTCGGCGTCTGTATGTATGGCCATCATGTGGGTCTTAAGAGCAGCAGGATTGTGACTGTAAAACGTATTACAGTTTTTAAAGGAGCACACAAACAACTTTGATGCTGAAGCACCGCTTTCACACTTGAATTTATTTAAAACAATTTGTATGTGGTGGGTGATCCCATGGTACTTTAGCAACTTTAGATCTTTAGCAGTGAACATTTTCTCTGAAGAGAGCAGACGATGGGATCTAATTTGCTACACTTGTTTTCTACTGCAGATAAGTTTTTGGTTTTCTAAAAATTTGTGAAATGCTTTTAAATTTACTATTTGACACAACTATAGGATCAGAACAGGAACATCGGAACAATAATAAATAATAAAGTTTCAGGCTGACTGATCTCACTCACTGGCACTGGCACTGGCACTGGTCCTTGTCCCTTTGTATAACATTTCTGCCGTTGGCCGTTAGAAAATTTTTTTGGATTAGGCTGGTGTATATGTATATCAAGTATGTAATTCGACTGATGGTTGTACCTAAAATCTGACCAGCTTTAGAAGGTTCGATCGAGAGGTGTAGAGCCTTGAAGGGATTTGAAAGGATAAAAGGTAAAATTGAAATAGAAGGAGAGGGGGGGGAGGGGGTGTTTTAAGCCAACATTGTATATTATTAACTGTTTCTTGAGAAAAGATACATGGTTATCCCGTACTATACCAATTTCTCACAAACACGTAATTACTGGTCCTGTGAAAGCAGCTCCTGTTTCTTTTTCTTTTTGCTTTGAGGCATGTAATTATCAAATCTAAGTACTGAAACTTTACTAAAACATTAAACTAAAAGCTACACCTGGTTTGTAATTTCAGATAGTAAGTTCCAATTTATAGTGTTATATTTTCTATATTTGTTAATGCCTTTATTGTATTTTATTTTCTATTACTTTTGATAACAATAGTTTCATTGAATCTTTAAGAGTGAGTAATATCGTCAGTGAAGAACCAAAATGACCCATATCCATTTGTAGCTAAACACAGTATCTATACTATCTACAAAAATACTGAAATATTTCTTGTAAGCATTTAAATAGAACATTATGCAATGTTCAAAAACATGCAAATCAAATATTTCACACTTTTTTAAAACATGTAAATAGAACATTTTACAATTTCCAAAAAAAAACACGTAAATAGAACAATTTGCACCTTTTAAATACAAGTACATAGAATCTATTGCAATTTTCAAAAACATGTAAATAGGACATTTTACAATTTTCAAAACCATAAAATTAGAACATTTTGCACCTTTTCAAAAACACGTAAATAGAACAATTTAAACTTTTCAAAAACTCTTATTTAACATTTTACGCATGTTTATCATTTTGAATTTATGACACAGCTTATTTTGATTCCAGCTTAAATTGGATTTAGGTCATTTTGGTTCTTCACCGACGATATTGTGATTTTGTAGGTACAGTCAACAGTGAAAGAATTACGTATCATACAAGTGACAATTAAAACAGAAAATGACAACTGACATTTCAAAATCGAAATATCCTGTTGTGACAAAAACGGAATATCCGTCTGCTGCCGTCTGCTGATTCCCGTTTGGATCTCTACCCCTGCAAAGAATGTACAAAAAATGGGACAATTAAACATTTGCCCTCGCAGTGGAAACTCAATGCACATCTCAAGCAATGCCACAGCTCAAGTGGTCTTACTTGTAGTATTTGTTTCAAATCATTTCAAAACTTGATTAAACACAAGCAAACTGTTCACTTGGCAGCTCCAAAATTTAGCTGTTCTATATGTCATAAGACCTACAAAGCCCGCGCTTTTCTCCAAGAGCACATGTTCACCGCCCACAAAGTCAAAAAAGCGAATTGGAACTACTCAAAATGTGACCTGTGCTCCAAGGAATTTACTAATATAGCTCGACTACAAACTCACGTCATTAAGAAGCACGTCGTGGACAAGGAATTTGAGTGCAGTGTCTGTACCAAGAAATTCATCGATCTCCAAAGTATGGACAGGCATAAGAGGAGAGTGCACAAATCCATCACAAAGATTTTTAGTTGCGACGTCTGCTCAGCAGAATTTGCATAAAAGATTTTTACTTAAGCACTTGAAATATGTACATCCAACTTATAATTACCTTCTGTTTAAAATGTGAAAGGTCCTTCAGAACTAAATTACAATTCGATAAGCATTTAGAAACCAACCCTAAAAATAGTGAAGCCTTCAAATGTCAAATTTGCCAAGAAACGTGTACATCTCACAAGGGAATGGTTTCATATGGAACCCGTGGATTTCAATGAGTTATGTCTACAAAAATCAGGCTACTTTTAAATAGTGGGGATCTAAAGTAACTCGAGTGCATTTTGCGTTGTTCGGTCTCAATAGCCTGCCAAAGTTTAAAAAAAATCAAATTTTAATACTTTGCCGCCTTGGTACTTTTACAGTTCTTGTCCGATTTTGATGAAATTTTGTTTTTTCTGATCCTTAGGGTTTTTTCTGAAAAGGAATTTCAGGATTTTTTAAAATTCAAAATTTTTCACTTTTTCGAAAATTTTTAAAGAAAACATTATTTTTAAGGCCTAATTTTATAGACTATTTTTTTCGAAAAAATGAAAATTTTTAAATATTGAAAAATCCTGAAATTTGCTTTCTAGAAAATAGTCTTAACGTTAGAAAACGCCAAATTTCGTCGAAATCGGATGAGAACTGTAGTTGCTACAGGGCGGCAAAGTATTAAAATTTGAATTTTTTTAAACTTTGGCGGGCTATTGTGACTGAAAAACGCAAAATGCACTCGAGTTACTTTGGATCCCCACTATTTAAAAGTAGCCTGATTTTTGTAGACATAACTCATTGAAATCCACGGGTTCCATGTGAAACCATTCCCTTGTCAGTGTAACTTTGATTGGCACGCGGAAAGTCACATACAAAAACTAAAATCTGAAGCAGTTCAAAAGCAAAGTGGAAAGAAAGATCATGGTGACGTGCATTTTAAGTGTGAGCTGTGTTTTGAAGCCTTTGAGACGGAATTAAACTTTCTTAGCCACTAACACACGCCGAAGTAGTAATTAGAAGTATTAATAGTGAACACACGAAAGCTTGATGCTACAACAGTGGAAGATATTCGTTTTATTTGCAGCTGAATTAGTGTTTGCTTGAGACCGAGGACTACCCGTCAACCCAGAACTGTATTCTGCATAGACCTTTCAAGTGTCCTAGGTCCGTTAGGATAATCATGCACCTCCTAAAAAAACTTGTGATTTCTTGTATTTCCCCGAAACAATGTTTTTGTAGAGCTACACAACATTGTCAGTAGTCATGTAAAGTGTAATTGTTTTTTTTTTAAATTATTCACCAAAGTTAACCTTGTAATAACATTTAAAAATAGTTCAGGAAACTGAAACTCTAAGGTACGCATTACTTGTAAAGTAAAGTAGCATATTTTCAGAATTTATGTTTAGGTTACATTTAATTAACCATTTAATTATTTTACATTTGGTTTTTTGTACAAATTGTACTTAAATTAACCAAAAAAAATTTTTAAACTCAACACAACTTGAATAAATACTTGTTTTTCAGCACCAGTGAAGGAACATAAACCCGGAACGGATTCCCTACTGACGCTACCCCTGATTCGGCTGATTCCTGGGGACAAACCATTCAATGCTAGAAGGATTAGGCATGCACAAACAGGGGTTGGACAATTACTTCAATTTGCTGAATTTTAAAATGGTCTTTATAGAACTACATAATTGGCTAAGAAAATCCAAAATTTTTCAGTAAAATTCAGTCATTTCATGCAACAATATTTATTTAATTCAAAAACTGAAATTTTACAATTTTATTGTTACATTATGATTTTTTTTTAAATTTAAATAAAGCTGAATATTGACTGGTATTTCGTATGCGTTAAGTCCTTCTCTACTAGTTTGAGGTTCGAGCTAGGCCATTTGAATTGATACGCCTCATTAAAAACCTTTTTAAGATGACAAAAGCCACTAAACTAAAGGCACTGTTCCGAATGATGAATTGTACATTTAACATGTCGTACAAAATTTGTTTTTGGTAAAATAGTGTTTAAATCATACGCATAAAATGAACTGTTTATTATTACAAGCATTGCATGTAATATACCGTCAGTGAAGAACCAAAATGACCCATATCCATTTTCCACTAAAAGTAAACTGAGCCATGTCCAAAACATTAATTCCTACCTATTTAAACACTATAAATTGACTGTTAAGAATTTTTATTCTAAAAAGTTTATAATAATTGAAGAGACAAAATAAGCATTTGAGGGTACAGATCATGCTCGATTAAAAAGGCTAGAAACTCTGAGGGCAGCAGAGCTCAATAATCAGGGGTCAAAGAAACAGTTTAAAAGTTACTAACGAGACAAGATTCCGGATTTTACTGTTTTACTATTTGACAATAGAGCTAATTATTACATTACATTACAAGTGAAATTGTAAGAGCGCTAATATTAGTTTAAGTAACAGCTGCGCTTGTACTGCTGCAGTCAATAGTTATGGAATAGTTAAAAATTAAAATTCCCATTTAATTTCCTATATGATTTTTGTGATTTTTTTATTTCTTCGAATTTTGAAAATTTCCACATTGTTAGCGCCAAAACTCAATTTGCACCGATATGATTAGGTACGTTGTAGTGACCCGATTTGGCTTGAAGCCATTCTTCACAAAATGAATTTAATATTTTTCAAGGCCTTCAAGATTTAGTATTACATGTTAACAAACGGCAAAAACATGTTGAGAATTGACAAAGGATTCCAAACGTATGTATACAAGTAGGGGAAATATGAATTCGAATTTGATGCAAGGACTCAATCATTTTTAATCAAAAATTTAAATAAAATAAGAATTCTTAAAATCAAAACAGTACAATTGTAAAGCAATTAATCAGATTAAGTCTTAAATTGACAACGAGTGAAACGAAATATTCTGTTTAAGCTCATTAAAGGGGAAAATTATTCAGTTATATCCTTGACTACATTTTGCGATGGTCGCGCTAATAAAAAGAAAACATAAATTTATGTACAACAGTTTATTGATGTTTAAATAGCGATTTACAAGTGTAAAGTTCCAAGTTCTCCTGGCCAGCAAAATGGTTTGATTACTGTAAAACAATGCTTTTTCACGAAACGTGCCAGTACAAACACAATTGACAGCAAACAGTGATACAAATTTGACAAAACCTGGTGTCATTAGCATTTGTTTCAATAAAATAAAGCGTACACAAATATAGCCAAAACAACAATTTAGGTTTCAGCAAGCAAAGGAAATTGACTTAAATTCCGTTTTTGGTCAAAAATGTAGCACAAAAAAGCAACCGGCGCTGTTGTACAAACTACGCTTTATATTTGAAAGTTATACTTAAAAATGCCAATTTTCATTTAACAATTTAATCTGTTTATTTTTTTACTGTTTTGTGATTAAAGAATTGCCAAATTACAGAAAACTTAAATTGAAAATTAAACTTTACACTGTGTTACCAATATTAAAATATACTATAGTTATAAAGTTACTACTTAATCAAATATTCAATAATAGCTTCACCTATAGTTAATTATTTATTGTGATTGCAGTTCCAACCATTCTTAAAATTAATTACGGTACTCCTCAATTCACAATAGCTAAGCAACAATAAACAAGGGAGTAATTTGGTGACTAAAAGAAATTAGCTCACAAACGCGGTTTCTAAGTGTCCTTAAGCAATAAACGGATTTCCGCACGAATTGCATAGATCAAACAATACCTAAAAGTCAAAGTTTAAATTGCTAAAAATTTAGCTGAATTTGCAAACGTATTATTACTATAAAGGTTTTATTGAATCATTTGAGGACAGATTTAAGTTTACACATACACAGTAAAGTCACAAATACATGATTGTGAAAGTTTATGACAAAATAAAATGATAAGACAATACTTTTGTAAAACATGACAAGATATAGTGACGTCAAGGTTGTAGCCTCCAGCTGCAGCATTTAAACTCTATCTTTTTCGAATACTGACGACGAAATAGTTGCAATTAGTAGTAAACAAGAGAATTCAAATTAGATTTGTGCCTAAATTTTGCGGCTTAACAAACTTATAATCTGCTTAAAAACTCAAAGCGTTGACTATCAAGTAATTTGACTTCGTAATTTTGTCACAACTATGAATCAAGTATTAAGGAAAATCATTAAATCCAAATCTTCTTTCTCTTCAGTACAATTTTTATCGCAACTTCCACCTCAATTCTTAAATATTTCGGATCCCGTTCAGAAATCATTATTGTCTGAAAAGTGCATTGTTGTGGACAAGAATGATAATATTGTAGGAAGTGATAGTAAATTGAATTGTCACGTTGTCGCTGAAGATGGCTCACTCAAACTACATCGAGCTTTTAGTGTATTTCTTTTCAATACCAACGGAGAATTATTAATGCAGGAGAGGTCAAAATATAAAGTTACTTTCCCGGAAATCTGGAGTACTACGTGTTGTAGTCACCCTTTGTTCCTAGACAGTGAAACCAACGGTATTAAGGGAGTCAAAACTGCTGCGATAAGGCGCTTAAAATATGAGTTAGGTATATGTCATTGTCAGACAAAATATCAAAAAAATCCTTGATGCTGCTTAAAATATTGAAACATGAATTTCAAATTATTAGATTCGTTGGTTAAATCTGGTCTGTTGGGAAAAATAATTATTATTAAATTAGTCGCTACTTTCTGTATTTTACTTTTTTATAGGGATCACTGAAATTCAGGCTGAGGATTTAAATTACCTGACAAGAATGTACTACTCCTATTTCTCAGATGATAAATGGGGAGAACATGAGATTTCCTACATTTTGTTTGCTAAGAAGAATGTCAAGCTAAATGTAAACAGGAATGAGATTTGTGACACCAAATACATGTCTTTAGACAAGGTTTCACAAGTTAAAAATTTATCACCCTGGTTTACCCGCATGCTCCAGTCTAAGCTGCCTGTTTGGTGGTCATCGTTAGATCGTTTGCAGAAGGTCAGAGACCATTTCAATGTTCATGACCTTCAAGCCTTGGAAACATACAAGCAGCCCTAAAACATCTATAAAGATAAATGTATGGCAGCAGAAGATAGCAGAGTGATAAATAACGCTTACACGTATTAGAACTGTTAAACAACATTTTTAAAATAATAAATAGGTAGGAGTTGTAGAAAGTAGATCAAAGTAGTACTTCATTTCAGGTAAAAGTAGCTTTTTATAAATATACACTACTTTGGCTTTAATAGAAAAATAAACTGTAAACTGGAGCTAAAAACATAATTTTGTATAAATAAGTTTCTTTTTTTATCGTTTTACTTTCAAAAATCACATGCGATAAAAGGCGCCAGGTTGCGAATAGGCGCCAGGTCGCGAATAGGCACGCGCTGCCACACCAGAAAATGTACACTTAAAAGCAAGGACAAAACCGGGAGAAGCTCCTTTTATCTACTATACACCACAGCTAACTTTTATGGAATTACAACATTTTGCATTTGTGGAAAGAAAAACTTTATTAAATCACTGTTTTATAGAAAAAATTTTGTCACGAGGTTCAAGTTTATAAATAGTGATTATAAATCTTGATAGATCTCCCAAGAGCAAACATTAAAATATCATCCACCAGTCTAGTTCACTGCCAAAACAACAAAGCACTTTTTCCTCGCATTTGTGGCAGCTTAAAAAATGTTTAAAGAATATCGCCTTACAACTGTGAGCTGTAGCGCATAAAGAACAGACAGACAGACAGACCGATAGACAGAAATACAGACAGGCAGACAGACCGACATAGCCATTCAAATAGATGCTTAAGCTCAGCATCTAGTAAGCACTATACAAATCAAAAAGAACTTTGCAGTAGTTTTGAACCATTTAAAATACCAATGGCAGTTTTCTGCACAATTAAGCACACGAATATTGCAATCTTCCACAAATTTTTCACAATTTGGATTGCGGAAGTATAAAAATTCGCCATTTTACTACAATTTACGTTGTCCAAATTTTAAAATCCTATAATTCAGCACAAATTAAATAAATTCATACCTGCGCAATTTAAAACAAAATGTGTAGGTTGTGGCATCTGCGGCCTGTTTTTTGGTAATGCTAGTTTATTATTACTGAAATATTGTTGTTTTTAAAAATTTTAGTTATCTACAAATGTCATAAATAAATGATCCTTCTTTAACGTCTTGCAGCTTTTCCATGTGCCATTTTCTTAAAGTGTTCTAGCAAATGGAGCCAAACACTAGCGGGTTATGCATCTGGAAGGAAATAGGAGATCCTGTGTTAACTACACACGTATATAAAGTACATACTACTGATGCGCATCTATTTTTATTATACCATTAAACACGCTTTAAATCAGAGGAGCATTGAATAAAGTACATTTACTGTCTGTTTATTGGATAAGCGTAATATTCCTTTTTACCTACATTACCTTAGGTTAACTGTAAAGCTATATAGTACTACTACATTCCTTATTGATGCAACCCTTAGGTATATAACATATAATTATTGATGCACAGCGGCACCCTTTGTTTCCACGGAACAACATGAACTGGTAGACAGGAGGTCAGGTCTAATGTATTTGAAGTGCGTTTGTGGTGAATTGGGTTCAACCAAACGATGCAATGATTTTAACATTACAAATGTACTACAAAAAATAAAACAACTATGGCGTAATACGGTGAATATAGAAGGTACTCTTTCTCATACTCAAACTATTTCTACTATAATAATGTAAATGCGCATTAGGTGCGCTAATATCATTATAACTTTAATGCAGTAAAGTTTGTACATCGCCATATTGTTATTTTAAGATTTATTGCCTAGTAATGTATTAGGTTTTTATTGTTGGCAAATTCAATCTTAACTTTGCCCTATGCCATTATTTTAAATTTATTTTAAAACCATCTAAAATATTCATGTTACGCATGACTGTATTTAACCATTTCCTGCGCGTTATTTCATCAGCCAGACCAATGAAGAATTTTTCTTGGTTATGCACATCATGTTAGTGAATATTATAGCCCGAATCTGTTATGTCAGTAGTTAGGTATGCATTACATCACCAGAATTGCACAATATTTCATAAAACATGTATTGCTCTGGCAATTGGACTTAACTGCAATGATTCATGCTTTCGACTAATAAATACATACTTGCGTAATCTTTACCGCACTACTTTAGAAAAGACAAATATTGGTACTCCAGCTTAAGATTTTTGTAGGATATGAAACAAATGTATGAATACTCAAATTTTCTGTAAAAGAATGCTCCCCTATTTTAGTTAGGTGTTTATAACACGCTCACTCGTGTTATCAATGTTCGTACCTAGCTCACTTGTACCGGCGCTATTGTAACAAGGCACACTCAAAACGGCAGCATATGCACCTGACCAACTGGTTATGGCAAACTTACTACCAAGTCAGTTCTTCCTAGCGCTAACTGCTTCGATTGTATGCAAGCCAAACGACGAACCCATTGTTTTTCAGTGATAAATCTAACTTGCTGTAAGTTCAGCATCCGCTTCGGCACACGGCCGTCAAATCATGCTCGAAGCGCTGGATTTTTTGAATGCTGAGCTTAAGCATCTAATGAAATGGTCCAGTCCGTCCGTCCGCCTGTCTGTCCGTCTGTTGGTCCGACGCTACGGGTGAAATCACTAAACTGATTTTAGTTAAACAGCTTTTAGGCAATCACAAATGCGACCAGGCACGTCTGTATTTTCACTAGCAAAGCTCGTGCGTTGCTCGTTTGCACGGACGTTAAATGCTTGGGTTTAGGTTAGGCGTACTACTAAAAATTTGTTTTAAGTAATAAAACCAATGTGATGCAAGCTCAGCATCTACTTTTAGCCCACCGATACAAATCCAGCGCGAAACTCTGGATTTTTAGCATCCATTTCACAGCGCCTACTTTTATTAGTAATATGATTACTAAAAGGATGAGATTATTATTGGAATGCGGAAACTTTTCGTTATGTGCAGATTTTTAAATTATTTTCAACACAATGCTATTGTTTTGCTTGAACAAAAACTTATGACAGGTCAATACATACAATCACAGTCTTAGAACGAAAGTTTGCTTTGGATTTGATAACCGTTGCGTAAAGAACATTGATTAATTGCTTCCTGTCGCTAGCTTAGCTTACGTTTTGCATTTAACTAACACAACCTTATCTTTACATTTTGTTTTTGGAAATATCGTAGAAAAAATTGCTAGTCAAACCTAAGGCCTGTTCTTTAAAACTATGTTAATCTCGTCTCGATTTTCAATTTGGTGTATTTCCCACACCAACATACTATGTCAGAGTCTCCATACAGGATCAATAAGGTATGAATTCGACACAGGAATTAAATTATTTGAAGAAAACAAAAAGGCGCATCGTAATTTAAATCAGAAAAGGCTCCCTTCTTTCCTGGATACGATAACTTATTTGAGCAAGAATGAGATAAATAAGATGTACCACGAGTTTAACGGCGTTGTTGATGAAATGGCTAACTTAAGCTTCACGAAGGGTGCCAATCTAGCTAACGCAAGAACGCGAGAACTGATGGAATACACCGTACTGTGGTCAACTCCGTGGTAAATTTTTTGTATTTTCTGTTTTGAAAATTTTGTAAAGTTATCTATATTCATATTATACTTTATTCATACATATTTGCCAACATATAGTGTGTGTTTGAAAATACATTTCCTATTGTAAGCCTTTGTCGTTTTATTAACGTGTGTAAGTGCCGTACAAACTTTGATGGCCAACAAATATTATGTGGAGATGCGGCGGGCGACAGGAAAAACTTTGACAGATGAAGAAGGCCATGAACGACTTTCGTACAAACTTGCTTGGGCTCTTGAAATGGTATTTACCACGGAAACACCTCGCGCTTTTTCTGTATTGATTTTAAAAACCATACGCGCAATTAATTAGGCATTATTAGGTTACTAAAAATCTAACCTTACCTAATATAACCCAACCTGACCTAACCTGACCTAACCTAGCCTAAATTTACTAAGCGTAACCTAACTATTGGAACCCTGTTTCTCGAACAGTTTCTGTCTGGCTTGCAAAACATTTAACGTTTTCTGAACTATCAAACAATATTCACACTGTGAAACTCATTATTTCAAAAATGTTTTTTTAAAAATAATTTTAGTGCCCTTACATACTAGGGTCTTCATATGTTGCAGAAAACAAACACTATTTTTACAATTTTAAAATCGTATTGTCTTATTGTTTTTTTTAAAACTGTTTTTGGAATTACAAAACTTTGAAGATTTTGAATAGAAATCAGAAAAAAAAATGTAAATGCTTTAGAGTTTCAAAAATTTGCAACAAATTGAATATTTTGAAATTTGGCGCGCCATTGTGGGATACCAGCGCAACATGCAAAGGAGTTATTTTAGATCTGTACTAACCAAGCACTGCCTTATGTATAGCGTGTATTGTTTTTAAAATCATAACGGTAATGCTATAAGTTGGTTCCTTAATCTGTTCTAAACTAATGACAGCTCGCAAGGTCGGCTTTAGTACTAGACGACATCATAGACGGCTCCGAGCATCGGCAGGGTCTCCCATGTTGGCACACACTCCCACGAGTAGGATTGCATGCAGCCAATGACGTGGTCCTGCTAACACATGGGGGTAACTACCTCCTTAACAAGTATTTTGGTAATAAATCATAATTACTTTTCTAATTTGACGGAGCACGTTTGCAAAACATTTCTTAAAACAGAAATTAGGGAAAATGGGTTGAATTTAATGGCAATGGAGATCAAATCTAATCCAAATGCGTGAGTTCAAATAATTTGTATAGTACCTATGTTTCTAAAGCATTTATCGATACAGCTTACTTTAATCCCCTATTATGTATGTCAATTTAATTGCAGAATGTTCACAGAGGAGGACCTAAGCATTGTTAAAACACTTTTAAACGCTCAAATTTTTCCAAATCTCCCAGTTATGTGGTTTGTAAGTGTCTATAAAGTTTTACCCAAAGCTTTGTAAAACTTAACATTGTAATAATTATTAACGCCTTACATGACTTAGAACGGAATAACTGACCCGGCGCAGATGAGGACAGCATATGAAATCGGGGAGCAGATCACAACTTTCAATGTAGTTGTTGATGATTGGACCGATCTCTATGGAGAATCTGCAGTCAATGAGAGAAAATGTTGTGATATTGAAATGGGAAGAATAACATGGCTCCTCTTTACTGCATGTAGGCTAGCTAATAAGGAACAGCGCATGCGCCTAACGGTTATTTTTTTTTGTGTTACAATCTTAACATTTAAACTGGTATTAACATGACTTAATGACACGCCATGACTCATTAATGATTTCTAATTGTGTGCAGTCCATCTACGGGGTAAAAGATGCAGCATCTGTTGAAGAAGTGAAATCAATTTACAGCGATTTAAAGATTTGTGAAATTGTGAAAGAAATGGGCAAAGATAGAGGTAATGCATTGGAACACAGGATCTCCCAACTCCCGCCAGATACATATCCCACTATTGTTTGGCTCCATATGCTGGACTACTATAAGAAACAAGCACTGGGAACAGCTGCAAGACCTTAATAAATGTTCATTTATTCATTAAATTTGTAGACAACTGAAGTTTTGAAAAACTTCCAATTCCATTCTAATATTCCAATAATAATAAACTCGTATTACCCAGAAACAAAAGGCGCAGATCCCACAACCTACACATTTGGTTTTGAATCGCGCGGGTGAAAATTGAGGTAAATTGTGCTGAATTGTAGGATTTTTAAAATTCAACGACGTAAATTGTTGTGAAAAGAATTCTTATACTTTCGCAATCTAACTTGTGGAAAATTTGTGAAATATGGCAATATTTCTGCCTAAATTGTGCAGAAGAGAACATATTTTAAAATGTTTACAAATACTGCAAATTTCTTTTTGATTTTTAATTTGCATCAGTCATTTATATTAGCTTGTTATATGCAAAGCTTGGTCACTATCTTAAAACTCAGGGAAGTGAACTACTTAAAAACCACTAAAATACGTGTCAACACATACCAAAGAAATACACAAAATATAGGTACATATCATTCGTTTAATATGTAATTATATTTTGCCAGGAAAATACAGATACAAGTATTTCATATCAGTAAAAACCCAACCAATTTACACTACATTGGTCTTTGGTATCTCACTACAGACGACAACAAATGAATTTCGTTGTGAAGGCTTAGGGGTAAGCTACAAATGACGTCACGTAAATAATCGTTTTTTAGTTGTAATTTAGTTAACAAGTTATCTTCAATAAACCGATTATTGATAATAATAATAATAATAATAATAATAACAATAATAATAATAATATTAATAGTTTATTGTCCTTCAGCATTCATAATACTGACACGAATGACTTATGTCAGTATTTTTCAATGTAAAGAGCATAATAATCCGGCGCTTTGAGCCAGTGCAAGCCAATCGGTCCCTAACGAGCCCTTAAAAAAAATTGACCGAGGGTCCCTTTTTCTTGAAAAAACTACCTCAATTTGAGCCAGCCTGAGCCCGGAGGAGGGAAATCGTTCAACACCGTTCTTTTTATCTATTTTACCTCCTCCGGTCCCGCTTCCTTTTTTAAGGGAAAATTTTTTCCACCTCATTGAGCTTTTACCTCAATCTCCCCCAATCTGAGCCAACCCCCTAGGTACTGGAAGTAAATTCTACCTACCTACAAAAAATGTTCAATACTAATACTAATATGACTAATACTAATACTACTTGGCGTAACACCATAAAAATGAAAATAAATCAATAAATGCATAAATAATATATAATACACACAAACACCAAAGGACATTTTATTTTTAATTTTTTATTATTATTAGGTTTTTGTGTTTCTAGTTACAATTATTACCAATTTGATAACTTTTAATGGAAAAAAAGTCTGCGTCTGACTCTGACTACTTTGACTA
Source organism: Dicyrtomina minuta (assembly GCA_949802685.1). Taxonomy (NCBI): domain Eukaryota; kingdom Metazoa; phylum Arthropoda; class Collembola; order Symphypleona; family Dicyrtomidae; genus Dicyrtomina; species Dicyrtomina minuta. Next base: position 14,322 of record CATKUY010000217.1, read on the forward strand.
GAGCTAAACTCTCTCGTATCAGTTGAATTCCTTCTGACTTTTTCCCAAACACCTGCATCATTTTTTACTTGGTCATTGTTTGTAGCTTCATAATTTGGAAAATATAATTCAGCATCTACATCTTCTTGATTGGTGAATTGAGAATAATAATCTTAGCCATCGCTGAAATACTGATAGTGGTTGCAGTCTGGGCACAAGGGTTTGGTGACGTGTATGTTTATTTCTACCTTGTTATTATCTCCAGTTCTTATTAGCCTTACTAAACATTCTGTAAGAATGAAATAGAATAAAGCAAGGAGAAAATAATTTTGATATTATTGCACTTACTATTTTATTAAAATTTATACCCTGGTTGCTTGTTCGTGTATGTTTATCTTTATGTTTATTGATCAATGGTGTCCAAACCCTGCCTCTTCCATTTGATTGCATGCATATGAATGAAACTGTTTTGACACCTTGCCCAGGTATCTCGATTTTGTATCTAGACAATACGTACCTTTCTTTTGTGTGGATGCAGAGCTAGAATTAGAACCAGCATTAGCAGCAGGTGCACCCGCAGAAGTACCCGAATTAGTGCGAATGGTCAACTGCTTATTTATTCCCTCAAGGTCAAGGTCGAAGTCTGCTGCCTCACCATTTTCATCCGATGCAGCTATGCTAATAAGGAGGCATCGCTTAGTTTTTAGTACAGATCTGTATGGTTCATCTGTAGTACCACTGGAAGCTGTTTCTTCAGAAGCTGAAACTGAAGAAAAGGATGAAACTTGACTTTGACTCTGGCTTTTTTTAGTATTAATTTGTGGTCCATCTTTCATGCACAAATTTAGTGGCAGGTCGTTATTGGAGTTGCAACTCATCTCAGTTTCTGTTTGTTCACAGCTTGCACCTTTTATTTTTCAGTTCTGGCCTGACTTCTGTTGAATTTTATTTTTTTACTGACAACCAACAACTGACACTGACTCTAACAAAATGTGAAAACAGTACGAAAATAACTTTTAAATTGGGGGACGTGTCGTCACTATTGGCAGCAATACTGGCATAAGAATGTACTCAAATCCTCCAAAACTGGTTAACTGAACAACTGAAAACTTGAAAAATCATACCAGATAAATTCTAAACTGGTGTTAGTCCGCAGGTTTTAGTTTAAGTGTTAGTGTGTGGGCTTTAGTGTTTGCTCAAGCTTTAGCTTTAACAACTTTGGCTGTGGTTTAATTAATGGTGGGAATTTGTAATTATACGTTCGCCCAAAATGCGAATTTTTAATATTTAAAATAATTTAAATTACATGCTGCTCAAACAACTAAATAATACCCACAGTAATTAATACATGTGTCAAATGTAACAACATCCAGAAAGAGTCGACTCTTCATCTGGTGCTGCGTCTCCGTGGTGAGGTGTAGAGTAGAGTTTAGTAAAGACTCACATTTATCGACATTTAATTATTGCAATTTCATCCTGCTCGGGCTCAGTTTCACCAAAAACAGTTATTTTAATTTTCTTGTAATTAAATTCAAGAGAAGTTTTATAGTTGAAATTACAAATTTTATTCTCAAGCCCATAATAAATCAACCTAACTTCATGTATATATACAGATACAGTACATACATTACTACTGTAGCACAGTAGCCATCAGCCAGAAAACTTATATTTAATTCACTGTGACACCACTGACACCGACACCTGACACCGTCCCCGCCATTGCCGCCACAGTCCGCCACACCACAACACAGGGTATAGGTATCAGCAGTATACTAATTCAGAAAACTTATACTTAATTCACTGTGACACCACTGACACCGACACCTGACACCGTCCCCGCCACTGCCGCCACAGTCCGCCACACCACAACACAGGGTATAGGTATCAGTATATTAATTAAATAATTAACTAATATTAAACAAATATTACTATTACTATTATTACTAGTAATCATCACTCACTCGTACCGCTGACTATTACTTTTATCTTATATCCCGTGTCAGAATAGTGCCAGCTACGGTGTCGGTGTGTGATCAGTGTGATTCATATATTATTACTATCGTATACAATAATACAATATATTTATATTTCATCATACTTTTACATTACACAGTATCTCTGATATTTTTTTTATGACAGTATGAGTCCAAAACAACCTTTACGACATATCGATCACTCTTACACTTTTGGGCTCAAATACCCCACTACGGATATCAAATTTCAGGACTCTAAAAGCTCTATGAGCTTTTTGCGCTTTTTGAGCATCGATGAGCTTCGAGAAAAAAAAATGAGCCCGCGCGTGCCTGCTATGTTTTCGATTTTACTGACCGGAGCTTCGGTCAGTGCGATCGGTCCTACCGGTCACCGGCTCCGTGTCTTACACTGCTTTGAGCTGTATTCGTCGACCAGGGGAACAAAGTTCATGCTGAGCTTACAGCGAATAATTAATTTCATAAAGTAGTATCACTCTATTGTAGCCAAGCCTAAACTACGAAAGGGTCTAACTCCACTTTAGCTTCTACTAAAATTTCTTATTTAATAAAGTCGCAACAAATAAAATGGTAATTTTAAAAATGATAATTCTTGAATACCGCTACTTATGAACGATCATTGTGTGTATAATTGTAACATCCTGCGCTCAAAAAATGTGTTTACCTAATTTTTAACCAAATGCCGAGAGAATCCTTAAAACAGTGATGTTTAGATGACTTATGGAAGATCTTAGTAAAAATACTGGAAGCACTTCATAATATGGGTACCCGTTTGCCTAATTTATAAACTCATGACAGGCGGAATACTTATTAAAATAATATTCACAAAAGTCATTCATGAACGATCTTCATATGTGAACTGGCAAAATTGTATGTTACTGACATACGTCTACCTAATTTCTAAACTTATTACAGTTGGGATTTCTAAGATGGTAAAATATAAATAACGTCATTCGTAGACGATCCCCATACGTACGCTTTCAAAATCTAATGTTAAGGATATATTTTCACTTTTTAATGGAACTAATGGCATACAAATGACTAAAATAGTAAAATTTTAATGACGTCATTATTGACGGATCCCTGCATGCATACTAATGGAATTCAATGTTAAGGATATATGTCAACCTTATTTTTAAACTTATGACAGTGAGGATCCTTAAAATAGCAAAATTTGTGTTGCCTCATATATGGACAATCATTGCATGCATACTGGTAAAATCCTATGTTATGGATATATGTCAACCCAATTTTTGAACTAATGACAGTGGGGATTCCTAAAATAGTAAAATTTGCATGTCGTCATCTATGGACGATCCCTGCATGTATACAAGTAAAATACTTCGTTAAGGATATATGTCAACCTAATTTCTGAACCTATGGCAGTGGGGATCCCTGAAGTGGTAAAATTTGATTGACGACATTTACGGACGATCCCTGCATGCAGACCAGGAAAATCCTATGTTATGGATATATGTCAAATTTGTATGAAATCGTCAGTTAATGTTGTCATAAGTAGTACTAGTGAGTGTAGGCGGTTATTGATAGCACGCTATAGCTATACATAAACGTAAATTATTTTTCACGTTACATCATCTGTGCCTAACCCTTAAGACCCCACAGCGACATTCTTTGCATGTATAATTACTAGAGTGAGAGACCAAATGACTAATAATTACTGCACTGTAGCGTAGATTGGAATACTTGTACTTGCCCAGCAGAATTTAAAAGCAATAAATATGTATATGAATTTTTTGCATTT
>CATKUY010000218.1:0-72000 GCA_949802685.1 Dicyrtomina minuta
AGGGGGGGGGGCGGTGAAAGGGAAAAAGGAAGTGGAACCGGAAATAAATATAAGGGGTCGGGAATTTGGGCTGAGGGAAGCTGGAACGTAGGTACGAAGGGGAATGTGAAAGATACAAGCGAGTATACTGAGACAAGGGGATATAAATGATAATAGAGAGAGAGAGAGACTTATACGTATGTAGGAACCTAGAAGTAGTAGTATTAGTAGCGCAATATATAATGCAATTTAATGCATTTGGACGAGAGCGATAGAGATAGAGGGGGAGAGAGAGATGCAAATCACAGGACACCGGGCAATATATGTATATATACGAGCAGTCGCTATGAACCGAACTGATAAGGAAAGACAACATAGTAGGTACGTGGGCATGTATGTAGAAAAGAAAAGAATTTGAGGCAGATTTAAGAGGAAAGAAAAAGTACACTTTAATGTTTGGCCGTAACCATGTGGGTAGGTGAAATTCAATGCAATTAAATGCAGTCTAATGTAATGCGAAAGAAAAAGAAAGAAAGTAAGCGAGAGAGAACTTCAATTGCTCTTAATAGGCAGCTCTTTAGTGTACAAACTAATGGGGACAAAAGAACGATAAAAAATACATGTTAAATATAGATAGGCTATTCCGCACTAGCGTGTACATACATATTTGACTAGTAAGCGAGGACAGGACGACTTTTTGAACAATTGGGGTGGACAGGGCAGTGCTGTGTGCGTAGTGGATATTCTTATGCTTTAATCCAACTACCCATTTTCCTTCTTGTTAAACATGAAATATATTACAAAATTTGGCTGCACATTAGTATTTTTACTCATTTTAGAGTCTCTTACTTGCCTGTAACATTGCTCCTGCCTCTGTATATAGTATTGTCTTGTATATTTTACCACTGCCACCACCACTACTACACTTTTCTTGCCTGCCTTCCTTATCCCTATCCCTTTGCATGCGTAGTAATAACTTGTAACTTTATATTATTTTTGCTTGTCATTACAAATATTGCTTGCTTATATTTTTACTACTAAATAGAAAATGTAGAGTTAAATCTTCTTAGTTTTGTATTGAGTCTTGATATTTTTTTTGTTGCTTGATTTTATTTGACGATTTGTGTTTTGTGATTTATTATTAAACGAATAGATATTTCTGTTTGCACTTTGAGTAACTTATTTTTAGAATATCTTAAACTCAAAAATACTTGGTATATTGAATTTGCTCATTCTGTATTTTATTATTAAACTTAGATGGTAGTATAAAACATTATTTCTCTTGCACGAGTCAAACTTATAAACTGAATATATATTTATTGTAAAATAAAAATATCCTATTTACATTTGAACTTGTAAGCGCACGGCCGGCTTTATGTACCTGTAATACGTATCCAGTACCGCATGCATTGTAAGTATGCTACCATTATTCCTTATGAAAAACACATTTTAATTTATATGGCGTGTATATTTTGAACTATGATAGAAACTTTTAGTTAGCAGAGTATTTGCTGTGTTTTTTAGACGGATGTTTGCGTATATAAGATTTAGCTTCTCTAATATAGTGCTTTTATACCAATAAAATACAGTATGTGCCCTATGTTTTGTAACAAATATATTTAAGTAAATGTTAAAAGCGCCTGGTGTACATTTTTACAACTTTTTTTGGTTTTTATTATAACTTGTACACAATCAAAATATAAACAATTTTATACAATGATTATAAAAAGAACGACAGAGTTTTATAGTTTTAAACTTTCGAGCAGCTACATATTTTTAAAACTTATATTGAGAGCTCTAAATTTTATTTTGTACATAAACATAACACGTATTCTCATACTAGAATGACTAACTTTATAGTTAGACAAAGTACAACACACATGAATATGACTTGGAATTGACTAAAATATACATTTTTAATTTTTTTGCACCCTGTAGCTCGCAGAATGTTTTTCCAATTTAAAAAAAAAAGTGTAGTTTTGTAAATTGCAAAACATTATCTAAAAAGCTATTTCTGGGTTTTAGAACTTTCAAAAATTTTAGTTTTTTCACAAAATTAAGTATTTAACTGAATAATACTAACTGTACACAAAACCAACAAAAACTACCTTATTTTGTAAAGAAACTGAAATTTTTGAAAGAATTTTGTCCCAAAAACACTATCTCGAGAAACTCCACCATTTAATGGATATGGTTTGGAAATAAAACCACCTAGCTTCATATGGAACTCTAGGCCAGAAAGATAATTACATAAAATTCTAATTAAGTAACTATGTAAATATTATCAGTCATATAGCTTTCAAATCAGTTTTACATATTTAACTGTGTCAAAGGCTTTACGAAGGTCAATAAACAGTACAGCATGTAACTCTTTATCTTCCAGAGCTGAGTAAATTTTATGTGTTATTTTAAGAAATGCGTAGAGACATGATTTGCCCCTGTAAAAACTAAACTGTAGGTCAGAAAGTTACCTATAATCTTCTACAAAATGCATAATTCGAGAAGCAATGATTGCTTCAAAAGGCTTTGAAAGAAAAGAGAGTATAAGAATACGTCTAAATGACGTAGGTAATAGCTTATTTCATTTTGGTTTGAGCAAAGGTGTTACAAAAGCTTTTTTCCAGTTATTAAGAAACTGACATGCTTTTAGTGCATGGTTAAAAATATCTGTAAGTATAGGAGAAAATACATCAGTAAAGAGTTTCATAACTTTAGATGAAATATTTTTCATTCCAAAAAAAGAAATACCTTTAGTACCTCTAATTAGTTACTTCTTTAACTGTGACCAAATAAAAACTTAAATTATCAGTTTCAACTGTTTGAGCTATATTCATAAGTTTAGTATCTTTATTATTATGATTACCAACAAAGGAGTCAGCAAGGCTATTTGTTATAATTTGCTTGTCAGTAATAATCGAGTTATTTACATTAAGTTCTAAAATATTAGTTGAGCTTGTGATTTTCCAAGCAAAAGTTTTAATGCATCCTATGACTCCTTAGGTGTTTTACATTGTTCGAATTTATAGCGATAAAAACTAATTTTAGCATATCTTACAGCAAAAGTAACCTTATTTTGACAGGCTTTGTACTCAGCCCAAGTTGAAGATGTTTTGTTTTTTAATGCCTTTTTTTTAAAAGTTTTTTTATCAATAAATTTCGTTATTTCACTAGTAGGCCATACATTAGGTTTAGCTTTAATCTTTCTAGTAATAGTAGGAACACATTTCTCTAAAACACAATAGGTCAGTGTATGTATGTATGTAACAGTATTGTACTCGCAGGCAGACGCCCATGTACACTGTATTACTTTTCGGCTTGCTACTCTTGAGACACACTATATTTAGTCAAGCTTGATGGTATGCTTAACTAGATGTGCTCGTCGAGATAGCTGCCAGTAACTTTATACTAACTTATTTGCAAAGTTCTAGCTATTGATTGGGATGTGTTGCTATCGCCCTCTATAAGATACTAGATTAAGCTCCAGCCATGGAGACGTGAATTCTGTTTAAAGGCCTACATAGTTCAGAGTATTACTCAGTCTCCGAGAAGTTATCAATATTCTCAGCCAAAGAGCGCTCGGTCTATCTTCACCATTCTAATTATGGCAGACCATTCCAATGAGACATGCTTCGGTCCGTGCTGAGGCAATGGGAGTAGGAAGAGGATAGGGAGTGAAAGGGAAGCAAGGCCGGGAGCCGGCAAGCGGAGGAGAGAGATAGCACTATGGAGCAGCGTCAACCCATGACTTGCGATTCACATAGAACTACCACTACTCACCCACCCGCCGATCACCAGCCATCCACCCCTCCACCGCCACCCTCCCTCCACTCCCATGCCAGCACTGGGGAAGACATAGCTGGATGATCCACCGTGAGTACTCGTGTTAGAAAAGCTCGTATATATATGTAAACATATATTTTTCACTCATTGCCATCCGTATCTCATGTGAGCCGTTCACCCCGAGACCACGAAGTACTCCCCACAATAGGTCAGTGTTTCAAATGCATCAACCTTTTCCTCAATTATAATAAAGCTATTTAAAATAGACCATTTTGTATTCAGAAGTTGCCTATTTAGTTCATTCATATAAGTGGTATAATTGCGGCTCACAAAAGTTTTAGAAGCTATATGTATTTGCGGTTTTTTACTAACAAATAATGTTATATCGTGGTCTGATAAACCACAATCTATAACACTAGAATCAGAAACATAACCTACATTATTAGTATATATATGGTCTATTAATGTTTTAGTGGTAAAAGTGGTTCTGGTTGCAAATGGACTGTCTCTCAGCTTTAAACGTTGTTCGACTCAAATTAAACATTACAAGCAATAATATGACTGAATTTGATAATTTCTTGTTGTCATATTGCCTTTTTTCAGGTGATTGTTAATCCAAAAAATTATATAAAATTAAAAAAGGTTTACTATAAATTAAGAATGATTTGAAAACTATGAGTGGGTTATATTTGTTTTATAGGATTAGGCGCGTGCATTTAACTTGGAATACTAAGCATTAGAATTGTTGTTAGTGCCATGGTCGCTCTGTTTGCAAGACCTTATAACTTTCGTAAAATTAGAAACAGTTTCATTTTTCAAACGTTAAAAAAATTTGAAAATACGCCTTCCGCAGATATTGTGCTTAGTAAATCAAAACATTATTCGCCTACTTCATCAAGAGGGTCTTACAACGTTTGCAGACGTAATTAACAAATCTAACAGATATTTAAAATGGCTAACAAAACGAATAATGCTGGAAACTCTAAGTGCTAGTCAATATTGAGCAAAATTCTATCTGGAGCTTTAACCAAAGCATAATATTGTTCTGGTGCCAATGATGTTTTCAAGGAACAAATAAAAGCTATTATTAAAAATCAGGTTTGCGTTCAATTCGATTTTTTTAAATAAAATGAAAATGTAATAAAAAAATAATTAAATTTAATATTCCGTCACATAACTATTGTTGTACATTTTACCAAGTCTTAAACGCATGTAGCTTCTTCAGGTTGACTAGGATGGAGCATGCTTGACAAAACTAATTTAGTTAGTCACAAAAACATTTTTGGTAAAGAAAAGAGTTGAAAAAGTCAAAATTTATTTTGCTTGCTAGAGCAAAACGAAGATTAAATTTAATGTTATGTTGCATTACTATTGTTAAGCAAAGTATTAAGTCTTGAATAATTGTAGTTACTTTAAATTGCTAAGGGCAGAACGTGCTCGTCATAACTGATTTAGTTGGTCACAAAAACTATTTTTGGTAAACACAAAAAATTGAGAACGACAAAACTGATTTTGCTTGCTAGGACAAAACGGAAATTAATTTTAATGTTCTGTCGCATAACTATTGTCGCACATTCGTAAGCCTTAAATTCGTGAAGTTACTATAAATTACCTGAGCGGAACGTGCTTGACATAGCAGATTTAGTTAGTCACAAAAACTATTTTTGGTAAAAAAAAATATAAAAACACAACTTATTATTGCTTGCTGGAGCGAAACAAAGATTAATTTTAATGTTCTGTCGCATACTTATTGTCGCACATAGTATCAAGTCTTGAATTCATGAAGTAACTTTAAATTGCCTAAGGCGGAACGTGCTCGTCATAACAGATTTATTTAGTCACAAAAACTTTTTTTGGTAAAAAATTGTTAAAATAGACAAAAATTATTATTTATTGCTGGAGCGAAACGAAGATTAATTTTAATGTTCTGTCGCATAACTATTGTCGCACATAGTACCAAGTCTTAAATTCATGAAGTCACTTCCGAATGCCTTAGCCGGAACATGTTCGACAAAACAGATTTAGTTAGTCAAAAAAGTATTCTTGGTAAACAAAAAAGTTGAAAACTTCAAAATTAATTTTGCTTGCAGAAGCAAAACGAACATTAATTTTAATGTTCTGTTGCATAACTATTGTTGCACATAGTACTACGTCTTGAATTTATGAAATTACTTTAGATTGCCTTAACGGAACGTGCTCGACAAAACAGATTTAGTTGGTCAAAAAAAGTATTTTTGGTAAACAAAAAAGTTGAAAACGTCAAAATTAATTTTGCTTGCTGGAGCAAAACGAAGATTAATTTTAATGTTCGTTAAGGTGCTACGTGGTAGCATTTCCGATCACTACATTTATCAATCACAATCTTTCAATTATGTTTCATGCAAACACTTGGTAGTGTATCACTTATTTTTTCAACATACAGTATCCGTTCAACAGATAATAAACTTAAGTAGCTATATACAATAGTATATATCGTTTCAACGTACCTATTCTTTAACTCACCTAACTATGTATATATCTTTGAGTTTTGTACAAACATGACAAAATAAGAATAAGAAATTCCATTTTATGAAATATTCCATATTTTACTGCTTAGATATACTTGTACAATAGTAAAACTGCACATCTAAATCAACTGAATAATACACCGCGAAACTTTAGTTCTAATCAAAGTAATGGCGTATATTTTATACTTAAAAAATTGTAATATTAATTTCAATCAAAATTTGCTATATCTTTAAATAATCGAGTCTATTTAACAATATTTTATACATTGTAAACTCTAACGGATAACGGGTAACATATAATTATTTTACTTCTTTACTATTTGACTTATATTTTACAATTTTATCACTATCATATTATTATTTTTCATTTATTTAAACAGTATATTATATTCCATACTACTGAATCTATAATATTGTAACCACACCTTAAGTACCATGACTTTATACAATCGTATATACCTATACGTTACTACTACCTAATATTTAGAGACTATAATTTACTGTTATTTCGATAATATTTTACAATAACCATGATACATCGAGAATTTTTTGAATCACTATGCTTATAACTTATATTTTGTACTAACAAATATTATTCTGTATAATTCCTAGCCTGACGAAGACATTAAAAAAAACAAACAGGTCGCTGAAGCCAAAATCAAAAACTAAAATCCTGTTTCATTTATTTCTTTAAAATCATACCCGTAGTGATCAGAAAGGCTACCACGTAGCACCTTAACAAATTTATTAATGCTTTCTAACACGCATTCTCAAGGATCCTACAAAAATGGTGAGACAAGGAAGAAGCTTTTTAGGATTTGAGAACAACAAGAATCTTAAATTTCTTGCAAAACCGACAACACAATCCTCAACTAAAAAACTAAGTTTTGTAGGGAAACTGAAACGAACAAAATTAAACGATAGCAAAGTTACAACCTCCAACTCTAAAAGCGTACCAAATTACTAAATCATGGTTTACACTCAATCACAAAACTAACAAGCCATGGACAACGCAACCATAGCAAATGATTTACCACAAAAAATAGATTCAAATAATATACTATCTATTTGGAAATTTCTCACTGCTCCTGACGCTAGAGATGATGTTCAGATACAGAATTACATCACATTAATTGAGAAGTATAAGATCCTTCCCTCACACCATGGTAATACCTACGAACAATTTATTGAAGTTGAACAAGGAGAACTTGATTTCAAATTAACAGACAAAAACTCTACCATGGCAAAATCAATATCAATGTTTATGCTTTCGATGCAAACTGCTCATTGCGCCTTTAACCTTAATGAGGCCGCCACACATTATAAAGCTTTTATTAACCCTACACATAATTTCAAAATTCGTCGATACAAGTATATGCCATTATCAACATTCATTGACATAGCCAAAATAAAAAATGAATGTGCAAAATCAGCTCAAGATACCTATAGCAAAGGTCAAAAATTTGTTACCGAACTAAAAATACTTGAAGCCATGGACCTTAAATATACAGATTTAGTTCAACATGATGAAAATGACATTAATAAAAATTTTGAACTGGAAAAAGTGAAAGCACTAAAGTTTTATTTAAGTATCAGTTTCTTCCGAGCCGAAGCTGAAATGATGCGAAAATTTCCTGGAAAACCAATTGATGGCAATGATTATACTTCAAAAATCAAAATATTATTACCAGCGTGGAGGTGAAAATGGGAGCAAGCACCGTCTACTCCTATTTGTTTCTATGCAACTCACCTCTGCAACAAAATTAAAAATGATTTCGTAATCTTTGACAAGACAGAAACATTAGGTGATATTAATAATTCCTTTATTCCAAACCCTTAGCAACAGAAAACTAACTCTCAGTCTCAGCTGCAAAACAACAATAGAAAAGATCAACAACATTCGAGCAATAAAAGGAAAGATCACTGGAACAAAAAATCGAAAAAAACTTCTCACTTCAGCCAGAACTAGCCGAAATAATACAAGCTCTCAATTAACGCTGGCTAATTTACAAGAATGGATGAAGAAAGGCAAAAAAAACAAAAACATCAGCCAAGAAATTAACATACCATCACGATGAAAACTACCGATCTCGGCACAATTGAACTTTTCATAGACACAGGTAAAAAATAATCGTAGATATAATAACTGTCAACCATGGCTAATAGAACTGAATTTAGACACATCCTATAAATTCGAAGTACAAAAACTATTTCGTTTAATTTATTTAAGGCTATCAATTATTCATAACCTTACTAATATTAAACTGCCATACATACTTTTAATGCTAATGAAACTAGGCAAAAAGGTTGTAACAACTTATAAACCTATTTGTGAGTTAATAGGTAACTATACAGCCGAAAGTTTAACAAATATTGCATGGAAAATATTTTTTATTCGTCACAATAAGGATGATGACTACACATTATTAAAATCAATTTTTCATAAAGCTAAAAAACGTAATATTGATACTACTATGGAATGCTCAATTAAAGATCTTATTCTCAAAGACGAAAGCAAAATAATTAATAATATATTTAAAATGTTGTCATGTCGTTTAAGACAAAAGAATTTTTAAGTAAAATGGTAATACAAAAATGTTAAGGTTTTTTACAACTAAATAATTTTAACATAGTCATGGCAGATGAAAATGCGGGTATCAATATAAGTAGTATTGATGATTACAATGCTGAACTATTTAATCATTTATACAACACCACTTATCACAAAAAAATTAGCTTACAGGAATATAACGATATTACAGATATACTTAGTAGAGACAAAACATTTTACTCTAAGATGATCGATAAAAAAATGCCTTTAGCACAGTTACTACCAACTAACCACAAACCTGCAAAATAAACCTATTGCCAAAAAGTCATAAATTAGGTAAGACAGATTTAAACAATAAGATTTACCCACTAGGGAGAGCTATTAGTTCTATCATTAAGACAAAAATGAGTGAAATAAGTAAACTAGTAGATTACATTTTGCAACCGTCAATAAGAAACATTCGTAACATTATTTTTGACACCTCTCCTTTTTTATTTCTTCTTAAAAATGTACAACTAAAACCCGATCGTAATTAGATAATGTTAGCAACTGAAATTGACAGTCTATATGCAAATCTTCCTCCTGATATATGTACGAAAAACGTATTAAAATATTTTGAACAATCACGTAATCTAATCCCAATAATAAATAACTATAAATTAAATAAATTGCTTCATTGGATATCAGATTATCACTACGTTGAATTTAAGAATAATTACTACAAATAAGAAGAATAGCCATAGGTAGTTGAGCAAGTGTTGCAATCGCTAATATAGCAGTACAAATTGAACTCATTGATATTCTTAACCAGCTAGAAATTATTTTTTGTCGTAGATTCATAGACGACATTTTTGCTTTTATAGATATCACTGATATTATAGATGTATAACCATAGCTAAACCAAATATTTAAACATCCGTTTTTATCTTTTACCCACAGTTATAGCCGAGACACTATCAACTTCCTGGACGTTATAATAACACTAGACAGGAATAATAAAATAGGAACAAACCTACACAAAAAACCCATAGCAAAGCAATTATTTATACATTTTGATTCCAATCATCCTAAACATTTAATCAAATCACTACTCTATTCACAGAGTTTGAAAATTTTAAAATTATGTAGTTACCAAAAAGATCAAATCAAAAAATTAAATAAACTTCTAGAACAATTTAGAAAGCGAGAGTACCCTAAGGACTTACTAATCTGAACAAAAGTAAAATTATCTGAAATCAATATTAAAAATCTTCTATTACCAAAACGTGATTTAGTGATTGACCATATTAAAGAATTTGATACTAAACTATATATTGACAATAATCCAGAAACACACAGAATTTAAACCATAAAAAACAACTACACATATCTGGTTTTCCCTTTTATGAACTCCCTGCGACAACCTAACCATGCGATAACTAATATATCACAAAATGAATTGAAAGAAATACAAAACCAGAATTAAAAAATGCCATTGAAGACTTAAAACTAGTAGTAATTTTTAAACGTAGCAGAAACATTTCAGAATTATTAAAGTGATTAACTATTATTACTAAATTACTAAAAACTAACTAAAAATCATACTGATCAAATAATATAAAACTAATAATGATATTTAAAGTAATATTATTATATTATTAATTATGTTTCATGTAAACACTTGGTAGTGTTCCAATTATTTTTTCAACATACAGTATCCCTTCAACAGATGATATTTTTAAGTAGCTATATACCATAGTAAATATTGTTTCAACGTTCCTATTCTTTAACTCACCTAACTATGTATATATCTTTGAGTTTTGTACAAACATGACAAAATAAGAATAAGAAATTCCATTTTATGAAATATTCTATGTTTTACTACTTAAATATACTTGTACAATCGTAAAACTGCACATCTAACTCAGCTGAATAATACACTGCGAAACTTTAGTTCTAATCAAAGTCATGGCGTATATTTTATACTTTAAAAATTGTAATAATAATTTTAATCAAAATTTGCTATATCTTTAAATAATCGAGTCTATTTAACAATATTTTATACATTGTGAACTCTAACGGATAACGGGTAACATATAATTATTTTACTTTTTTACTATTTGACTTATATTTTGCATTTGTATTACTAACATATTATTATTTTTCATTGATTTAAACAGTATATTATAATCCATACTACTGAATGTATAATATTGTAACCACACCTTAAGTACCATGACTTTATACAATCGTATATATCTATACGTTACTACTACCTAATATTTAGTTACTATAATTTACTGTTATTTCCATAATATTTTACAATAACCATGATACATCGAGAATTTTTTGAATCACTATGCTAATAACTTATTTTTTGTACTAACAAATATTATTATGTATAATTCCTAGCCTGACAAAGACATTAAAAAAAACAAACAGGTCGCTGAAGCCAAAATCAAAAACTAAAATCCTGTTTCATTTATTTCTTTAAAATCATACTTGTAGTGATCAAAAAGGCTTCCACGTAGCATCATAACAAAGATTAAATTCAATGTTCTGTTGCATAACTATTGTCGTGCATTGCACTAAGTCTTGAATTCATGTAGTTACTTAAGATTGCTTAGGGCGGAACATGCTAGTCATAACTGATTTAATTAGTCAAAAAAGTAATTTTAAAAAAAAAATAAAATTGAATTTTCTTTGTTTGCACAGCATTGCACGTGCCCTATGGACGGCTGCACCTGGAGACAAGTATTTTGAATATAACCCACATATGGAAGCTGTGCATTTTTGCGCAGACTGTGCATTGTACTTTACACATCGCGAGCTACATAACTGCAGTCACCTAAGAGAGATAGGTGTTTACATTGATTTCAAAAAGCTCAAAGTAGATAAAGTTTCTTTTAAGAAATTTCAAGACATCATTTTGGAGCTATCATTTCGTATCAACATTGACTGTCTCCAATTTTTCAACAAGTTAAAGATATTTTCGATTACGCTTACGCTGCTTTTTCCAAATTACTAGAACAGTTAATTATTAAAATTTACAATATCGCTTTTATTCGCATTAAACAATCAACAGTTATTGAAAATCCGATTAATAATAAAAAGAATAAAGTGTATTTAGCAAGCAATGAACTTAAAACAATTCAGATTTACATTCTTTATCACTTTATGCAAAAATTAAGGATGAACAGGACACTAACATCGGAAAAAGGAGAGGGGGATTGGTTGCGTACATGGTTAGCCTCCCGAGTGCAATCATTCACTTCTCCTCCCTTCCGGTTTCTCCTAGGAACGAAAAGGTAGCATTGAGTTTATTAGACTCTCCTATGTTGCTACCTTCAGGCCACTCATCCACTGAAAAGTACACTCATAACTAAGACTATAACTACAAATATTTTTAAAACTAAAATTATGCAAATTAATATTAAATAGGAACTTTTCTAAACATTGTACTTTCAATTTTCTGGACTTTATTTCTTTTCACATTTAGTTTCCCGTAAACATGAGTAGGCATGAGTACTTCGTATGCTCACACACTTGTGCCCTCCCCCAGTGGATTAGTTACCCCTCAAGTAACTTGGTGGACGCCCCCAAACTACATCTCTACCATCTAACTTCACTTTGTAGATAGTGTAAATATGTATATGTCGTAGTCCAGAAGAAGTTTAGTCCACAAGCCGCAGATGCTTCTGGACTAGTCCAGAAGGAGTTTTCGCCCGTATGACCAATTCGGGCTCCATATAAAGGAATTCTACCGAAAACTAAATTTAAATCAGTGTGTTAAGGTGGAACTGTTGATAGGAAAACTCAATCAGCTGCATCGAACGCATACATCATCCTATATATTCAGAATGAGATACAAACTTTTGTGATTTTGGATCTTGTGGTCTAGTCCACAGCAAGTCATTGGAGCTTGTGGACTAAACTTCTTCTGGACTACCACATATATAATCTAGGATAGGAAACATAAAATGTATAAAATAAATTAATTTAACAAAGATTAAAAATAATAAAATTTTCCCATGCTCCGGAATTTTGGGTTAGGAAAAGCAGACTCAGGGGTTGATCCGGTGACCTTCGGTGACTTGGTTCTGACCCTTGTTTCACAAGGTGCCGGGTAGGGGTAAAATCCTGCCCCCTCCTCCTAAAAAATTCCAAAAATTTTGAAATTTACACCTTTTTATAAAATTTAAAAAGGTACAGAAGAATAATATTTATTAATTTTTTTTATCATGCCCAATTGGGATGCCCCTATACCCATATTTCTTCATACAACAATTAAACATGATTTTTTTAAATAATATTTTATAATAAATAAATTTTGTATCACGCCCATTGGGATGCCCCTTTACCCATATTTCATACAACTTTAAAACTTTTACAAAATAATACTAAATAATTTTCCGTTACACTGGGATGTAATAACATATTAAATACACAAGCAGTGACTGAAGGAGTTTAAAATCGTTCAGCCTCCCCCCTATTGATTTTATCAATAAGTACAAGTACATGTGAGAGGGACCTACGCTCGCATGTCCCCCACATGCACCAATGCGAAAGCATTTCATTTTACGACTCGTATTAGACAAGATGCTGGGTTTGGGATGGCCATACCCTTCATGCCGATACTCGCATCCGCTTTCTATCTGGCGTGAAGACGCAGCATCACAATACGGCCAAGGATATAAGTTAAGTTTTAGTAGGTGTTTCGTGCCCCACACTTCCCATATAAGTTTAGTTTTCGTATACCAAACCACACCACGCCATTTGGTGTGTTCGTGCTTCTTGTTAGCTGCAAAGTTTTCCCGCTCTCAATTTTTTAAAGATTCTCCTCAAAATTCAGTTCAAATTTCGATTTTGGAAATCGGAAAGGTTCATCAGTGGTCAAGTTGACCTCCCCAGTTCCGTCACGTACGGCGTAGATCCCCAATTTTCTCTTAAAAGTAGTGAAAAACAGACTTAAAGTTTTTTCATCTTCCCTTGCCATTGTGGCATAGGGCCCTATTGTCCGCCGAGGTGGCAACTCAAAGTTTTTTAGTGTTTTACGTTAAAAGTGACCTGAAATTACATTAAAACACTTACCTAGTTTTCTTGTTCGTCGTTTGAAGTGAAACCCTGGTTTCAAAATTCGTCATAGAATATGGAAAATTTAGATTTTCCCATCCTTCTACAGGCCGACACAGAAAGGAAAATCTTCCCTTGTCCGCCATCATTTATATAGGAGTACATACTTTCGTGGCTCCAAGTTCTCATAAAGACATTGTCACCGTGCCTGCACAGTGCACCCTATTACTGGGAAACATTAAAAGTGATAGTGAATGTACTGATATATACTGTGAAGTGAGAAACTTATCACATCGATTTCACATCCGACTTTAACTTCAACGTAAGCCGTTACTAAGGCGATCCTTGTTAGCAGCTCCGCTGATTCCGTGACCTGGAAAAAGTTTACAAGATTAACTAATTTAAGCTCAATTGTAAGTTGGTACAAAATCTATTCCAGTATTACATAATTAATTTTACAATTAAAAATTTCCCCAAAATCGTAAGTCCCTCCTAGAAAATCGGTGAAAGTGGAAAATTTGATTTTGATTTTGAAGATTAGTACCAGTGCTGGCACGGCTCATAAACCATTGCGTAAGGCAGTTTTAATAAAATTTTCTCAGTTTTTTCTTAATTAATAATACCGAGTAATAAAGCTATTATTACTCGCCTTCATGGCCACTGACGTAATAATAATATTTCAGGTTTTCCGCATTCTCACTTTCCTTCATTTTTATAAAGAATTCATTAACGTATACTTTAATTTCCGTCTGGTCGATTTGAGGGATTATTAAAGGTAATAATAGTTGGTGTAAATTTTAGTGTAAGCCCGAAATTAAAAATAGTTTTAGAATTAGTTCCAAGCTAACAGCCCTGGGAAACAAAAAGTTTTTAGGGACTGCTTAGGTGACAGCTCAAACATATTACTTGTAAGTCAATGTAGTTAAGTAATCACAGTTCAGGATAGTGAACACAGCGGGAAAAATAATCTGCATTCAACATTCTCACGTCGCTCTGCGTGTTGATCGCGGAAAAAATAGTTAAGAAAATTTAAGTGTTATTGTAAAACTCAAATTAAATTTAATTAATTTCAAATCAAAAATTTATTTTTCTCAAAAATTTAAAATTAATTCGGTTCCAATAAATCCTTGTAGTGGAGTACGGGAAACCAACAGTTTCTCACTTCCGCCTAGGATAGGAAATAAATACAAATCCA
Organism: Dicyrtomina minuta; assembly: GCA_949802685.1. NCBI lineage: Eukaryota > Metazoa > Arthropoda > Collembola > Symphypleona > Dicyrtomidae > Dicyrtomina > Dicyrtomina minuta. The sequence goes on from CATKUY010000218.1 coordinate 15,065, forward strand.
TATAAAAGTTTTAATTCTCTCGTGTCCGTGTCAAGTTTTACTTGTTTAAGAATATATGCCACTGATTATTCCTTGGGAACAATACCATTTATTTGTCAAGGACGCACTCATCTGGTATATTTCAGGAGGGAATCAAATCATAGACAAGGAACATTTGTTTATGCTCCTCATAATATACATCTCATTGTTCAATCTTATCAATCGATTCTTCCCAGGACTGGAACTACAGATCTTAAATCGGTCGTTGGTACATCTTGAATTCTGGCATTAGAGTAAGGGAGCGACGCACCAAACTCACTGATTCCATAATCCGTCCAACTCAATTCAAGGTAATTCCATTTCTCGAAAGAAATTTCATACCTAACACATTTATTACATTTTATTGCAAAATTTTCATGAAATTATAAAATCAAAATTTCTCAAAAAAAGTAAGAGTTTTCACTAATCCTAATTTCTAACTTGAGAACAGGTGACAAATGCAGTTAACTCAACCCGTCGCCGTACCTTCTCAAGATCTAGCGAGTGTTCTGAAAAGTCTCTCAACTTTGTTCTCCAGAGAAAAAAGCGGATTTTGAAGGAAATCTTCTCTTTCCTTTTACCGACTTTCACCAAAAAGAAGTCAACTGCCTGAGGTGAACGGATCCTTACCCTAATCCGCCGCCAACAGACAGAGGCTTCTCTTCGTTCCCCTTAATTAGGTTATAGGTCAAATTTTCTTAAGTTAAGAAGGTCACGCCCACTTCCATACTTCATAACATTTTAGCAAGGTAAAAATTTTTCAAAACCTGAAGAGAGAGGCTAAAGTTTGTAAATTCGGTAGGTCAAATTCATTCAAAAGCCTGAAGCGTTTGCTAAGGCCAGCGAAAAATAAAAGTAGGTCAATTTCAAACCTAACGTACACAATCTCAAGCGTTTGCTGAGATTTCCTTACCACTCATAGGTCACTTCCTCACACCTCTAGCGCTCGCTTTGGTTTTCCTTAAGTCAAGGTCAACATTTTAAATCATTAGTCAGAATCATAACATAAAATTGTAAACCTTCTCACTAAAGTTTCAAAATTAAATCAATAAGGAATCCACCTTTCCAGTCTAACATGGCTGAGGCCGGAGGGAAGGAAATATCCTCACAAAACTTAGATGGTTCCCAAGCCACAGGATTTCAGGGAGATGAATCCGATCTAAATCGGACTGTCATACCGAATCCAATTCTTGAAGCCTCTGATTCACAACCACGAAACTTATTAGCTAAAGCTGTTGCTTTAATTTCTTCTTAACAACCGGAAGATGATCTTAATCAAGGCGATTGCCAATCTCGTCCTAGTTCACGAAGCTACTCCAGATCTGTGCGGGAAGGGAGATCAAAGAGAGGAATTGATTTTTCCCGTCAGGGACGTCGAGACCAATCCGCTTCTTTCTGGGTCACAGACAAGGAAAGCACTCAATATTCAGAGAGTGACAGCAACGTGAGCACATGACGTCACCGAATTATAAATATTTTGGTCCAGATGGATCATTCTTCTACTACTGTGTTTGTTACCCAATGTAAGCGTACTATTCCCCTTAGGGATAACCCAAAGATCATCCAAGGCGATTGCCAATCTTGTCCTAGTTCACAGAGCACCTCCAGATCTGTGCGGGAAGGGAGATCAAAGATAGGAATTGATTTTTCCCGTCAGGGACGTCGAGACCAATCCGCTTCTTTCTGAGTCACAGACAAGGAAAGCACTCAATATTCAGAGAGTGACAGCAACGTGAGCACATGACGTCACCGAATTATAAATATTTTGGTCCAGATGGATCATTCTTCTACTACTGTGTTTGTTACCCAATGTATTTCCCTTGGGGATAACCCAAAGATCATCCATAAGGCAAATACGAATAAAATAGGTTATGTTATAGAGAAGGATAATCTCCAATCGTATTCCAATCCAAATTACTGCGTTGTTCAACATAGCGAAACTCTGGGGTACTTTCCAGACAGATAGCTCGATGGCATTTGTGTATCTAAAACCTTCAGGTACAAGGAAAAGCCTTCTGTTGTTAAGACTTTCGAAGCCATAGGCCCCGATCCCGGTAACTTCATAGCTTCATACACAACACTGCCTCAGGGAACCGCTCACACTTCACTTCAATCGGTGAGAACTGTAGTCTCCGGTCATCATGCACAAAACGCGCAAAATCTTACTTTAGCTAACATAGATGCAGACAAACAAGTCATCAACGCCTACCTCATTGAAAGGTATCACCTTGAACAACTTCCTTCAGGACAAATTTAAGCGATGATCCAGGCATTAGATGATCGCTTTTACTTGGACATCATCCAAATTGCTATCGATACCGGAACTACTCTGGAGGATACTGTCCAGGATTACATAACTTCCGTTGAAAATGGGTCTGAACGTAATCGTTTCCGCCGAGATCAGGCTTGTGTTCAATTCCAACCGGAAGAGGTAAAACAGACTAATCCGTCTGCAGAGTTCATTCAGACCTCGCCTTCTCCAAGTAGACATTATCATTCTGACCCAGGTCAGTCACATACTGTTAGTGGCCGCAGAGCCCTATCACAACCACCAACGCCTAATAGGCCTCAGTCTAACCAACATAATTTAAACGCCGCATTTCGGAGTTTACAAATGCCGTCTACAGCTCAAGTTCAAAGTGCTCTACGGGTGACTCAACCCGTCGCCACCACACAACCACTACTACTAAGACCAGTCACTGCGCCTGGCACTCTTTCGCAGTCGGTACAATATGCGTCCATAGTTCATCCAGTTCAAAATGCTAGATCTCATACTGCTCCTTCGAACCCACCTCAACCAACACAACCAGAACAGGCTCAAATACAGCCTTTGCATTCGTAGGGGTATCCTTAGGTACCACTACCACCACATTATTTTCCAAGTTTCTTGCAAACTCAGATTCCTCAATATACATTCGCTCAACAGCCATTCATGGCTCCACAGACTCAAATGCCTCCAGGCTTATCCTCCCTTTCCTCTTTCACACTAAAACACACAACCACAGGCTCAGGCCTCCACTGCTTCTCTGCCACAAAATACAAATTCTAGATTATTACAGATTGAGGCTCCTCCCCTGCGAGCTCCTCAATCTCCAGCTCGTACCGCATCTGCTTATCGTCACCGTTCGCAGTCACAAACTGCTCCGCCGCAACAAACTCAGGCGCCTGCTCCACCGAGCCGCCCTGAACCAACAAATCTATTCCATCCTTCACAGAAGGATAAGGATGATTCAAGTGCATATGAAGAAATCTTCATACTAATACGCCGGAAGGTAGCCATGATTACTAAAATAGTCGATCCTATTATGAAGCAACTACAAAAAGGTATAAGCTCGACTAGTTACAACGTGTACCATCAATCAAAATGCGCATTTCTTCCGTAGAGCTAGTCCCTTCTCCACAAGGGACTTCATTTGCTTTTTCAGCCACAAGAAATCCGACTTCTCAGTCACAGGATCCTTTAAACCCCAAGAGCGGGGTGTAGGTACACCTAAGCCCCTTTCTGATTTACTAACAATTAAACCTTTTCCGACAGCACAAAATATTAGCAACCAACTAATTCCTGATAGGCCTGCATTACTTCCGATTACCGACACAACACAAACCAAATGATTATTTCCGGCTACGGCCCAAAGTATCCAAATTTCTCCTTATTCTTCACTTTCTTATTCTCCTAGACGTAAGAAAACTCAATAAAACTCTAAGAATTATTCAAATTTAGATTCTGATTTTCAGTCTAGGGTAGTAGAATTTTAAAGCTCTTGAAAACTCGGTTTAGCATTCCCGCCGAGGGATCAACTCCTTCCTCGCGCACTTTCTCCTAACCTACTATAGAGATCCGCCGCGAATTTCAAGCTAAAAATAAACATGAATCCGACATCTATATTCAAGTTCTTACTGAAACTGGAGCTACACCTAGTACCATTAGCCCAAGCACCATAATTAATTTAGAATTACAACATAAAGTTAAACCATGTTCTCCAATTTAGGCCATGCTGTCGCTTAACGATGGCACTAAACATATCATTACTAAATACGTATACGTCATACTATACATAAAAGAATTTGATCAATGGATCAAATGGGGTTTCTTCGTACTCGACAAAGCCCGCGATAACTTAGTCTTTGGGATGGATCTTCTCAAAGCTTATCGAGCCCGGGTGATGTGCTACGAAGGCACCGTTGAATTCCTGGCTAATGCCGCCGACGACGGAACTTCATACCTCAGACACAATTTAAAACGAATACACACACAAAACTCAAACACAAAGAAAAAGAATAAGAAAAAGAAAGTCACTGAGGTATTAATATTGAACTGATAGTATTGATCCTGAGTTTAATATTAATTCAGATATAATTTATGCTTTTAACCCTTTACAAAAAGACCTATTTTATGGTCTTAACATTTAGTCAGAAATATTTTCCGTAGACACGGATACGACGGATGACTCCTCAGTCACCTAGACTATTTGCCCTTGTTATGAATCCGACGATACTCTCGATGAGGACGTTCAAAGCTTTTCAACCTCTACAATGTCCTTTTGAGCAGAAAAATTATTACCTAATTTTAAACTTAGACTTTGTACAGTAGTCCCCGTGTTCATTCATTACGATCGTCCTAATCCAGTAAACATTTATTAAAAGGATAGGACTTTTACTGAGGACATCCTATTAGAACCTAATAAAGCTTTATTTCAAAATTTTAGACTTAATGTCATGGAAACCTGCCTCAGCATTGAGAACGGTCATAGCATTTTTCACTTAGCAAATTCAGACAACGACGATTTTATTTTGCCTGCTCAGAATACACTTACTACCTATCGAATCATTCCTCAGGACAACAATCATTTACGTGCAATTAGACTTAACACAGAATTCCAACAATATCCCACTTCACGCACAATTGTACTACCACCTCAAATCGTAGAATAGAGCCAGCCTCTCTCCGATGAGGAGTTCGCACAATTTAACATATATGAAAAATTAGAACCGGCACAAAAACTACAACTCCGTGCATTGTTCAGTAAATACTACTCCGTTTTTGGGTGGAAACCAGAAGATTTTCACGCCACAGTTAAGGATCCGATTACAGGTGCCACTCTTGAATCTACAATCGAGATGTTGGACGATTCTCCAATGATCCACCAAGTTACAGTCATGTCCAAAAAGTTTCAGGACATGGTCACCCGCGAGACTGAGGCAGGGATCGCAAGAAAAAGCATAGAACCATTTTAAAGCTCATGGGTTTCCCGTATGTTGGTGGTCCGTAAGGGCACCACAGATTAGCGCCCGGTCGATGACTTTCAAGATGTCAATAAAATGGTTAAACCCATTGCAGCGCAAATTCCTTGCAGCGCCAACTTCCTCGCTGACTGCCGAGCAGCGAGGGTCAAGCTAGGACTCTGTCCACCTACCAAGTACCTGTACCTATACTCTGAATTTTTGATGGTAATGGTTTGTGTGCTTGTGATACTGTGTTGGTGCTGCTGTGATCTATTGTCGGTTCTGGGTAAATGGTTATTTTACCAGCTGTGTGGAGGTCGGGGTCGGCGCTGTACGAAGGATTCTGTAGTGGCGTTACCCGGCAACAACCCAGTCCGTGTGTGCCGTGAGATAGTGAGCATGAAAACTGTTCGGGGTCCTGTCCAATCTCCCCCCACAACTTTAGTTTCCCTTTCCTACAACATCAAGATCAACACATCTTCCATTTATTGCTACGTAGTTTTACTGATGATTGACTGTTTTTGTTTTCTGCTTGGTGTAAGTCATTAATAATACTATTTTATTTTATTTATTGGTATGAGCTTCTATAGTAGGCTTATGTTATCTGCCAATCTGCCATTTTCATTTTTATATTTTATAATTTGACTAGTGATTTGTGTTTACTGAGACTAACGTAACATAGTAGTTTTATTTATTTTATTTTTCATAATAATGGCATACTACAAAGCAGGTTAAAATGAAATTTGTAGCATTTGTAATCGTGCGGATGGGAGAAAATTGGCAATAAGGTGTATAGTTTGTAATAACCTGTATCATAATACCAACTGCTTAAAGCTACCTATTTCTAATGTATAATTTAAAAATCTCATTTTATCACAAAGCTGGAAATGTAATTTTTGTAATAATAATATTAGTAATAATTGGGACCCAGAATCATCATTTCTTTAAAACCTAGGTAGTAATAATGACTCATTCTTTTTACCTGGGTACTCTTATCTTGAATTCAACTCAGTTTGTATCCAGCCAGTATGCAAAAGGTTTTCTGTAATGCATTTAAATAAATGTAGCCTGCGTCTTAAAGTAGACCAACTTTCTGTCATCATGTATCAATTTAATGTAGATATAGTATGTATTACAGAGTCATGGCTAAATACAAATACTACTGATAATGAGGTCTCTATTCCTGGCTACTACTTCCTTAGAAAGGATAGAGGCTCAGCAGGGGGTGGCTTGGGAATTTATGTCTAAGATAGCATTGTATCAGAGCTTGCATGCACTGACATGTACTCAGCGGAATCTTTAGCCATTCTAATTAAGCTACCATGTACTAAACCTTTTGCTGTTATTAATATATTTAGACCCCGTGGTCACTTAGTATATGATGATAACTTCTTTTATGAGTTATCCAATTTAATTTCCTTACTTCAAACTAGATGCATTGATATGTATATTTTGGGTGATTTTAATGTTGACATGCTTTAAAAATGTAATAATTCACGTTATTTATCGCAATGTACACGCAGACTTAATTTAAGTCAAATTATAAATATGCAACAAGAACGATTATAACTACTAAAACGCTTATAGATCACATCTATACTAATAATGTAGAGTATATTTCTGAGTCTGGGGTTATTGAATGTGGTTTAACTGATCATGATATTATATTCTTTGTTTGTAAAAAGCCTAAAATACGTATAGCTTCTAAAACTATTGTTAGTCGAAATTATAATACCAATATAAAGGAACTAAATAAGCAGCTAGTGAACACAAAATGGTCAATTTTAAATAGCTTTAATTCAATTAAAGAAAAAGTTGATGTATTTGAAATACTTACTCATTGCGTTCTTGAGAAATGTGTTTCTACTATAACTAAAAGGGTAAAACCAAAACCTAATGTATGGATTAATAGTAAGATTAAAAAGTTAATACATAGAAAAAACCATTTAAAGGTAAAAGCTAAAAAGAATAAAACTCAAATTAGTTGGGCTGAGTACAAAGCCTGCAGAAATAAGGTCAACTCTGCTGTGCGATATGCTAAAATTAGTTTTTATCGCTCCAAGTTTGAACAATGTAAAACACCTAAGGAGTCATAGGATGCATTTAAACTCTTGCTTAGGAATCAAATTAGTTCGACTAATATTATAGAACTAAATATAGATAACTCTATTATTACTGACAAGCAAAAGATAACTGATTGCCTCGCTGACTCCTTTGTTGTTAATCATAAGGGAGAAAGACAAATTTATTAAGATAAACCTGACACTGTCGTCCAACGACGATAGCCCAAATGACTCAGTATACGTTACATAATTTTGTGATGTATAATGCATGGATGTTATTATAATTAAAAATGTAGTTTAGAAATTAATCAGTTGGTAAAGAAGAAAATAAATGATGCACACAAATTTGAACTGATTTCTTCAAAACGGAAATAACGATGTCTTCAATTAACGTGGAAGGAAGACATTGAGTTTTCATAAAGTTGAGGAAAAATTTAGAAATTGTTCCTCGTGCCCCAATATACAGCCCTAACACTTGAATTTCAGAAAGTCCCAATTTCTGTTTGAAGTATGGAATGCACGGGTCATAGATGCTCTTTTTTTCTTGATTTACAGCCTTAGATTGATTAATGTCTTTCTGTTCCATACGAACAGTAGGATCGAGTATAATTCCTATCTTAGTTGGTAAATTGTAAGCAATAATATCCACACGCCTTGAACCGTCTCCAGTACATTCGACTTCCTGAAGAACTTTCCATCCTAGTTTTTGCATTGCTTCAGCAAGTAACCGGCGAACTGCATGATGTCGGTTATTACGAATCAGCTCTCCACGCGGGCACCTTCCAAGGATATGTCCTATTGTTTTAATCTCTTTGCAGCCATGACGGCAGTAAAGGGATCCTTGGTCAGGTCCAGGGATTGCGTTCACTGGTAATACATTTCCAACCATCTTAATTGCAGTGGTCCATTCCGATGAAGAAAGTCCATTTTTGGAATGAACCCACTTATTAGCATACGGACATTCTTGAAATTGAATAACACCTTGTCCTTTTTGTGGTAACTTACACCAGTTATCATATTCCAGACTTCTTAAGTGTTCACGAATAAACTTACTTTTTTTGCCTTTGCATTCCATTAAATTTTGCGTTACTTCAATTGGAACGTTCAAGAAATCCAAGCATGCGGATTTTTCCATCTCCAAATCTTTCACTTCATGGATTAATGCGTGAGCAGAAGAAGACAAAATTTCAATAGCATTAAAGTTCTGAATGCCAGCTTCCCATTTAGCACAAACTAAGCCTATACCCTTAACTTTCAAACTGGAATAAAGCATACTGGTAGGTGTACTTGTAGGAATGCTAATAAATTCTTTGACAGAACTTCGTATAATTTTATCGACTGATTCCAAAAATTTTAATGATAATTTTGACAACGGCGCGCTCTGAAAGGGGTAAATTAAGGTAGGCCACAAATAATCTTTAAGAACTTTTAATTTTTGGTCGGGTCTAAGCATTGGGGTGGTAGTTAGCCTTTCAACTTTCTTACCAAATTTTTTTAAAACCTTGTGCTCGTCAAAGAGTATACAATCATTAAAGGTGACTACTAAATATTTAACTGTATCTTCGGGTCCAATACAATTAATGAACTCGTTTGGTCCTACTTGAAGTGAATCCTGGCATAAATTCCCCTTCACTATGCTAATAGCTGCACTTTTAGTTGGGTTCATGCGAAGGCCAATAAGAGCTAACGATTCTGTGCTCTGCTGGTAAAGCTCAACTGCTGCATGTCTTGAACTTCCAAACATTCCAGTGTCATTAGCAAATTCAGCATTAGAGACCTTCTCATGTAATGGGTGCAGGGAGAAACCAAATTTGTCGGTGACCTCTTTTTCACTCAGGTCATGTATCATAGGGTCAATTGCAACGTTAAATAAAAAAGGAGATATTGGGCTTCCTTGCATGACACCACGCTGAAATTTTATGGGATTTGATTTTCCTTCAATGGTGAGAATGCGCGTATAATTTTCGCTGGCTAAGTTGCACACAAGATTTTTCATTAAAGATGGCGCTGGTTTCGATTGAATTTGGTTAAAAACATGCGCATGCCCCACACTATCAAACACTGAACTATTAAATTTCTCTAAAGCCCTTAAATATGATAATTTGATTTTTCCTCTAGTCACAGTTGAGGAAGTAACTGACCTAATTAAAAACACTAAAGGGAGCTCGTCTTCGGGAATGAAAAATATTCCATCTAAAGTTATTAAACTTTTCCCTAATGTATTTGCCCCCTTACTTACAGACATTTTTAATCATTAACTGAAAACAGGTCAGTTTCCATGCAACTGGAAAAAAGCGTTTGTAACACCTCTAATTAAACCAAAATGTAATAAGCTATTGCCTACCTCTTATAGGCCCATATCTATTCTTCCATCCTTTTCAAAACTTTTTAAAGCTATCATTGCTTCAAGGATTATGAATTTTGTGGAGGACAATAAGCTACTTTCTGATAGGCAGTTTGGTTTTCGCAGAGGCAAATCATGTTTACACGCACTTATTGAAATGACGCATAAGGTTTACTCAGCCCTTGAAAATAAACAGTTTTGTGCTGTTCTATTTATAGACTTGCGTAAAGCATTCGATACAGTTAAGTATGTAAAGCTTATTCGAAAGCTTTATGACAAATATCAACTACCTACGTATCTAATAAACATTTTATGTAATTATCTTTCTGGCCGAGAGTTTTCCATAAAACTAGAGGATTATATCTCTAAACCATATCCATTAAATGGTGGCGTTCCTTAGGGAAGTGTTCTTGGACCTGTTCTTTTCATACTATTTTTTGATGATATATTCTAGGTACTACAGGATTCGGCTTTATATGCTGATGATATTGAATCAGTATGTAAAGCTCATACATCCATTCAACTAAAAGCTGAATTAGAAAATGTACTAGGAAATGTACATAACTGGTGTAATTCCAATGATATGGAAATTAATTTTCTCAAAACAGAGTTTATGGAGTTTTCTAAATATAAATCTAAACAACAGTGTAATTTTACTAACATTATGTGTGGTGTAAACATAGTTAAGAAAGTGAATAGTTTTAAATATCTGGAAGTTTACTTTGATAATTACCTAAAGTTTGATATTTACTGCAATCATGTTAATTCTAAAGTTGCGTTCAAATGCTCGCAGCTTGTTAAGTATAAGCGATTTATAAAGGATAAATTACTACAAATAGTATTTAAGTCCTTAATATTTTCACAAATTGACTTCGGGCTTCCTGTGTGGGGCGCTGTATCTAATCATATCCTCCAAAAATGCCAAAAACCTATTGACCACTTCCTTAAATGTATTAATGTTAAAGGTTATAATTTTAATATAAACTCAAAACATGTTTTGTCAATTCCACAAAAGAATCGAACAAAAAAGAAACAAATAGACATGTATAAGCTGTATGAATCCTTTTCAATACTAACTATCTTTGAAAGGCTGACCTATTTGACAGCTTCTATGACTCGTATTTTTCTTTCCCAAACATTTTAACTAGCCTGTTTACAAGAAATCAAGCGTAAAGACAATGGGCGTTCATCACGTTATTCTCATTTTCTAAAAATAAAGAAATGTTCTTCTTTCTATCATAACTCTTATCAATACAGGGCTGCTAAGCTTTGGAACGCTATCCTACTCTCAGTACATGCGTGTAAAAATCTAAAAGATTTTCAATTTAATTTAAACAAATGGTTGATTGTGTTAAGAAGATAATTTTTAAGTATTATTATTGTATTTTATTTTATTTAAATTATTATTTATTTAGTTAGTAAGTATTTGAATGTCTGCTTATGGAAATCAGCGCTTGTCGCTGTATGTTTGACAATAAAGCCATTACATTACATTACATTACATTACATTACATTCCAAATGTAACTGCATTATTTTCAAAATTTTAAAATAGTACCCTCTTTTGCAATGTCGATATGGCTAATTCGTATCAACAGATAGGTGTTCACTAAAGCTGCCGTAACTTTCTTGCCTACATTAATCGTTTAGGTGTCTTCCGACTTTTAACTCTCCCTTATGGTTATCTAAATTCTGGTACTTCATTCCAACAAATTATAAATAAAATCTGGTATGTTCTCTTATGTGATTTTCTAGCCTCTTATGTCGACGACACGAGTTCCGGGAGTAAAGACTTTGCCCAGGTGCTCAAGAGGCTAGAGCTAGTATTACACACTTGTCTACAGGCCAATATTAAATTAAAACCAACAAAATGTTTCTTCGCTCACCCCTTAATTATTTTTCTCGGACATCGTAATAGCGCCGATGGGATTGGCATCGATAAAGAACGTGTCAAAGCCATTGTGGATTATTCGTATCCAAAAAACATCACGGAGATCAGGCGGTTATTAAAATTTCCAATTAATTCTGTCGTATGATCAATGGGTATTCACATGTGGCTAGACCACTCTTCAAATTGCTTATGAAAAATGCTCCGTTTAATTTTGACTCGTCCTGTCGTAACGCTATTGACTCTCTTAAAAAAGTTGATCACCGATGCTCCGCTCTTAGCTTATCCAGTCAAAAATGGTGAAATGGAATTATGGTCGGATGCATCTGAATACTGTGTGGGCTCTTGTTTCATACAGCAAATCAATGGAGTTCGTAGGCCTCTAGCCTTTAACTCCCACCTTCTCACCGGTCCGCAGCTCAAATGGTCCACTCCAGAAAAGGAGTGCTACGCAATAATTCATGGCCTTGAAAAGCAGCATAGCTTAGTAATTAGCCGTCCAATCATTGTCAACACAGACCATTTTGCGTTGACCTCCATCCTAAAGACGTATGAAGTTAATTCCCGCCTGATTCGCTAGAGCCTGAAATTAGGCTTCTATCAAATCAAAATTCATCAAGTGAATAGAAAGAACAACGAGATGGCTGATGGTCTCAGTCGTCCTCTGCGTGACTTACTCAATCTATCTGGCAAAAAAACCGAAATTGAATTAACCGTACAACTTTGTTCTATATGTCCTACGGATTTCCGTCCGGAGCGACACTTTATTATCAATGACTTCCGTCAACTTTTTAATGTTCAAATGGAAGATCCCAAATTACATAAAATTATTAAATCTTTACAGAAAGACATCAAAGCTGATTATGTAGGGGAGAATAGGTACCGCAATCTTTATCAGTTAAACGAGAGGGGAACTCTCGAACATATAAATTATGACCCTTTGGGCCCAATGTTGCTCACCGTTTTACCATACCCACTTTTCAGAGGAAGTAACTAGAGACTTCACCGGAAATCACAGTTAGGTAATGAAAAGATTTTTGCCTTGTTACGTACTAAATATTTGTTTTACAATATGCACCAAATTGTAGTTAACGTATGCTGATCTTGCGTGACTTGCCAACGTTACGCAAAAATTGATAGGAAAAATAGAGGCCCATTAAATGTCATGATTACTCCCTAAATTCCTTTCCACAAAATTTTGATTGATCATAAAGGCCCCCTTCCGAAAACATTCAGGGGTAAAGAATACATAAAAGCAATCATTAACCAATGCACACGATTTCTCTGGGTAAACCCAGTCAATTTCACCAGGTGGAGGGACTTTCTTAAAATCCTGAAGCCCTTCGTACAACAATATTACCCCAAAATCATTGTCACTGACAATGGGGGTGCGTTCATTGCAAACGAATCCACAGATTTCTGTAAAGAACATAAAATTACACGTATTACCGCTTTCTACCACCCAAGCTCCAATGCATTGTGTGAGCGGGTAAATTCCACTTTCGGGAGCATTTTAAAAAAGTAATTATATGATCACCGTCGGGCCTGGGACTTAGCCCTCCTCGCGGTTTAAGATCAATACAATCAAGCTAAACATTTTAGTACAAAACTCAACCCATTCTTTTTGATGCACGGCATCAGTCTACCAAATTACAGAGTTAATCTTTGCACTCCTTATCCTAATCCTGCAACAACAAGTTCGTATTGGTGAGCTCTTCAGGGTAAGGATGCAAGGTTTTCACAATTCCTGTAAAAGCCAGCTCCGCCGGAAGCTCACCTTCGATAAACGATATCCAGCTATTACTTTTGACATAGGCGATCTGGTGTGGAAACGCAATTTTACACGCCCCGCCAGGACACACGCTAAATTCATTATCCATCACACAGGTTCTTACAAAGTATATAGTCTTAATAAAAACATTCACTCATACTTTATTTGCGATGCCAATGAAGACATAAATGAATTTCACAATGAACGAGGCTTACTGCTAGCCCACGGTCATAACCTTTAAAAATACATACATCCACAACCTATATCACCGGAGGAGGAATCCGCTGTCGACGTTGGGTGGATTGGCACAGTCAATTCTGTCCCCGCAGAAGACGCTTTCCTTTCGAAACGACACTTGGATCCTACAGAAGATCCACCGACTATCAATAACATACCCATTGTGGACGTAGAGCCGAGGGGGGATTATACCCACTTAGCCCCACCACCACCAAATTTCTACACACAAATTCCTCCAAGAGGCCCACTTTTTCGTCACTATAACAGGCTTCTCTTTACCACCACAGTTAAGTACTCGGAGCACCTACCATTCTCATTTATCTTGGGGTATTCGTGCCCCTGTGCTCCATTCACAAGTACTAATTACCAGCCATAAGCCTCAGGTTCCTTTGTATTTAGGAATACTTAATGAGTAGGCGTTCTGCCAAACGCCTGGGTGTTATGAACAGGATGATAAAATTTTGAGATCTCAAAATCCAGAAGCCTGGACACAAAGAACCTCAAAGTCTCACCAAACTGCATTATCCACAACCACAGACACCGACTTCGAACAAACCATATCTTCATCCACCACTTCGGAGAGCAAAACACATTCAAGCTCCTCCGGAGGAAGTGGAAACTCAAATGCCAACAATTCCATAAGCAAGTCCAAAAGCCCAAAGAGTGTAGCGTATGAATTTATGTCCATGAGCTCGACTCGGCCGATCGGACCAACTCAAAATTCTGAGAGTGTAGAGATCTGAGCTCGCTCCGAAAGCTCTACTCAAGGACAGAATTTTCTTCTTCCAAAGAGTGTAAAGGGTGAACCTCAATTTACAAGCTCGACTCGTTTTAAAAAATCTTTCCCTACTACAAGTGTAGAGGGCAATTGCGCCAGTTCGACTGAGGAAAGAGATTTTTTATTAACGTTAAGTACAAAAAGTGGACAAGGTCTACCAACAAATCCATTTTTACAACCACCAAAATTCATACTCCATAATAAGTTTTGATATTTTCCTACTAGTCAGGAAAATTAAGAGTTAAGTCAAAACACAAATACACACCCAAATAATCAGGCAAAGAGTGTAAAAATTAGAGTTCCTTCCGAAAGCTCGACTCAAGGTTCTGTTTTCACCGCTGCTAACGTCATAGAACGAGCTCGACCCCTGGTGAAAACAAAACCTGTTCAGAATTAAATCTGTTAGATCCTAAGCTGAATCAGACTTATTTAAGCGTAATTGAAGAAATTGTAAGTCCAATTGCTTTAATTACTCCGTACCAGTCCCAGGAATCTGGACTAGGTCCAGAGGAACAAAATTTATTTTTAAAAACATCTTCTGCCATAGGATCTGCCTATTCTCGATCCAATGGAAGCAAAATTTTAACTCCTACCCTAATTAGCCCAAAATCAGAAAAACCAAAACCTGCTCCAAGTAAATTAGTTAATCTAAACTTTCATTCTAAACATAGTTCTCGTAGAAGTAACTCCAGTCTCACTTACTGGGTTCCCACCGAAGATTAAAGTGAACATTCAGGTACGCTGAAAGCCGAAATTCCCTTATGCGACGAAGCTAAAGGTGTGTCTAAAAATGAAACAAGTGATTCTCAGTCCGAAGCGACCGACTATCACGATTCCACCGCGGACCAAGCTTCCGCAATCTCCAAGATTTCTCTGTCTCGTAGGAGACGCCGTGAAGTTACTCCCCACTTCCTTTCTGACAGCGAAAGACGACCGGGAGTCCTTACCAGATCACGTAAGGCGGCTTAAAAATTCTTGCCCGAAAGTCCTCGATCTAAGGCTCCTGGAACTCTTAAAAGCTCGCAAAAAATCAAAAGAAGGGAAGGTGAGGGAACTCCATCCCAAAATACTCATGAGGAGCAGTTAAGACTCATGGAAGTAAAATTAACAGATAATTATATAAGTTGTGTAGGGTTGATGAATTAGAATATTTCTGCGTTGATCCTCAAATCACTAATTTGTGAAGATTAAATAATTCTTAGTTGACAGAAAATCAGGAATTAATTCAATAAAGAATGTAAAAATAATATTAATTTTGATATAAATATAAAAAGTTCCTTTACACCGAAATTCTTGGAGAAGAAAATCAATTGAAACTCTAACGATCGAAATTCAACTCTAGGAATTCACGATTCAGGTGTCCTATATAAATATAAAAAGTTAAAAACTAATAAAATATTTAATATTTGAAAAATTTAAATAATTAAGTTAGGGATAGGGTGTAAGCCTAATATAAAATATTTCCCATGCTATGTCGCAGACAGAATGGACATAAATTCTATTGATAGCAAGGAGATGGGGATTCCCTCCGACCAAGAAAATTTCTGGCTTAGGCTCGACACAGTAGAGTGTGGGCTCACCCCTTAAAGTCCTAAGGAAGCTAGCAATTGGAATCCTGATCTTAATTTTCTTTCTGTCAAAAATTCAGACTTAGACGCTCAGATCGCCTCCACCTCTACCCAAAACGTAGTTTCGCCCGTCACTACCGAATGCTCAGCGTTTGAGCAACCTATCTCCAGTAACATTAAGGTCATTGAGACTCAGGTTAAATTTAATAGTAAAATCAGAGAATGTCTAGTTTGTTAGTCCAACCAGGAACCGGGGAACATTTAACACATTTTCGCTGACTGTCTTTGTGTCTAACCAAAACCAAAAAAGAAAAGAGTGAGAAGATGTGGAAACTGCGGAAGTAAATATAGTATCAAATTTTGTAGGCAACCTACAGATACCTCAAACAGAGATCAGTAAAAAGTAATTAGTAAAAATAATTTCTTTTCCAAAATTCTGAACATAATTAGGAACTCTAATGTGACCAAATTAATTATTCAATTAGAACTTTGTGAGAAATGTTACATTCTCCTCTGACTATAATAATAAGGCTTTAAATTTAAGACTCAAAAACGTGAACATCAGAGCGTCAGTACAGTACCGGCACCCAATTCCACCACAACCAAAATTTTAGTGTTAACAGATTCTTGGAAGAAAAACACATAGGTAACAACTCTAATTGTTTTGCTCCCATCTGTAACTTTTTCAATAGATGCAGCGCCAGAATTCTCGTTCTTCTTTAGAGGATAAAAGCGCTCCCCCTCAAAAATCTTTTCCTCCAACTTTGAAAGAAAAATCAAAGGAGAAGAAATCTAATACGAATATCGTGAAGAGATCGTATCAAACCGCTATAGACATCAAGACCACCATGGACCGGAAAAGGGATCTCCTTAAACGAAAAAAGGAACTTCTCAACGCTTAACGTAGGGAAAATTATTTGCTCCGCAAAATTGCTCCTCATGTCATACCTAGACCAGGACGTCCTTCAAAAAATCGGCCTCCCGGGACTTCACGTGCTTCAAACTCTTCTCAAAGCCCATCCACATCAATTTCCGCCTCAAACAATAAAGCGTCTACACGTCGTCCACAACGCGTGTCCAGTAAGACTGCTCCAGCTGCGGCTAAGTCTGCCAGCCCCACAAAAGAGATGCAAAAGCCTCCGATCAACCTCAAAAGACATAAATATAATCCACCTGGTAAACAAGCCCCAAAGCGGTAGGAATTTTTAAGTACCGTCACGTCAGGAGCTCTTGAGGCTTCTTCGCAACCCTATCATTTAAAAAGCCGTTCGTTGGCTCCAAGTGGTTCTTCCTCTCTAAGACAACAAATAGCCCTGATTCACTTACCGTCTCACTACTACAGGCAATTACTAGCTTTTAAAAAATTATTTATTGAATGGAAGATTAGGTTAATTAGTAGGAAGATGAGGAAGAAAGATTAAGGGTACTGGAAATCTGTAGGCTGGAGATGGGAGGCTGGGACGAGGGCAATTGAAAGAGAGAGAGAGGAAGGAAAAGAGATACATAGGAAGCAATGTAGATTAGTAGGTAGGTAGGGCGAGGAGATGAGTGAATAGCGAGATATATAATTCAATTAGGTACAGTGTAATGAGACAGAGACAGACAGAGAGATAGAGAGAGAGCGAGAGTGAGAGAGAGATACAGAGGGAGATATATATGGAGCATGTAGGTATATATGTAGGTTCGCAGGTACGCAACGCCTACATCAATTAAGTGCAATTTAATGCAATGGAAATGAGTTAGTGTGAGCGAGAGAGAGAGAGAGATGCAGATACATGTAATGGCTATTTCAAGTAAGTGGCATGAAGGAAAGCATGTAGGTACATAGAAAGGTGCGTAATGGCTAATTCAATTAAATACGATCAATTCGGTTGAGAGAGAGAAAGAGAAAGATGCATAGGTAGGTAGACGTAACGTATAATTCAATTAAGGGCAATGCAGATAGTATAACACGCTGTAGCGTGTACATAATGCCCTGTTAAGCATGCGGGGATGGGATTGGAGTTGGAAAAAAGAGACACGGCGCGTCGATTATCGATCCTATAGTTTTGTCCGAAAGCTTAAAATGAATTGTGAATTGTGTTATCGATGCCAGTCTTATCGCCAGGCTCAGGATACAAAGAAGTTCTCTCTCTTCATGCTTTCTTTGCTTTAACCTTTACTACTACCTTCCTGGATTCTGTTTGCTCTCTTATATTTACATTCTGCTTTGTTTTGTTTCTTCTTTTCATTTCCCAACTTTTAAATTCTACCTTTGTGCTTTATTTTTCTCGTTTGCATTTTGTCGTGTTGAAGTTTGGCTTTTGGTTTGACTTTATTCTTTTTCGACTTGTACAATTAACCTGGATTCTGTTTGCTCCCTCAACTTATATTCTGCTTTGTTTTGTTCTTTCTTTTCATTTCCCAACTTTTAAATTCTACCTTTGTGTTTTATTATTTGGTTTGAATTCTGTCGTGTTGAAGTTTAACTATTTGTTTGACTTTATTCTTTCTCCACTTTCTTTTACTTTCACCTTTACTTTCTGCTTCTTTTGTAGTTTTACAAGTTCCGTAGTAATATTTCTTTTGTACAAATAATATTTTAGTTCAAGTAAAGTTAGTATATAATTAAATATGTTGTGTATTAAAATATTTTGCTGCAAGTTACGTAACACAAGATTTTATGCTTTTGTAGTAAAATGTATAGTGTAGACATGTTAACACTAGCGTAAATAGAGCTTTCTATGTATACGTATGTAAATGTCATATCATGTTATGTAAAAGTTGTGAAAATAAAACCTCGAGCGTTTTGGCACTTTACCTACCTGGGGTGATTGAATAGGGGTGCAAAACGTCCTCCTAAAAGTTTTAAAACTTTCTCTGTTCCGAAACAAAATTTTATATTTGAACTTGATATTTTAATGTTAAAAAATATGGCAAATTTTATGGACGACAGAATGTTTGTTTTTGCGCTAGCATAATATTCCTTTTTTGATTTCGGGGCAATTTAAAAATAGTTAAAGCTATTGTGTGCTCCTGATTTTTAGAACCTATATAATCAAAAAACATTAGGCTTTTACGCGCAGTTAAGCAAGCAGTTTAGCATCGTAGACATGTCTTTGCCCATCTAGCAATATGTATTGGTTCAATGTGTGTCCTTTCAATTAACAGTTGTAGAAACTTCTTGTTTACAGGGTATACTCGTTGTTGCTAATGTATATGTTTACACATGTAACCATCTCAGTGTACCCCTATACAACTCTTATTTTTAAGTAATGGCTACTGTTCTCACTGTTTCTTATATAGGTTGTATTACAAATAGTAAAATGTAAAGTTTTTAAATAGGCGGTCTCTGCAGTAGTTCTCGTTTGCATGTTCACTAAATAACATGATTGGAAATGCAATGTGAGTCCTCACTTTCAACGTTGCAAATAAATAGAAACTTACAATTATTTTTCTTTGCTTTGTTTTGTGCCATTAAAATAAATATTTTACAAGATAAAGAATCTGCTGTTGCAACTTAACTACAACTGCAGTATATTCTTGCCACTAATATTAAATCTAATTTATAAACGTTCAAGTCTAGAACTCAAGGTTTACATTTTATACATTTTATTTTACTTTTTAAACTTTCACTTATACAAATTCAGAGTATAAAATATTTCACACGTTAGAAATAAACTTTTAACAAAGTATTATTATATTTCACACACGACTCGCTACTGCTTTCTGAAATTAAACACAGAACTACACTTTAAATTTATTACAAGAACGTGGCAACATTTACAAGAAACATGACTAGTACACACACATTAATATTGCCTTTAGACACACTACAAAATTCAAAATACTACAAATGCTTTATATTCTTATTTCTTTAAACTTGCAAATTGCAGTTTACAAATTATATTCTTCATTGCTGTTTTCGTCTTCTGCATCGCAGTCTTAGTCAGAATTGTCAGAGTCGTCAAAGTCTGAATCAGTGACGGCAGCAACATCAGAATAGTCAATTGGTTGTTCAGGTGACGGTTGATATTCTGACACTGCAGTGGAAATAACTCCATCATAATCGATTTCCACACGCTGGGGTGCCGGCTGGACTTTAACGGCTGGTTCTTGGTAATGTTCTTCCTGTGTGACTTCTTGAGCATTAAACTGACGAGACCGAGGTGTAAAATTGTGGGGTTCCAATGCAGCAAGTTTTGCGTTTTGTGTAATCAAAAAGTCAACCAAAGCGTTAATTTCCATCAGACTGAATGCAAAAGTGCTGCCACCATACCCAAGGTATTTTTGAGCGTAGTTTTCAGATGATATAAAGTAAATAAACATTGTGATCGCTCCAGTCATGGTGTCGAATGAAAAGCGGACTCGCACAGAGCGTAGAGTGTAATGTGGGCTTTGCCAGTAGGTAAACTTTTTGGCTGGATTTTGCGGTTCTTCTGAAAGCTCAGCACTGCTTCTGTTTTTAAAATACGGCAAATGGTCCGTGATCTTGTTCCTTGGCAGCGGATAGTTCTAATTTTGCTTGAGCATTTCAATTGCCCAGTCCAGAATATTATGGCTTTTAAATACAGTGAATGAAACTTTGGAATGGCTAAAGTTGCTATAATTCTTGCGCCCAAAGTAGTAGACGTGGGCCTGCAGATACTGGTCGTAGACAAGCCGTGCTTGAATTTGGTCTTCAACTTTAAGAGTCTCGTAAATAACAGTAGTGTCAGGCGTCTCGAAAAACTTTCAGTGTTGAGCAGTAATGCTGCTCGCATTTAAGCTGGTCAAGTCTTTGCTGTTGTAGTTGTCGTTTTTAGTTGACAATGCATTGACTGATTTGCAGTCAGACTTCTACTTGCCATGTCCATGGTTTTGGTTGAGTCCATATGGTGCCACACAAAAACTGTTTTGAATTGTTTGCTTCGGCAACATCAAAAGTCTGTTTTTTCCGTGGGTTAATTTGGAATTGACAGAGTGTTTCTAATGTTTTCGCGATTGCCTTCTTCCTTTTTCTTGTTGCATGGTTGGGAAGTATAGTTAAAAGTTGTATTAAACGAGACCAAAAAATGAGGAGATAAGTTGACTTTGAAAGATGAACACAGAATGATTCTAAAAATGGCAAGCTTTGCCTATAAATATTATTGATTGTAGTGGCCATATGTTATTAATGTAGCGACGTTTTAGTTTGGTCCCTCCCAGGTATCAACTGTTGGTCTGCGCCTTCTTTATTTTGTCGACCAATATTTTAAACTAGTTGATCCCGCGCGAGCCTCCATGCCGTTTGCAGGTAGAACGATCGTCATGTTTGGATATTTTAACCAAACTTCTTGCTGCGGGGATTATGCACTGTATACTAAATTTGTCACTAACGTGACTGACGACATTGTTGCCGCAATTCAAATTTACAACTCTTTTACTACGGCGTTTGTTTTGGACAAACTATTTAGACAAAATACTACAGATCCAAAGCAGCAACAGTACTACGAGTTTTTAATGAGGCTAAGGTACTGGCGATGTACTCCGTTAGATCTTTTTAATATTCAACAACGTCAAAAGCGTGTATTAAGAACACGTCTCAGCACTGAGGAAATTCAAGCATTTGAAAAATCAATACATCTGTACGAACTCAACATCAACGTTGCCGCTCACAAGTCAGTATTTTATTGCCTTTTGTATTCAAGTAAATTATTTATACATTTATATCTTCTAGTTATATTATTTTTATATTTATTTATACTTGATTAAAATAGGCTGCAGCGCATGTCGTATCAAGACTGTCTTCTACAACCCCCAATATATGTCATGCTATACAAACTCAGATTCATAGAGATTTGCTAGATAGAGTTTTTTCTTTTGGTTATCACCCCACTGCAGTGATACAAGTCTTTATTTAATTATTTTATTTAGTCGCAATGAAGCCTCCAGTAGACAACCACTGGGCAATTCACTGTCGCGGCTCAGTCCTAAAGGAATGCAAGCAATTCATTACGTTTTGCTTGTCTTCCAACGATTCCCTGGTTGTAGTTTCAAGTCAAAGCGAGACTTTTTATTGTAGAGTGTGATTCAGACAAATTGTCAGAAAATCGTCAAAAGTATTTAGTCGACGGAGTTTACCAAAACTATATTCCAACCCATCATTTAAAAGTAATTTTATGTAAGTATTTTGAACAGAGTGGACGTACATTTTTTGCGCTCTTGGGTGACATTAACGCTCGCCACATTTTCATTGTTTTAGTGAGGTTTAGTTCAGATTGCTTCTAAAAAGAAATTTGATTTTTATTAGTTTCGATTTGAGGGAGGAGCTATAAATTATTTTAAAAAATAGTTAAATTAAATATTTTACTAAAAAAGAAAACTAATTATTTGAGTGATTTTTTTTCCTGACTAATGTTGGACTAACCTTGGAAACTTTTAATTTTTGATTCTTCAACTTTCTGGGAAATTTTAATGGCGAATTCAAGAATAAAAACGTTGAAAGTGTGAATTAATTGATTTAAAATGGCTGATAGTTTAACCTTAATTGAAGTTTTGAATGAAGATGCAAATAGCAATTCTAATTCTACTTCCGGAACCAGTTTCGTTACGTCAACTAGTTTAGTGCAAGACCCTAACTTGGAGCCGTGCCCTTACTGTGACAAAATATTTAAGAAAAAAGATATCAAACGACACATCACCTCCGCTCACCCAGATGTTCGTAGGCAAAATCTAGTGGACTCGTTAAATAATTTCTCACAAGAAATTAAGCAAGAAGTTGATGACGATTTAGAGGTTCCAACATTAAAAAATGATTTTGATGCTTTAATAAGAAAATTTGACCAATTGCTTTCCCCTGAAGTTGCTAATCACAATTGCTTTGAGAATTTGTGTAAGGAGTACATAGGTATTTTACATAAATGCGAACATAAACTGCCTGGACCCAAAAATCCAGCAAAAAAGTTTTATGAGCTGCGAAAAAAGGGCGGGGGATTCAAAAACACTGATTCAAGTCACAAATTGAGTACTAATCCACAAAGGATGTCTAAGCGCAAGCGCACAGCACGCAAGCAGGCCTACCAAGAAAGTATGGTACAATATCTTTTTTATAATCAACGTAAGAAGGCAGTCCGGACAGTAATGAATTCCAATGACAAGACTTGTCACATTCCTTTGATGGAATTAGAAAAGGATTTTTCAACTAGATGGAGCTCACCTAATAATGCTATGGGCCCAGTTTATAACTCAGTTTCTACTATCCGCCAAAATGAAATTGATTCTGAATTTAATTCGATCTGCTCACCTGAAATTGCAAAACTTCATATTAAAAAAATGAATATTGACTCAGCTCCAGGACCAGATGGGATTCTTGTCAGATGGATTAAATGTACTATGAAGAAGTCGAAAGTTATCATCTCCTATATTCTTACGTATATGATTAAATACAACTTTGTTCCCTTATTTATGCACGAAGCGCGAACTATCTTAATATTTAAAGGAGGGGAAGTTTCAGCTTCAAAGAATTGGAGGCCTATAACGGTCAGTTCTGTCATACGTAGAATCGTAGAAAAAATCTTGGACAAAGAATTACGGCATTATATTGTTCTTAATGAAAACCAACGTGGATTTACAAATCAAGCTGGAACCCTTATTAATACTCTCGCCACGGTTGTAGCGAGACTGAAACATTAGGACATATCCTTGGAAAGTGCCCTCGGGGGGAGTTAATTCGCAATAACAGACATCATGCAGTAAGACGTTTGATTGCAGATGCAATGAAGTTATCTGGATGGAAGGTTTTACAAGAGGTTGAATGTACTGGTGATGGCTCAAGACGGGTTGATATTATTGCTTATAACCAAAGTTCAAGAAAAGGATTTATTCTGGATCCTACAGTTAGGATGGAACAAAATGACACTCAACAAGCTGAGGCAGTGAACAAGGAGAAAAAAGAAATTTATGATCCTTGCATTCCATATTTTCAACAGAAACTAGGGCTAGACGAAATTGAGGTCATAGGTCTTTACGTGGGCGCTCGCGGTACGATCACAAAATTTTTCTTGGATTTTATGAAATCTCAGGCATTAACTGCATTTCTTATTGAAGATATTGTCACAACAGTCCTGAAGAAATCAGTGCAGATTTGTCAACATCATTTATACTCTGCAGTTCCTAATATCTAATAAGCTCAAAATATATTTCATACTTACAAAGCTATATTTTTAATATTTAACAAATTTTTGTATCGTATACTGAGTCTATTAGGCTACCCTCGATGGAGGTCAGTTGTTAAGTTTGTTCTTTTGAATAAAGTTATCGTTATATAAAGACAAATACGAATGCTCAAAGTGCCATGTTCAGCTTTTTGGAGTCCCTGTTTCCTATTTCATACTA
Organism: Dicyrtomina minuta; assembly: GCA_949802685.1. Classification (NCBI taxonomy): domain Eukaryota; kingdom Metazoa; phylum Arthropoda; class Collembola; order Symphypleona; family Dicyrtomidae; genus Dicyrtomina; species Dicyrtomina minuta. Next base: position 39,287 of record CATKUY010000218.1, read on the forward strand.
TCTGTCAAAGGAAAGTTTAATTGTTTTGACTGTTTTTTTATAACAGACATCCTTCACGGTTTTCAAAGAAACATTCAGGCATACACGTGGAGCGTGAAAATTTTCAAATATATAATTCTGTGTCAGCTTCAAGAATTAGAGAGGCTGGCCTAAAGATGCCAACAGTGTCATACCGAAGTTATTTACACGCACGATTATTACTTGCTAACCCATTATACAAAAAGACTCTTTTGGCAGTAAGACTTGGCGACAAATCCAAAAGTGACACTGAATCTGAATCTGACAATGACTGGCAGTGACGACGACTAGCTTGTAAAAATATATAGTGCTAATTCTAATTCTCTGAACATTTTTACTAAATGTGTTGTTCTGTTGCTTGTTTCTATTATACAGAAAAATGATACGAAAACTGCATCCAGATTTCACTGAAATACCTGCCGTTATTGCTAAGCACTTTTCACTTGCAAAAGATCCTTTGGAAATCGATTATGGTGTAACGATAATGTTAACAAAGAACTTGGATGTAAAGGCAAATCTTGTGAATAGCAGCAGAGGCACAGTGGTCGATATTGTCTTTAGTTCATCGCGTAACAGGCTCTACTAGGCAAACGTTGTTGAGGCTATTATTCTTCACTTTCCGTTCTACAGAGGAAACGACATCGTAGTTACGTAAAGAGGGCAAGGTTGATGAATTTCCAAAACTAAAAGTAATAACCTGGACCTTAAAACACAGCAGTATGTCCGAGTGCATACGTTTCTACTGGTTCTAAGTTGGGCAATGACAATTCATAGGTGTATATGCATCAAAAGTATTGTACTTTATTGATTTTTAGCACTAGTTAATTTGTGTACACCGTAGCCAAGAGCGCAAAGTAATCGTTTGGGAATTTATTATATTTTCAGGTCACATAGAACAACCATACCAATTGGCTGTGTATTTCTTGACACAAGAGAAATGATTGCGTGTACAACATACGTGGCGTTGTCCCGGTTTGCATTATTTGAGAATCTCATGATTTTGGACAGTGAAATAATTCAAGCTAGTAGGATCTTTAATGTTTCTCACAAGCGCGAGATGGAGTTACGGTGGAAGGAGAAGGAAAGGTTGCAAGAACTACAAGTTAGTAGCAGGGAAGCACGCAAAGCAAATATAAAGAAACAAGTGAAGCGATTTTTGTTAATGTAAACTAATACTTCACTAAAATATTGTACAGTCCTACATAGAAAATAATGCAAGTCTCAGTGGTAGTTTTAATTTAAAAATTGAAAAACTAAAAAATACTATGTACACCTTGTTAATAATATATTGTCAATTAAAAAATAGTGTATAAATGTAAATGTGACTGAGAGAGTATAAAAAGCATTGATTTTAGGACTCTGTATGCATTTACAATCAGTAGTTGTTCAATGATAGTCAGTACTATTTACAGCTCTAAATATGGCCGAAATACGTAAATCATATTTAAACTCTAGATTTAAGGGTTCGTATTCGGCCCTTAATGGTTTTCTCAAGAATAACAAAAACTTTTATAATAAAGCAGTAGTAAATAAGAAGCTAAGCCAGCTGCGTTCATTTTCAATGCACCGTCCTATACGCAATAACTTTAAACGACGAAGAACTTTAGTGAACATGGAAGGGGAAATCTATTGAGCGGATTTGAAAATCTTGGAAAAAGAATTCGCTAAAGATAATTCTGGCTATGCAAATATCTTATTCTGTATTGATGCATTTTCTAAGAAACTTTACTGCCGTTTTATTATACATAAGAAACTCAAGTCAGTTATCAAAGCTTTTAAAGATATTTTTAAACAATCAAAGAAGACTGCAATATACCTATTTACAGACCAAGGTGTGTCAGCCTTCAATGTCTTACGTATATTATAATAATATTATAAATTAGTATTAGAGTTATACAAATCTTTTCAATTTAAATTATTATAAATTGTAGCTTGGCCCTATTATATTAATTTGTATACAGGCACAGAATTTTGCGCCGAGTCGTTTAAACAGTTTTTAAAAACTCATGGAATCAAGTACTATAACACATATAGCGAGACAAAGTCTAGTTTAGCAGAGCGGGTTATAAGGTTAGTCTGTCAAGATTCTAAGCCTGTTTATATTCAGATACAATATTACATAGTCACGTTTACTAATAATTACATGCTTTGTTTGGTATAGAACCATCTTTCAACGGATTGCTGGGTACATGACTGAGAGAAATACAACTAGGATTATAGATATTTTTTCCGCCTTTGTAAAGGTATACAACAACACATTCCACTTAACGATACAGATAGCGCCCTCTCAAGTTAATCGATTGAACGAGAACCAAGTCTGGAGAACAATTTTTTCAGATATAATTAACAACACTGACAAAAGAAAGGCAAAGTATTCCCCCGGCGACCGTGTTAGAATTAGCCAAACAAAACTCTTATTTGATAAAGGTACATGTATAACATACACGCAGGTCAACAAACACAGTATATATAAGGAGATGCACTTTAGGTTATACATGCATATGTCGTTTGTATTTCAAACAGGATATAGCCAATCGTACTCAGATGAATTGTCCCTTGTGAAGTCAGTAAACTTTAAGACTATACCTATGACCTACTTCCTTGAAGATCTAAATAAGACGCCTATAACAGGAGCATTCTATAGTAAAGAGCTGAGCCTAGCCTAATATCTGCTACAAAGGAGGCTTTCTGGATTCTTGCCCTTGTTTTTCAATGCTATACAACAGCAATTTTCGCAAAAAAGAAGAAGACTGGACGGCTATTACTGCTCGCCGTTAGACCGAGATCCCATTGGTTCCAAGAATATATACGTGACAGTTACAAGTGACTAGCAAAATAGTGTTTATACAGATAACACACCAGCAAGCTTTGTAGCTGTATTACCATACCCTTTGGATCTGCAAAACTATGACGTTGGACTCGTAAGCCTGAGGTATACTTCTAACCCACAACCTGCTATAATGCAACCTGTTCAGAGACCACGAAAACGTAAAGTGCTAAACACAACTGCCGTTAAAAAAGATGCAATTGGCAAATTATTTCCAAACTACAAGCCAACTATCAAGAATTTTGTCAACTTTCAAAACCAAGAAACGACCTTGAAAGAATTTTTGAGTGGACTTACTACCAAGCTAAGGCTAAATAAAGACACTGTGCCATTTGACGTTGCACAAAAAGCATTAAGCTTGGATCCTGCCAATATACATATGCTACTCCAAAACCTGTCCCCATCAAATAGTGTCATTATTGAAATTCCTAAATTCACTTTCATCGTTTTTCAAGCAAAAAAGATCCAGATTTATGTCAGAAAACCATTATTCGTATGCCAATGTACTTAAAACTGACATGGTGCAAACTTTTATTTTGAGGCTGAGAAAATTCAAAATATATAAAACATTATACAGCTTTACCAAGGCTTTGAGAACTTTTTAATGTTTAGAAAAGAGAATAGCCATAGAGACTCTGATTTTCGCAAATTGTTTGAACGATTTAACGTTGAAATGAATGACCCAGAGTTTCATAATATAAATTTAAAGATTCAATATCTGTTAGATAAAAGTAATACAAAGTGCAAGCTTACATTTGAAGGCAGTGAGAACGAGTATGTGGTTTTGCCTAAACCCATCGTATTGTGTTTAGGACTGCAGCAACGCGACATGTTTTATAATGGTGTTTACGAATTTGAATTTAAATTAGATGAAGAGTTATACAATACCATTGTGGACTATGAATATATGGACATGCAATTTTTCAAAACATATGCAAACTTTATTCCAATGAAAGAACCAAAAGAACTAGATTTGGATCACGTGGTGCATAAAATTGATCGTACTCTGTTGGCAAATTCGTGGGCTGATACGCGAGTACAGTTTGAACATGCGGATGGACACCTAAGTATACCAGGCATGCTTAAAGATATCACAGTACAGCTGCCACTACTTAAGAATTGATTTTTCGGCTTTAATGACAATTTTATATTTAAAGCTGGCGAGTCTGCGCAACTGAGACAGGAATTAGCAAAGGAAGAGGAACGAGAAGTAGAAAAAGAACAATTTGAAGAGGACGTTGAGCCTAAACACACTGTACTAGCAAAGAGGCTTCTTGTATTATGCAGCCTAGTTGAAAACTAGTTATACGCCTCTCATTCGCTGCTGTTACTGCGAGCAGTCGATATATCTAATGACCACACTAATAGGACTGTCCACAGCTTTGTCCCTATACTGTTTGTGCCATTACACAGACAACAACATCAAGTAATGAGATTCAGTTTAGTCAATAAGTACCGTTTCCTTGTGCAACTTGATGCCAATACTCAGACTATAATTGAATTGCAATTGTGACCTTGCAATTTCTAAGCAAACAACATACCGTTAAGTATAAAAAGCGAAGACGTGCGAATTTGGCAGTTATTCCTATTTAACCTCTGAAGTGACAACATCAAATTTTTTTAAGAGCAAGTTCTAAAATCTTATTATTGCAAACCAGTCTAAATGCATTCAAACTAGTGCCTAAATAAACATTGTTGTTTATCAATAATGCAAAAGATACTGTGCAAAAACATTTACGACACAAATGCAAGTATAGTGGACGAAGACATTGTAAACGATAGCTTGCTTGGTGAATATTGTGTTCTTGAACCTATTTCTGCAAATCAAAATAAAGACAGCAACAAAAGCCAAATGGGGGCAGGCGATAAAAGTGTAGCAATTGAAACTGCAGAACCTATCAAAAATTCATTAGGCAATTCAAGTGTCGAAGAAAATCAATATCTTGTGCCATTAAAGCAACGTAGAATCACTAAACGAACTGCCACAGGCCGTAAATGCAGAGTATCTTATTGCCGCATTTTATGCAATAAACACAGAAGTACATTACGTAAACCACCAGCTCGAGCCAGTCAGAGTGGAGGCAGAAGGATGGTGTACAGGCGCACTCAAGCTGGAGGATCACAAGGCAGGCGTGTTAAGAAGAGAACGCAAATTGGGGGTCGGCTGCGAAAAACCCCAGTCTCTCGTGTAAGACGAACTGTATCAAGCAGGAGTTCTACCAAGACTGGGGCAGGACGTAGGCGCAATATCAGCCGACGACGATAAGTTATAAACCACTGTTTGCTGAAATTCGTGTCATTCGACATCCTGACTACCACGAAGTAGTATCAAAAGTCTATTAGCAGCTCCGCAAATTATGGAAACACAAGGCTTTTACGACGAACCGACGGTGTACGAGGGGTCTCAGAAGTCTATTTAAAGCAACCTAGTGCTTGATAAACTTTCTCCGACCAATATAAGTCTTGAAGATGCACCCGAATATTACTCATATTATCCAGTACTCAGTCCAAGGGATAATGTGAATCCCCATATATTCGAAATACTGTAATATCCTAGAAAATACTACAACTTAAACGAATCCCACTTGGAACTAGCTTGCCGTGTAATGCTTGCAGATGGGAAGGAGATCGCAGCTACCGACGTAGTTGCTCCATGTTCCATGCTGTTCTATTGCCTATACAGTAACATGAAATTCTTTCTTAATGGCTAACTCGTGAGTGACAACTTGAACCACTATGCTATTAGTTCCTATTTAAAAAGGGAACTTTTATCAAACAAAATCGAAAAAAAGAATAGAATGTTGGATTAGCTGTACTACCCAAACATTACTCCCAAAAAATTTAAGAAAACAGACACCGGATTTTTGGCTAGATACAATATTGCTGCACAGTCAAAACCGTTTACTATGGTAGAAAGACCCGAGTCGCCATTCTTAGAACAAACGCGAATGCTGCCTAGAGAAACTGATATCCTAATTATCATGTGCAGATCTCATCCTGCCTATTGCATTGACGCTGAAACTGAAACAAGGTCTGGGTATGCGGGCTGTCCATTCCGTGTAGACATTGTTAATGCGGTACTGTACTTGAAGCGGCAGACAGTATCTCCAATGGCAATTGAAAAGCATCGACTTAATCTCAACAATGGGACTTTGAAGTATCCTTGTCTTGAACCTAAGATCAAGAACTTTGTCATTCCATCTGAAGTCAGCTCGCACTCATTAGATAACAGTATTAACGGAAGGTTGCCACAGTTTATAGTATTTGGACTTGTTGATTCTGCAGCGTACTTGGGGAAGCTGACCAAATCATTTTGCAACTTTCAACACTTTAATCTCAGCGAAATAACAGTTTCAATAAACAAAGAAGAAATAGAGTACAAGACATTGCCTATGAGCTTCAAAGATGCCTCTGGTAATGGTCAAGATAATTATCTACTTGCTTTAAACACCTTGAAGAAGACCGCAGCCAACCTTACCCTAGAAAATGGCATATCTTAGCAGAACTACACCTAAGAAAGAGTCATGTTTGCATTTGAGCTGGTACCAACACAAGCTAATGCACTCAGTGTGAATAAATCTGGTCAAGTTCAAATCCAGTTGAAATTCAGAACCCCATTGACCACGTCTGTTACGGCTATGCTGTTTAGCCAGTACCAAACCGTAGTTCAGATCGACCGAAATAAGCAATTTATCATCAACCGTTAAGATGTATGTAGCAAACCATCAAGCTTACTGCCAAAACACCTTAGACAATTGTGCATAAAATCACGTGTGCAAATTCAAGACATGTCAGTTGCTTAATAGAAGTTGACTGACCAACAACAACACGCACGTGCAGAATGAATACAGCGCAGTTGCAGCAATGTCTTGTAATCTTAGTTGGCGGAATAAGCATCAAATACTACGTAATAGCTGCAGACGAAATAAAGATTACATTAGAAAACGCAAGAAAAGAAACCAGCAACGGAGAACTATCGTATCCAATGGCAAGAATACATAAAACAGACAAGCTAGAAGGCACAAAGCGTCACTGGATATTTTAGTCGATCGTTTCGAGAGAACCCTTTGAATATTTTGACTCATATGGTTTCCCAATTCAGCAATACAAAAACTTCCAAGTGGCAGGCAGATACGTTATTGCAAAAAATTGTACAGCACTGCAGAGTGTAAGATCTACCGTTTGCAGAATGTATTGTTTATATTTCTTATATTCGCGTGCAATTGGTATTTAATACCAAGATTTTATAAATGTATTTACATGTTCTGTACTAGTTAATGATAGAAAAGTTAAAAAGTTTGTGGATATGATCCCTATAATAAGCAAGTGTTCTACACATAGATATAAGTTACAGTCGAATAAATGTGAAGTATGTTGTCCTGAGTTTTGTAGAAATATGTAATGGTATAACTAGACTTAAGATGTAACATCAGGAAGTGTATATTGTAAATATATAGCAATTAAGCACCCGTTTTTGTAAACCTATTGTGTATTGTAATACATTTAAATATAAAACATTGTCTATTTAGTGTAAGAACCACAGTTTATTGTAAAACTATAGTAGTAGTATAGAAATTAAATTGTATTAACTATATAAATATATGTTTTTGTATATAATATAAGTCATAAGTTAATGTTTAAGTATAATTGTAAATAAATACACAGAGTACTATATATTTATTTGTAAAACGTCTGAATAAACGTATGTTTATTGTATAAATAATAATAAAAATGTATAAAATGTAAATAGTTTAAGAATAAGTAGCAAATTGTATAAGAAATAGTTGTATAAATAATTAGTTATTATAATATATTGTAAATATTCCTTAAATATACATGTCCTTTGTGAGTTCTGATTAGTTGTTGTTTGCACTTGACGATAGCAACATCAGATACTGTTGACTTTAAATTAATACACTCTTTTACGGCTATGCTAGGTGGCCCTAGTTTTTCTAGTAAAAGTACTCTGTGTTTAGAAATTGTTAGGCGCCGTAGGCAAATAATTAGAAATAATAATAATAAAGTGTTGTATATTAGTGTACATACTGACCAACCAGAGTTTTCAAGCACTGATTTCTTAGAGAATAAAGATATTACTTTAACATCTGATATTGATAATATTGAGTCATGCATCAACCAACTGAAGAGTTTCAAGACAATACATACGTTTTGACTGAACTATACGAGTCTATTGTAAAATTGTTAACTCAAAACTTAGCTGTACATATTAGTATTAAGGCTCAACTTATAACAGATGTAGCATTAGAGTTAAAAGCTATAGTAGAAAACAAACCAACAAAAAAAGAACGTAGCATTAAGTTTGTGTCCAAGGATTACGATATAATGAATGAAGACGAAATTGAAAACTTTATATTCAATAGTGCAAGTGAAGTTATACAGAGGCTTAACAAATTTAATAAGCACGGTACTGGTTGGACAGTTCAGCAAGATAATTCTTTTCAATTTAAAGTGGGAGTTTTAAATTTATTTTCAAATGCTGAAGCAAAAGGATACATTACATTTCCAAAGTTAAATTATAGAAGAAACGGATACTTAAATATGAAAAACAAATGCGACGACTGCTTTAAATTCTGTGTTGCTGCTTAAACATACCGCAACGAAATCTTAGCCGCGTATAAAGTAAATAGGCAGCAGTCTAAATCTAATGCTAGTCGGTGTGCAAAAGTTAAATTAGAGAGTCCCAAACAGTATATTCCCTATTTTTCGAAATATGATTTTACTGATATTAATTGTCCTTTGCGTATTGGCAAAGATTTAAATAATTTTGAAATTAAAAATAATCTTGGTAATAATATTTGGAGTCACCGCGATAACGACACTGTCCCTATAAGACGGTCGCGGATTCTGAGTTAACTAAACTGTGTAATTCATTTTTAATTTATAATCAAGAAAAACAAGACCAAATTTCACCATTTAGTTCTTATTACTGATCTTGATAAATTTATGTGTAATGGACGTACCCATAAAGCTTTTTATTGCGAATTGTGTTTAAGGAGTTTTAATTAAAAAAAGAATCTACAACAGCACAGTGGCAACTGTCAAGTTCGTAAAGAAATAAAAATTATTTTTCCTGAACCATGGGAAAAATTTAAGTTTGCAAAACCAAAGCAAACACTTTTGTACCCCTTTGTCATTGTTTATAAGTTCTTTACGTTTGCAAATCCTATTCAAGATTTTAAACTTGCAAAAAATAACACAAAGTATACAACAGAAATTACACTTGCAGCTTATTCTTTTTTTAATATAAAAAAAATGCAAGATAAAGACAACGTTGTTTCTATAGAGTATTTTGATAAGGAAGATGTAGTAAAACATTTTTTTACACGTATATTTTACCAGGCAAACAGGTAAATTACACATATTAGATTAACAAATAACTAAGTAAAACCAACAGAAAGTGTAAGAGCACAGTTTAAACAAGCTACGCACTGCCATCTGTGTGAGCGCGAATTTAGTAAAGAAACCAAGACTATTAGAACTTTCTATCATAACCACGACCATGGCAATTTTGAGTTTGCTGCATGTAGTTGTTGTAACCTTAGTATTAAATACAAGCACGAGATCCAACTTATTTCGCACTATGGAGGTTCTTTTAATTATCACTTTTTAATAGGTGCAATAAAAACTAATTGCTTTTCTTCTAAAAACGTAAAAGCGCTCGCAAAAGCCCCAAAAGAATTTATTTCAATAACGATAACTGCTAAAAATACGTGGCTTCCTAATTTAAATTTAGAATATCCCTCTGAAGATTTAAAACAATCCAACTATACTAGCAAATCTTTTGCTTCAAAAGTTAAAATACGTTTTATGAATGCCAATTCATTTTTTGACTCTGATTTATTTGAATTTGTAGAATCACTTAACGCAAAAACCTTGCAGTCACTTAAAATAGTACAGCAGTGTATATTTAAATTTTTACTAACACAATGCCATGGTTCTATTGCAAAGAAACCCAAAGTATCAAAACCATGCCATAAAGATCTTGTGCTATCGAAAAAACCTGTTTATTTTTCTTACTTGTCTTTTACTAAAAATACAAGTCTTGATATTCCCATTCCCACAAGATCGTGTTTTAGGAAATCTTTACATGATGATATGCCAATACCAGACCGTGAATGGGAGCTTGTTCAAAACATCTGTGCAAAATTCAACCTTTTTGCATTAGCTGATTACATGCGTTTTACTTGTTTGCTCGATACAGTATTACTTGCAGAAGTTTTGCAAAACTTTCGAAAATCCGGAATGGAAACATACGAAATGGATCCTACCTATTCTTTGACTTTGCCAAGCTTTTCATGGCAATGCTTTTTGAAGCAATCAAAAGCTGAAATAGATTACATAAGAGATTACAGGGTATTTGGGATTGCAAAAAAAGGAATAAGGGGAGGTCAATGTATATTTGCAAAGAAACATGTGACTGCTAATCACGAACGTTGTCCGGGTGGGTTAGATACATCACAGCCACGTAGACACTAACTTTCACTAAATATCAATAGTTTATATCCACATAGTATGAAAGCACTGATGCCAGTGTCTGATTACGAGTACATGGAAACTAAAGATCTTATAAACATTGACTGGTCTGACTCTGAATTGGAAAGTACGGAAGGAAGCTATGGGTACGTACTTGTTTGTGACTTGCAATACCCAGAGCATTTGCATAATCGCGACGCAAACTTGCCTCTTGCTATGGAACAGAGAGTAATGAAGCTCGCAGAAATGCCAAGCCAGTTAAATTTAAAATATCGCAAAAACGCTTCAATTAAACATTTTATATCCTGACCAAGACTTATGTTAACTCTTCATGACAAATTCAATTACATAGTTCATTTTAAGGAATTGCGCTACTATCTTTCAAAAGGAATGGTACTCCTTAAAATACACTGTGGTGTGAGATTCAAACAACAACGTTACTTAAAATTATATATAAAAGCGAATTTAATAAGACGCAAGCAAGCAAAAACCCCTTTTGAAAACAAATTACTTAAATTCCAATTTAATGTTTTGTATGGCAAGACTTTAAAAAAGTTAAAGATTTTGTGGAAACCAGTATTTGCACGAGTACCGCCCATGCTGAAAAACTACTTGCATCACCACGATGTAAAGATTTTGATAGTCTGTCTGATTGTTTAAGTATTATTACGCAATACCTCAAGAGGTATCGTGCAGATGACTTGTCACTCACAGGACTGGCAATTTTAGCCATTGCAAAAGTTAACTTCTATGAAAAGTTTGATATGCTGTGTCGAATATTCCAGAATAGAGCTTACTTGGATTATTTAGATACAGACGGATATGAGTTAGACATATTAGATCCATTAAATACTTTGTTAGATGATATAGTTAGTGCACGTGCAGAATTTAATTTCAGCAAAATTTCACGAAACCATGAGTTTTTTAAGCGCTACTAAAATCAATATGCAGAGTTGCATCTTTTAAATAAAGACGAGAGTGGCAAAATAAGAATACAGAGCTTAGATCTATCAGAATTAATTACACTTCAGCCTAAATTGTATAGCATGTTATATTTAAATAGCAGTGAACAACAGCAATGCAGAGGTGTTCCGGCTGTTGCGTTACGCCAATGCAGGCACGACAAGTATAAACAAATGCTTGAAACAAACAAACCGTGTAATATTATTGTAAATTCTATACGATCCGTAGATCATAACATGTACGTGGTGAGTGTAAATAGATTACCATTTAACACATTAGATATATCACGGGTATTTTCGGACCCCAATGATTGTAATTTTAGTTTGCCCTTTGGCCATAAAGATTTGTTAAATAAGTAAATATATTATTCTGTAATAGTTGTATATTTATAGTATTATAATAATGTAACCTAGATATATAATGTATATACTGTTAAGTATACCTTTGAATAATTAAGTGTTGTATTTGTAAGACTTGTGTATTTCAATTGTTTAATGTATAAGCAACCCAGCTGTTTAATGTCAATGTTTTTTGTGAACTACATATATTTATTAAATAATTAGCTCTAGCTTGTAAAAAGTGTATATATTTATAGTATAGTGTAGATGTAACCTAGATAAAATATGTATATACTTTAAAGTAAACCATTAAATAATTAAGTGTTCTGTATTTGTAAGACTTGTGTATTTCAATTGTTAAGTATATAAGCAACTAAGCTGTTTAATGTCAATGTTATTTGTGAACTACATATATTTATTAAATAATTAGCTCTAGCTTGTAAGAAGTGTATATATTTATAGTATAGTGTAGATGTAACCTAGATATATAATGTATAAAATGTGAAGTATACAGGTAAATAATTAGGTGTTCTGTATTTGTAAGACTTGTGTATTTCAATTGTTTAGTATATAAGCAACCCAGCTGTTTAATGTCAATGTTATTTGTGAACTACATATATTTATTAAATACTAAGCTCTAGCTTGTAAGAAGTTTATATAATTAGTATAGTGTAGATGTAACCTAGATTCTTAATGTATACACTGTTAAGTATACCGTTAAATAATTAAATGTCCTGTATTTCATGTATATAAATGTTGTATAAATTGTAATAAATTTAAAAAATTGTAATTTTGTATATAAACCTGCCTGTGTACTGATACAGCTCATACGCAATATGATTGGCCTGAGTGATGCATCTTATTATATGGCGCTGCACACATGCTTACATCGCTGTCTCAATTTGCATTAGATTTAGCACACCTTGGCAAAGACACAAATAATTCGCAACACTTACTATGCATTAACTTTCCTTCTTCTTTGTCTCATTGAATTGCATCTTATAACTTTAATTCGCACTCTACATTACGGATTTATTACGCACCTATCTACATACCTCTCTCCCTCATCTCTTCCATAGCCTCCTATCTCCAGCCTACAGATTCCCAGTACCCTTAATCTTTCTTCCTCATCTTCCTACTAATTAACTTAATCTTCCATTCAATAAATAATCTTCCAAAAGCTAGTAATTGCCTGTAGTCTCACTTCCGTCTAAATCATACTCCAGCAATCAATGATCCGAACGCCTCCCCTGAAGGCTTTTCCGATCCTGAAAAACGAGATCTCGTGAAGGCCTCTCTGGAAATCGGGAGGTTGGACCGGGATTTTAACAACCTCATTGAGATGCGTGAGGCAGACTTTCCTTGGTCCATTACAGTACGTCGTCACCCAGAAAAATTAATTTTGATCGTAAGTCCTGGGTACAATAACGAGTTTGTCCCTCAAGAAGAAATTAATTCATGCTATAATACTCTGCGAATGTCGGTAAACCACGTTAACCCCGCTCTCCTCCGACATTATCGTGAGCCTCCACCGGAAGCATTCGACGCCGCCACAATGCCAATGCTGCGTCTTTGACCTCAGGATCTTGTTCAGCCACAAAATATGCCACCAGTCGTTGAAGTCCGTCGAATCTAAGGGATTCATTCAGATCCACCTGCTCCTCCGGCTCAACCTTCAGCTCCTCCAATAGTTCCTTTACCAAAGAAAACTCGTCTGGTATCTACTTGTCCTCCTACCAACGGGCCCCGGCTCTTCTCAAGAGTCCTCGAAGTTTGCAAAATGGCCCAACCGGTTCACATGAACCTGGAACATCATAAGGATAGGTACATCACTGCGGATTACCGTTTTGTGTTCCGCCGAGAATTTCTTTACCCGAAAAATTTGCCTCGTATTAATCCGAATGCTGTAGTTGCTGAGGCTCCGCCTAATCCACTGCCACCAACTCCAGCAAATCCACCCGCCGATCCAGCTCCAGCTGATGAAGCACCACAAGATCCAGAACCCCATCTTTCTCCTCAATAATTATTTCCTAAATAAAAATTCTACGTTGAAATAAAAATCTTAAACTCTTAAAGAGTACAAATTCATGAATTATAGTGCTTGACCTTGCAAGATCTACGTTAAAAAAATAAAATTATATTGGATACTTCAAAAACTTAACAATTAAATCTTACACACATATTAAACTAAAATATTAAATAATATGTATTTTAATACTACTTGCTCTACATGTAATACTGGTTTTCTGATGGTATCTGTAGAAAAATCTATTTTAAAGGTAGATCGAATTAATTAGTACTTATTGTACGCATCTTCTCGATAGGTCTCCGTATGTACAAGAATTGATACGTAGATCTTCGTTTTGTTTTTATTTTCACTATTATTACGTTCTACAAGATTTTTCATTTTAAGTGCTTAACTATAAATTTAGTGTGAAATGATTTAATTCCCCTCTTTGGAATATCTTTACTCGTCAGGATATTTACTTTTCAATTTTTATTTAAGAATTTTTTAAGATTTTGATATGAACTTCAAAAATAAATCAATAATTAAATCAATTTGTTTTCGTTTACAAAATTTTGAGATTTCATTTTATTAAACAAATGATTCTTTTAAAATTTTCTGAATAACCTGAAAACATAAAATTATAAAATTTTCATTATCATCGTAAGCAGGTATAGATGTAATTGTTGTGCGTGCCATTTCCTTTCCCATTTTCTTTGCGGCTACTCGTCGTGGGGACACGACCACACCAGGGGGATTGTGAAACAGGAATGAAAATGCTACTTTTATTTAGAATCAAATTCTTTTCTCAGCCGAAGCACAGCCAAAGCCATCTCCAGCCCAAAGAAGGAATCACACAGACAAGACAATTAGAAGCCGTTAAACCCAGCGCATCATCTCATTGCAACTGGGAGCTACTTCTGGAGCTCGCTACACAACAACCCAAGCTACAAGTGAAGCATCGGGATTACACAGCGGAACCATGGGAAGCATCCAACAAGCATGGGAAGGAGCACTGCCCTCACCAGTCGCAGGATAAAACTCGTCGCGCACACACTTATATTTTCGATCTTAAATAATTTTTATTTTTGTGAATTCGGGAAAGACAGTGATGAAGACTCTGAAAAGAATTCGAGTTTTGCAGGGGGATAAGAGGAGCCACGTGATCGTCTGTGAATCCTGCTGGTGTAAGAAACCTGAATTATATAAAAAGAAAAGTTTCAGTTTCAATTATTTATTCATTCTGTGTCTTGTAATTATTATGGTCTCTATCATTGTGCTTCCCGTTTTTAAAGTATTTAATAATTAATTAGGGCTAAAATAATTTGAGGTCTACAAAGATAAAATATTGTGAATTAGTTATTATTATACATTGTGAACCAAAATTAATTACCTCGACTCACTATTCGGAACCATTGGCTTGTAACCAAAATTCTCGGTATCCGTAAGAATTGTAAACCATTAATAATTATATTGTGTGGACGAAATTCGAAATTTTAAAAACATAAAAAGAAAAACAAAAACAAATAATATTTCGAAGTAAAATTAATTCTTTCGTCCCTGCCCTTCTGGCAGAGGAAAACTTTCTGAATTTTCCGTATCATTGTCATTTCATTTTCCTTACCATTTCTAAATTATTTTCTGATTTTAATATTAATAAATGTCCTCCAACTACCCAGTCTCAGTCAATTCTGAGCTTGATCTTGAAGAACTGAGACCACGTCACTGTCGCCTTTTCTTGAAACTTCACAACTTAAAATTTACACTTCACTCACTTCTTAAGATTAGGAATTTAAAACAATTCAGATTTACATTCTTTATCACTTCATGCAAAAATTAAGGATGAACGGGACACTACTATCGGAAGAAGGAGAGGGGGATTGGTTGCGTACATGGTTTGCCTCCCGAGTGCAATCATTCACTTCTCCTCCCTTCCGGTTTCTCCCGGGAACGAGCAGGTAGCATTGAGTTTATTAGACTCTTCTATGTTGCTACCTCCGGGCCACTCATCTTCTAAAAAGTACACTCAAAACTAAGACTACAACTACAAATATTTTTAAAACTAAAATTATGCAAATTATTATTAGATAGGAACTTTTGTAAACATTGTACTTTCAATTTTCTGGACTTTATTTCTTTTCACATTCAGTTTCCGGTAAGCACTCTACTTTGTAGATAGTGTAAATATGTATATAATCTAGGTTAGGAAACATAAAATGTATAAAATAAATTAATTTAACAAAGATTAAAAATAGTAAAATTTTCCCATGCTCCGGAATTTTGGGTTAGGAGAGCCAGACTTAGGGGTTGATCCGGTGACCTTCGGTGACCCGGTTGTGACCCTCGTTTCATTACATTTTCACATTTTTAGTGCTCTTGAAAGGGTATTTCCGCAAATGACGATGTAATTTTCGATGGGGTCAAACTAACTGCTAACAAATATTTATTCACAGACGACACAACTGTGACAAATAGCTTTTAGTTGAAAGTATTTCACAAATTACATTGAGATAGTAGCGTTTGTGAACAACATTGGTACGTTATATTATTTTACGAATGCTTAAACTAAAATTCATTATAGGTAATTGTTTCCTAATAAAACTTTGCTATTTTGTTGTAGCTTAAATTTGCTGAGAGGTCAGCATCTACTTTGAGCTAACGATTGATAAATGACGTTATTTTTTAGGCATTTAAATCTTTCCCTCTCCCCCTCATGAAAAAGTTCGTTCCGGCGCGCCTGACTCTGGCAGATGAAGACTTGGATGCGAACACATCGACCTACTCATTAAAAAAAGAAACCTTGGAGCAACTATGATCAACTCATTCCCTACATTGTGTAACATAGTGTTATCACATTTTTATTCTTAATCAATTATATAGGTTTTACCAATAAACAAAGTTGTTTTGGTTACACATGGTATTCAAACATGTGTAATATTTCATACCTATAAATGTAAATAAAAGAATTGCTTTGAAGAATTTATTCAAGTTTTGGTGCTCAACTACATTACAAATTATGCATATAGTTATTAGTGAAGCATGCTGTGCATAGTTACATTTAGATAAAATTACTGATTGCTTCCCCCTTCCAGTCCGCTTCCAAATCTCCTCACTCAAATTCCAGACTGCATCGAAATGCAATGTCCAACTCCCCACATGTACATGCCACCATTTATCTGCCGATACTTTACGTGCTTAATTCGTCCTTATCATTTTAATATGTTATTTTTTATGTAGATTTTTAATTCAATATTTTCTTCACGTTGCCTTCCAGCACCTGTACAATATGAAACGCTATATTTTTCCATCGGTTCCCCATTATTTTCACAGCCCCATCAGCATCATACGCTCCCCATCTGTTCCCATATTGTAGCCTACATCCTTCCCCACATCCCACTTGTCTCCACTGGGTACTATTCCTCACCCCTACCCCCACAACACACCCACAAGGGCCAATCCCCACTACTTCTATCTACTTACATATATTTAAAGCAATGTATTTAAGTCCACGAGGAACCATGTCAAAATGTTTACTTTCTAGCATTTATTTTAAGCCACAACAACAAATATTTAATAAAACTTTGTAAATGAATTATTAAAGGTCTGGATTGTTACGACTGCACACACACTAAACCAAGCAATGACCCAATTCACGGTAGCATTAGCTTTAAGAGTGCAGAAAATGTGGACTGCATTAATTCTGCTCCAGCGAAGCTGAATATAACTACTTGTATTTTCTCCAAAGCGTTTTGCATGAAAGGATACAGCACTGCAAACAAAGACGTCGATTTTAGAACTGGAAACTACACAATTAAAATTCAAATATTATTCCGGAAGTGCTTTTTTGTCCCAGACTCTCAGGATAACAATTCCGACGATTGCCATGATTTTACTGCGGAAGTAAATTTTTTCGATGGGACGATTGACCTAGTTATACACAAATCAGTTCTGAGGATGCTGAAAGAATCATTAGATACAAATTTTTAATTAACCTTAGCAGACTTAGGTAAGGGCAGGCTCCTAGATCTTACAAATTTCCTCGCCACCGGTAAATACTGCACCTGCAAGACTACAGATTTTTGTAATAATGCGACCAAAATAATAAAACATGGCTTATTTTAAACTTAAAAAAAAATGTAAATAGAATATCTTTTACTTTTTAAAACCATGCGAATACACCATTTCCCACTTTTAAAAAATATGCTAATACAACATTTAACGCTTTTCAAAATAAAATTAAAATGTAAATTTTAGTATGTTTATTCTAATTCAAACAATATCAACATTTCTGCATGCCACGTAGTACAAAGACGTTATTTAAACTGCATTTAAAGATATATTTTTCTGTATATTAATTTCTGTATTACGTATCATTAAACGCAGTCTGTATGGTTTGAATTAAACATAGGCAGCAATAGAAGAGACCTTAACGTCTTTATACGCATTCTGGGGTCACATTATGCTTCTACTTATGTTTATGTTTGGATTAGGTTTAGTGGAGTTTTTTTATTTATAAATTTGTTCCAATTGATTAACGTATTTGCTTAAATGAAAATAAACAGCTTTTTGTGTCATGTGGTTTTACAACATGTATTCTATTTTTATTTAAATTCATTTTAACAGCATAACTTGTAAGTTAATAAAGATATACGAAATCTTAAATCTTAAACGACTGCCATGACCACAATACTTACTACAAGCAAAAATATACAAATATTTTCAAAAACTGCATTGTTACGCAAAGAATGCAACACATTGGTTACTAATTTGCTATTTGATGTAACAGCTGTATGTATGTATGTATGTATGTATGTGTGTATGTATCACATACATTCCCGTAGAGGCACAGGCCTATGGGAGGAGGTGAGATTTTATTTTCCAGATAAATAATAGTAACATTACAATAAATAAATACAATTTGTGTCGAATATTGTTATTGAGGTACTAATAGGCCACGAAAAGAGTCGACACGTTTGATTTTAAATTTAAAGTTTTTTTTCACCCAGATCACGACTATCCAAAAATAAATTGTTAAATGTACACAGGAGTTGAAACTAGTATTCTTGTTAGGTAATAATAATTACAGTAACTAGAAATTAGATGTTTTAAGTAGGAATAAATAGTAAAACGCCAATAGTTGTCCTGTTCAGGAGCAAATATAAGGTCTAGGATGGTGGTGCTCTTGCATAGAGATGTGGCACAGGCAATAAAAAATACTTTTGGTTCTTTATTTTACTTTTTTTTTAAATTAGTGATCCATTATTGCTTATTTTCCCTATCTGTAGTGTGGAGTTTAGATTTTCGTATATAATAGGTCATTGTAGTCTGAGTTTGTTTCATTTGTTAGGCAAAAGCATTAAGTATGGCACGTATTTTGTTTTTTCTTGGCGAACAAGCCATATCAATAGACATATGAGCTGTTTGAACATTGTTGGCCAGTTTTTTCTTTGCCTGTAGAATTTTATGAAGATCTTGTTTCCGCACCATAAAAAGTTCCATCCTACGGAAGGCATCCAGTTTTTTTGGTCCTATTCGTTTTACAGAGTCGATGTCAACCGTGCCAATGTCCAGTGTTGCAAGCAGTTGACATACAGTAGAATATGTTTGTCAATGTTTTTTTTTTGTAGTTCAGGAATGCAAAAAATTACTAGAGTTTTACAATTAAGTTGACGAGGAATATATTGTTGGTTTTCTTTAATTTGTTGTATTGGTTGTTGCATTAGGGCAATTATTTGGCACAGCAGAAGAATTTGCTGTTTAAGTGCATAAATTTTTGCTAAAAATGTTGTTAATAGTTTGTGATTTTCCTGTTCGATGCATTAAAACAGTGAGGCAATGTTCGTAGGAGGTGAAATAACAGTGGATGCCGATGAAGATAGAGCAGGATTTGCAAATGGATTAGGTACTGTAGTGTCGGATAAACCTTGCAAGCTGGCCATAGTGGAAGTATTAGGAGTAGCACAAATAGCAGAAATTGCTTTTTTAGGTTTAATAGGCACAGGTGCTCGTTTTGATCAGGGTGGGGGTGGCAACATAGTACAAGGTTGTAAGCTGCATTTTTTGGCTTTTGTTTTTGGTGTAAGAGGTGCTCTAGATTATGTGATATAAGTATTACTGCGGGTGAGTCCAGGGGCTGGGTTTGGTTGACGTAGGCTAGAAAATACCATAAAAAGACATGTTAGAGATGGATTGCGTGGCAATGTGTGTGTCAGCAGTTTTTATTTTGACTAAATGTGTAACCTAAAACTTTACAATCATTGCACTTCCTTTGCCCTAATTTTTACAGCCTTAACCAAGCACAGAACGTAAACAGTATAACCAGAGTTGAGTTGTTGAGAAAAGCTATCGTTCAGTATATAACTAATATGATTTGACAGTATATTGCATGATGAGATAAGCAAACTACTTGAAGCGATGAAATAAATATGTGTCATCGATCGCTGCTCAAGTCGAAATTTATGTAACAGCTATATATACAAATTTAATCGCAACTCATCAGGTTGTTAACTGCTAGTTATTTATCATTATGTGTTTATTTATACAGCTAGATAAGCACCCATTGGGTATGGCCAACTGTGAGTTTATAAAACTTGATTTTTGGATAGTCGGAGTACCGTAAGCAGATATAGTATCTACTACAGTACTCCACATCCTGTCACCCACACTTGTAGCATTTGGTATAGTTACGTGTTTCTTTAGACCACTTCGCAAGCGTATATTTAGGCTGGGTTACACTAGACAGTTAAAGCCTATATTTTTCTTTTGGAAAAAAAGCTTAACAGAGTATCTTTTAGAATCAAAAGGACTTTCTTACGGTCCCCACGACTCCAATACGCTCTGCTATGCCAACTAATCAGCAAACAACTCTTTTGAATGTCACCGGGTGGCGACGATTGTAGTATACTTAGAAGAGAAGTGCTTCAGGAAGAATCTTGAGTTTGTACATTGAATGTACGAGATTTAGGCAAAGTAGGTAGGTACCTACTATTAAGCAGTACTGAAACTCCGTCTCAGGTAGATAACTACCACGGATTTTTTCAGCCTGCACCCATCTCCCTTAAACACTCACTCCCACCCTAGCTCAACTCCCTACCGACATACCAAGCTCTAACACCAATACTGACTCCAATCCAGAGCGCTACTGACTAATTTGACCCAACAGCTCAGTAGTTAAACCACTGGGGCGCTGAGCCGGGATGTCGTGAGTTAGTTAGTTAGTTAAGTTTTATTCATCGTTAGACATAAAAAAATAGCATAACACATTCACAGTAAAGTCACAAGTTCATGATAACATTACCGAAGACAGCTTAAGTAATTTAGATAGGAACCAATTTACAAAAACTACATAAATTTCATTGCATAATTACTAATTACTTGTGAGCACAGGTAACTGGTTTAGAGAGGAAAAATGAAGAAGCCTGGCAGCATATAACAAACGCATCGGTAAGGACAAAGTTTTCGAATAACGCTCAAAGTTTAAGACTAACAGTGTGGACAATCACTTAAAACATCTTTAACATTCATAATTCGTTAACAATAGTGATAAACATTAATAAACAACAAAACAAAAACAGAAATGGGAACTACACTAATTGTAGTGGCCGAGGATTGGAAGTAGGGCTAAGACTTGAAATTTCGTTCACGTCTGTAGTCCTACCCGCTCACCCTAGCACACCTGCCTAATTACTTAATTAAACTTTTGATTACTATTGGAATTGTAGATTTTTTGTACATTTCAGTACTCCACCCCTCTGGGCTGTATTTATTGTTCAGTCTGTTCGACCTGCTGTTGGATCTTTCATCCTTTGAAGCCAGTTTGCATATCTCGAGGATTAACTTAGTTTCATAGCAAAATTTTTCAACAAGTTCTTGTACTTCACTTCAATTTTTGTAATTTTAAGATTGGAAGTGATCTGATCGTAATTGGAACTACTTACATATTCAATTGACATAATCGACATACACCTTTTTTCAATTGAGATTATTTTCTTCATTAGTTTCATAGGGATAGCCTGGCTCCAAACGACAGACGAATATCCTTAAATACTTCTGATGTATGTCTTGTAAACCTCAACTAGTTGCTGACTTTCGAATCCAAAATATTTTAGTTTTCTTAGTAGAAAGATTTTTCTTAAGGCTTTTTTGATCATAAAATTGACATGGTCGTCCTAGTTAAGCAACCTTTTAATTTGTACACCTAGTAATTTAGTACACTTTACAACTGGCACTGATACATTAATTATTTTAAGCTCTATGTTGCTGTATTTTTTGTTTTTTGAGAGATTAATCAACATAAGGCAACACTTATCCGGATTAAGTTTTATTTTCAGCTCAGCCGCCCACTTGCATAGATCAT
The DNA here is from genome assembly GCA_949802685.1 of Dicyrtomina minuta. Lineage (NCBI taxonomy): Eukaryota > Metazoa > Arthropoda > Collembola > Symphypleona > Dicyrtomidae > Dicyrtomina > Dicyrtomina minuta. Next base: position 61,288 of record CATKUY010000218.1, read on the forward strand.
CCAGGTAAACTTGCATCTGAGGGAGTGTTCCATACTTCACTCTTTCAGCTAGTGTTAAGTCATCGACAAATCTGTTTAGGAGATTCTTAACATTATTCGGAATTTTTTGGTGTGTTTGTTCAAAGTTTATAAGTAGTCTGTTTATTAGAATGATGAAGAGAAGAGGGGCTAACTTGCTACCTTGGGGAGTCCCGTTGAAGACGTCGGAAAATTCATACAGGGTTTCTTCATCTTTAACATATCAGGTCCTGGTATAGATAAAGTCTTCAATCCACATGATGTCTAATTCAATTATGCCTATTAGTTTGAGTTCATTGACTAGAATGTTGTAGTCTACTAAGTCAAATGCCGTTGAGAGGTCAAGTAGCACTTAGATTAGGTAATTTTTTGGTGTATCCATTGACTTCAAAATAAACTTGTACAAACTGGTGAGATAATGTGACGTCGACGAACCCTTGAGTGAGCTATATTGATTGGCACTGATTTTACCTATGACTTGGTCATAAATTTTGTCAAACATTTTTCCCTCTTGTACTTTTCCGAATACGTTTGTTTGTGAGAGTGGGCGCAGGTTTTCCATGCAAACATTGCTGTTTTTAGGGACTGGGGTCACATATCCAATTTTCCACATGTCTGGGATAATTTTTTGTTCGAAGGAAGTAATAAATAACAATGAAAATGCAGTGAATTCTTTGATAAGTTTTGTTATTAGGCAATTTGGAATGTTTGATTTGTTTATATTCAATTAATCTAATAGTTTGAGTATTTACCATTCGTAAACAACAACACAGTCTTGAGTTCAAGCCTCAAATACACGTTTCTTGACTGGGTCATTTGTTTGATTTATTCGTGAAAAATGCTTATTTATTGCGTTCAACGTTCCAGTGGTGTCATTGTTATTGTTAATTAACTTGATTTGTGAGATTACTGATTTGTTTTGACTTGATCTACATAAGCTTGAAATAATTTTGTAGAAATCTTTAGTACTACCTTAACTGATTAATGATTGTATTTTTTGACAGAAAGCTGATTTTGCCTTCTTAATTTTGGACTGTAATAATTTTTCAACTTCTACATGGTTATGCTTATGTATTTTAAGGTACAGCACCTTTTTTGCTAATTTTTTTACTTCTGTTGTTATATATGTTGGATCATTGCTCTTGGTCGTAATCACTTCGGTTGGAAAAGCTTTATTGTAAGAGTTTTGTAACATATTTTCAAGAATGAAAGCCATCTTGTTCACATCGTCACTGCATGTATAGAATTCGACCCAGTCAAAATTAGAAATAAGTTTGGCAAAAGTACGTTTATTTTCTTTGTTGACTTTTTTGATTAGTTTTGTAGTTTTCACATTTGATAGTTTACAAGATATTGGCATCGGTGACAGCTGAATTGAGTAATGGCCTGGTAATACCTCTTTAAGTGGTGGTAATGATACAGGTTTCCTGTATAATGTGTGCATATTTGTGAAAATAAAGTCAAATTTGTGGTTATCATTACTTGGAAAAAAAAAGTTGGGAAATCGACGATTTGCTTGAGGTCAGTAGTACGGACTAAGCACTTTTGGTAGGTTCATCTGTTAAGATCTCCAGATATGATGAAACCTGGGGATACATATTTAATTTTTGCCTTCTCGTATATGTCCATTATTGCATTGAATAGGTCATTTTGAACATTAACAGTTGAATTTGGTAGCATATAGGCACATATTAATATTATTGATGATATATCTCGTGGCAGATAGTTGGGTCTGATAATAGCACAGGTAATTTCAAACTTGGCAGAGTTATGATGAGTAAAATTTCTAAAACTGACTGACTAAATATTATTTTTGACGTAGATTGCAGTCCCTCCACCCTTTTTTTCCGCTCTGGAGTTTTCATACAGTACAAAATTACTTATTTGAATGTTTTTATTGCATGAGCCTCATGTCTTCGTTAACAATAAAATGTCATCTCTTAATTAAGACGTGCAGTACACTGTTGTATAGGATAGTCGTAAGTTAACCGGGGACCTTGTAACCTAAACTCCTCCTTTAGTTTTCAAATATTTACACTTTTTATGGTACCATTCGACGCGCCTTGACGTTTTGTCGTCATTTTTTCGACAAAATTTTGAAAAATGTAGCGTTTTGCACTTTTAATAGCTGATTTACACTTTTTATATCTGCGCCAATCACAGCACAGGATTTCAAAATTTGAAAAATTAAGTGATCCTGATTGGCACAGAGCACGAGAAAAAATATTTATTTCTATTTTCAAATTCGTTTAAATATGAAAAATATTAAAAACTGATTTAAAAAGTTTTGAAAGAAAAAAAAGTTCAGCTCAGCCAAAAGATTAATCTTTTTAAATCTTACTACAAGTTTGAATAAATTTTAAAGAATCTAAATAGTAACTATGAGGACGTTTACTAATCTACTAATTAAAAACTACACTACGTGAAGGAATAGGCGTCACCTAATTCCCACTACCAATCACTGTATATATTTTGCAAATAAAAAGGGTATAGTAATATCAGCTGTGATTTGGATTAGATGTACATTACCAGCATAGTACAGTTCAAGTATGTAAAAAAAAGTTAACCCAGCCGAGAATAAGATAAAGCTTTACTACTAATATAATGTTGACCTAGGCAAGCCTGTGATCAAAACTAAACCCAGGCAAGTCTTCTATCAAAATTTAACCCAAGCATGCATTTAACAAAAACGGAAACTTGGTAATGGCTGTGGCTATAATGTAATCCGCGCAAGCCTGTGTCCAAAGCTTAAACCAAATATAACAGTAAGGGGTTTTTAAGTCGACGGTAATGGTATTCAGCAGTAGATCCATCTTGTAACTGGTTACGCTGAAACTAACCTTTTATGGGAAGCAGGTGTTTACGGAAATAGAGAGCAATGATCACAGCAAGCATATTTACAGAAAATCATGTGAGAAAACCTTACCCCAGCCAAGATCTGTGGTAAAATTTTAACCCAACTAATGGTGTAGTAGAATTTTAACCCAGCGAAATCTGTAGTAAAATTTTAACCCAACTAATGCTGTAGTCGAATTTTAACCCAGCCAAATCTGTAGTAAAATTTTAACTCACTTAATACTGTCGTAAAATTTTAACCCACCCAATACTGTAATAAAATTTTAACCCACCCAGTACTGTAGTAAAATTTTAACCCACACAATACTGTGGTAAAATTTCAACCTAGCCAATAAAGTGGTAAAAGTTTGACCCAGACAATACTGTCGAAATTGTTTAACCCATAGAATACTGTCGTAAAATTTCAACCTAAACAATACTATGGTAAAATTTTAATTCAGCTTATACTGGTAAAATTTTAATCCAGCTAATACTGTGCTAAAAGTTTAACCTACCTATTACTGTAGTAAAATTTTAATCCACCTAACACTATAGTAAAATCTCGACACGGGCAAGTCTGTTGTCAAAATTTAACCCAGGCAAGCATTTTGGCAAAGCTCAAGTTGAATAGATCATAATCAATGCAAAATTGTGTTTAGTGTAACAACTAAAAGTGAGGATTACATACTAGAATTACGAGAAATTCAGATTCTATAGTGTAACCCGGGCAAGGCCCTGGTCAAAAGTTAGAACTTGCACGCCTATGGAAAAAACTAATCCCTTTATCTGAGCAATTATCTGGTCAAAACTCACCACGAAGTCTATTTGACCACAATCAATGCAACATTTTATTTAATGTAACAGCTAAACTTGAAAAACATAATATATTAATTTTTGTTAATTGCAACCCATCGGGTTGCTAACCTGCTAGTATTCACTAGCTACTGTTTTAAGTTTTTCGATCTTATCCTCATTCAGTGAGGTGGCATTAGTATAAAATAATTTTGGTAATTGGTATTTAATTATACACGGCCTGTGGTTTACATTAACTTTCGTTTTTTGCCTAATTAGTTTTCGCGAACCAGCTCTCTGTTTACGGTTAAATTTGATAATTTTGATTATTCCATATAGTTTGAAAAACAATGTAGGGTTAAATTGCATTGGTGATTATCAGAGAAATAATTCACCGAGGTTCATATTTATTTGGCAAAAGGTTAGGAGTAAACTTACGGTACGTGGCAGCTATCCGCCGCGCGGCGGGAGCTTAACTGCAGTCTGAATTCTGCAGTCAGTGAACACTGAGTATTAAAACGATATAAATATTATTCAAATAGGATATCTAAAGGAGCTACATGGCGTCAAGATATGAAATAACTTGTTTTGAAATTTACCCTTCTATTCCAACAAAATAAACTACATCTAAATTTCTCACCAATCTGTAATTTAATTACTTAGCCTAATTCCTCTGTGGTTAACAGGCAATATTACCTCATAATATTTAAGATGTAAACAATTTAATTGGTTGGATAATACACAAAGCTACTTGCCTGTCGCCTAGTCTTGTAAACAAATGAAAACTGTAATTTATAATAAATATAAACTTTAATTAAAACCTTTTTTGCTAATAAAATATAAAATATCGGTCGGTGGGCATTTCATATCATTGGACATACACAATATGTAGATAAAATGGCCCTAAGTTATGATGAGAAAACATTTCAGTATATGGCATAAAAAAGTACTACAGGCAGACCAGTCATTGTTATGGTAGTTAATGGAAGAGTAATTAAAAGAAGAAAAAAAGAACGGGCAGAGTCTTGAAATTGAAAAGTAGGAAGGAGAGAGCCGGGAGCCGAGCAATGAGACAGGTGGAGAGAGATGTCGAATTAAATTATGTGCGGTGTGAACTTATATGCAGCGCCATTAAATAATATGCATAACGAAGGCAAATAAAATTGTTTACGAGTGTAACACAACACAAGGCAGGTTTATATACAAAATTACAGGGTTTTTTAAATTATTACTATTAAAACATTTATGTACAAGAAATACAGAACATTTAAATATTCAACAGTATACTTAACATAGGTATTTAAATTAGATAACTAGGTTACATCTACATTAAACTTTAAATATACACACATATTATTTAATGAATATATCTAGTCCAAAAGTTATGATAACGTTAAGCAGCTAGGTTGCACATATACTTAACAATTATGTTATGCAGGTCTTACAAATACAAAATACTAAATTTTTCAATGGGATAACTAACATTTGTATATACATCAGATAACTAGCTAAAATCTACACTAGAAGAAAACAGCAGTAAAGCTCGAGACGACCAGTCGAATTTTTTTGGGCTCTCGCAAATTGAGTACTACAACCTATACACAAGTCGGTGTGCTGCTTTCCAGTTTGGTAGTCCAGGCTTGGCGGTAAGGATGTAATAGGGTACTTTTGCCGTCATATTTTAAGTCCGGAGGCTGATAGTCTTTATTTGCATCTCCACTCAAGTCTTCGTGCACTAGGAAACCCATGCAGAAAACGCTTGCCCACAATTGCAAAAAAAAGGCTTAATTACTCAAAAAATGTTCCAATTACTGCATTGCTGCTGCTGTGTATATGAACGAAGAGATTAAAGGACATCAACAATTACGTGATGAAGGTATAAAAGTCATTATTGCTATGAAAAATCCAGCAGAATTGAATCTACATTATTATGCTGGATGAAAAAAATATTTGTGCAACTGTGACTTTTTATCAATAAGTGATGCTGGAATAAATTTACATACGGACACTCCATTGTTTAAAGAAGCAAATGATATTCGGGTTTATGTGTTTATTCATTAATGCAAAAACACTTTTTTTAAGTGTATATTGATCCGCAGAAATTGTAAATTTGTTCCTAATACATCAAAACGACAAGCAAGAAAGACGTTGTTTTTTTGTAATAATCAAAAACTTGAATCGTTTTTTTTATTTGTACATGCAAGGCAGTTGTTATTCTGTCAAAAATGTTTCAGATTCAAAAATAGCGAATGAAACATAATTGCTAGGGAGTAAAGAAGCAAACATTTGATTTCCCTGATAAACAATTTAGAATTAAATTTACAAATAAAGATATGACATTTTCAGTGCCGTACATTTTGCATTACGACTAGAAAACGTTTGCTGTTAAATTATAGATACATAAGGAAGGTGTTATTATAATTATACATTCATAATGGAGATGCAAAAGGAGTCATCTTATAGGAAGGTAGTAAATTGTATCTTACCTATATAAATTCAATATCCATAATTAAGTATAAATTTGGAATGTGATTAGGCAATAATGGTGATCTCATATTATTGTAATAATATAGACCGACCATTCTTTAGCAATATTAATTAAATTATTATCATTGGAAATATTCATGTAAAATTTACATTTACATTCTTACAGTCAGAGAAATGTTGATACTCCCTCTATGAAATTATTACTTAAGGGTTTCAGAGTAAATTATAGTGCAACGATGCATTCCATAGTAATGTCATCGTTGGATATTGTAAACATATTAGGAATTTTCTGTCCCAGTATGTCAAGTAGTTGTGTAATAACTCAACAACTTGTGATGCCACTCAGCTCATTTTGTATTGAGTGACATTATATCCTTCTGTATCACAGAAAGCACCATTGCCACATTTGCAATGGAGCACATACTAGTAATACTAGAATTAGCTTTAATTGGATTTAGTATTATAAGTACATACGTAGCTCAGCATGAGCTCATATTATTTGAATTTAATTGAATTAATAATATTCTTTTACAGAAGGGAAATTACAATTTCAACAATATTAGGTATTTGTGAAATTGTCAACCATTATTAAACAACTATATTTTAAATGTATACAAAGATCAGATGGTAAAGTTAAAGTTAAAGGAAATCAGTATTACAATAAATCAGTAGCAACTTTTAAGTCTTAAAGAGCACAAGTAGAATTTACCTACTCTTTAGCCTTTCAACTATAGAGCATTTTATTTGCATACTTCTTCATGACACTTTACTTAACATCTAAATATATATCAGATATCCCGATAGATATTCTAATATAGTATTAGAATATTTGCTGAACCAATAAGGCAGAAGAAAAACGCAACGAAATTTGTCTCGCAAACTAAACCAGTAAGTTTTGCCTTTGTAATCTTAAAAATAACAACACACAGCATAAAATTTATATGTACAAGCTATTACAATAGAGAAAACCTGGTTAAGCATTTTTATAAGACTTTTTTTAACTGGGCAGACAAACTTGTGGCTAAAATTTGAAACACTAATACTTTTAACAAACCTGATGCTAAAGCACTGAAAAACACTAAGCTGCAACAGCATGTAAACTTTGTATTCAGAAAGTCACATTTTAAAAAATTAAAACGCAGAATCAAAGCCGTGCAGAAGCATTTAAAGGACATTTAGTAGATGAAGTTATGTACTTGTTGACGAAATTTAAGATAACGTTGGCAGGGTTGCTAAAGCAGTAAATCTGGTTAATGAAAAAACAAAGGCTTTGGTGGTGAAAACGTTATATAACAACTATACTGACCGTACATATATTGCAGCTTTATGTCAGTCATGCAACATCAAGATAAAATACAAACGTAAGCTGGTATGTGTTTGTCATAATTTAACCGGCTTTGATTAACATTTGCCTTTTTAATCGAACAAGAGATGTTTAATGCTAAAGACGTCAAAGTAATTGCAAAATCGTCAGAAAATATTGTGCAAATGACTATTACCTACACCAATAAAGTATAACCAGCATTCAATAAAACATAAGACAGTAATTATACTGACAAAATTGTAGACATTTATTGACTAGTGAAAATAGAATCCCTTAAAAACTGTTAATTTGTCAAAGGTAGTCTCTCAAACCTAGCTAATGTGGTTGTGAAAGAAAAAAGTAAAATTTTGACATTAATTAATCAGTGTTGTAAGAAAAAGGTTCCAAGTAAATTGGTGTTTTCAAAAGTTTCGTTTCTGTACAGTTATTTTACATCGCTTACAACTGTATTTGAAGATGGACATCCTATCTTAGAACGCAAACGGTTTGATATTGATTTAACAGAAAATAAAATAACAGACTCTGAATGGACACTCTTCAACTAAATAATTCAAGAGTTCAATATTAAAGACTAACTTGTGTTGTAAATTATAAAATATACTGGAAAGCGTACTTTTGGCAGCTGTATGGGAAAATTTGTTACGTATTGAAATGGAATTTACTGGACTAGATCTTACATACGTCTGCACTACTAGCGCATACAAATGGCAAAGTTTCTGAGAGACAAACGGACTTGAAATTGACATTTAATGTGATTATAAAATGTACTTAATGTGTAAAAAGGGAATCCAAGGCGAAATTTGCTATGCGTCGTAGAAACTTGTGGTGGCCAACACTGAACAAGATACAGAGCACTACAATACTGAGCTATCATGACAGCATATTCTGTATGTAGATAAGAATATAATGTTTGCTGAAGCTCTATGCAAGAAGTTTCCACTTAGCGAATTCAATTGAGAATCTGTAGATTCATTAAACAGTATTGACTGGATACATCAACACTATGAAGCTGAAAGCAAATAATATATTTGAGAATTTAACTACGAATACGCAATTAATGACCAAGAAAAAACAAAAAAAAACCTACTTTGATTAGAAAAACTCAAAGTTAGAATAAAAGAGCTCTTGGATCAACAAAACTATCATGTTTTAAAACTTAAATCATTAAAAGAATCTTTCTTCTCTTAATCCTAAAAAACAATGTGTGGAACTAAAATTTTAACAGCATATGTTAAAAAAACAGTCAAGTTATATATAAGCATTGATAAAAGCAGTAAAATACATTATATTTTAATAAAACCATTGTAACAAAAACTACTTTTGAAAAAATAAAAACAAATAGAGAATGTTTGTGACTGAGAGTAAGAAACGTTGTAAGCATTAGAATTTACATTTAGAATTATAAAGTATGTCATAGAGGTAAAAACATGAAGTAATAATAAAAAGAGCAAGTGATAAGAGACTGATAAAATATAGGTTAAAATTTTAAAAATAAAAAAAATCTTACTTTTACAATAGAAAAAAAAGTATTGTTTAATTTTAATGAGAAAACGTTTTTGTGGTTATAACAAAATAATAAAAAGACTTAAAAGTAAACTAGATATATATTTTGTACTTAACAAACAACTAAAACATTAGGAAACGATATCGAATAATTTAAAACATGTAAATTAAAGATCAAACAAACTAATACATACAATTTAGAATCCATTCAAAAAACTTTAAAAAAACTTATATGTATTTTGTTTTTAAAATAGAACATACAAAAATGTTTCGTAATGTCAAAAACATTTGGCGTTACAAAGTCATCCTTTTACTTTTATTGCATATATTTAAAACCTGATTTGTTTTAAAAAAGTCAACTCTTTGAGTTACGTAGGTATCAGTTGTTAAACTTTCAGTTTCGTGCGTAACTCTCAAAAATTTCCAGAGCCGGTGTGGCTTTTCTAAAGAAATTCGTAACTGCAGCAGCCCTGTATTCCCGTTTATTCATCAAGAATTATTAAGCGTCCACACTCTGTATTTATGCTTTCATAGCCATCATTGTCGTAAATATTTACGTAGGTGAAACACAAGTGGCTTTGTGGAGTCTGGCTGCTCCTATGACTATGCAGGCCAAGAGCATATCTACATCGATTTCTATAAATAATTTGGAAAAAGATTACTCTACAGCTTTTAGTCCCGAGTAATCTCCTCAAATTGTTCGCTTATCTATCTGTGTAGAGCCACTCCCCAATCACAATTACTTCATTATTCCCACATAGGAGAAAGTCGAAAATGTCCTTATCATCATAATTATCAATTTATTAAACTATTAAGAAAACATTTTCATGACAAAACTAAGCGCTAAACGTCCACGAGCTTCAACTTTAAAGAATGACCATAGTTACAATTAGTTTCACGAGCCTCCAATTATTTTCCAGAGTGAGTCCACACAGGAACCTGACAGAGTGGAAGTACATGTAGTTACCGTATATCTCTCAATAAAAGCGTGTCAAAATGATTTCTTTTTAGATGTTGAGCAAGCATCTATTTGTCTGGTGTTTGCTGTCTGTCTGTCTGTCCGCATGGCTGTTAGTCGCACGCTACAGGTCGCATTTTTGAAGCTTTTAAATTGAAACAAGTTGCAATCGCCCAGAAAAGCGAGGGAGAAGTGCTGTAAAGTTTTAACTTAATATTATTGCAAAAAATTACGGAGGATTCAGTGTGACATGTGGGACGGTGTAAAATTTCATAGTTATGTAATGGTTCGCATTTTTGCTGAGCAATTGTTTCACCTGTACGTTTCACACGGTAATTCAAATTGCGATAAGGTAAACATTCAGGAATCAAAATGGTTGTTCGTCGAATGAAATAGTTTTTAGGCGAAAATTTAAAAGATGAAATAGGTTGATATATCGTTAAACGCCAGTTACGAGAATAATTACGTTTGTCATTGTCTAACTATTGTTGAAAAACATGAGCATGGTTAAAAGAAAGAGAATCACCAAATTGACAATCAATAATACTTTCAAAAGGTTTAAAGGGAAATTTAATTTGACAAGTATTGACTGTAGTGTCTGTAGCTGTTACTAAATCTAGTTCTGGACAGGCTAAACATTTTCTAAAAGATTGGCAACGTATCGGAGCTGTCAGTACATTTTTACATTGGGTTAATTGAAACGAATTCTATATAAATATGCCTAAAGTATTTGTTCTGCATTGGCCTGCAATAACGTTACAATTATTTAAGATATCACTATTTGCAGAAGAAATGA
>CATKUY010000219.1:0-32757 GCA_949802685.1 Dicyrtomina minuta
AATAACTGAAACAAGTCAGGACCGTTCATAAGAAACAACGGTAAATGTAAGTGACGCGATGAGGACCAGCTCTCCCCCCAGTCAGTGGTGCTATTGTAATTCTGTGATCAAAGTGAGTGTTTCTAGTTATAAGTAATACATCTGTGAGTGAGCTGACGAAAATTTGCATTTTTTCATTTACTAGTTCAAAAGATAGACGTGTTTGAATGGGAAAAACCGTGGTCTGAGTCTATTTCAATGAAACACCTATTTTTTGGTTTTTATTTAATTGTGAAGTAACCTCTTGACCCCTGGGGGTCAACTAAAGTTTAAACATAGCACCTAGTTGGTTGTCAACAAAAAATAATTATCTCGTTGAATTATTCGTGCGTGGGGGGAAGTTACCCCCCAAAACATGTCTGAGTCTATTTCAATGAAACACACTGTAAATACATTGGCATTTACTAATCCATTTAGTTTTAATTCATAGGTAAATCTTTTTCCTATAGTAGTAGAGTGCGTAAATGTGATCGGGTTCATTTTTTTTTAACTTTGAAAATCTTTAACTTTTTACCCAGCCGACGCACAATGAAGAAGAAGTTATCATTATACTCCTCTTTTAATCCTTTATGTACAAAAAATACTCACATGTCAGTGTCGAAAATTAAAAGTTGCAAGAGATACAGGTCATTGTACGAAACAATTTCGAAAAGTCTTACAACACCCCAAGTGTCGTTAATGTGATCAGTTAGTTTAAATACATTTAAAGGTAATGGTAAAGTAGGGTCTTTAATGTGATCGGCATGAAAAAACTCAAAAAAGTGTTCAAAACTTTCATAATTTTACATAGCCAGAGTTTTTGAGGAAAAAAGCTGAAATCACTAGTCATCGTAGCTGAGACTATAAGCTGTATGAATATAAGTTGCACATATTTTTAAAGGCGGTAATATTTGAACAGCGGCCACTGATCACATTTAAGGGGTGATCACATTTACGCACCTTAGTGTTAATTAGTAGTTGTGATGCTCGAAACCCTGCTTTTGTGTTTACTCTAACTTGTCTCTAACAAGGGAATGGTTTTACATGTTACACGCTAATTTCAAAACCTGCCACCTAAAAAAATAATGCTAGATTTAAATAGTACAGATCCAAAGTAACTCGATCGCATTTGGAGTATTTCAGTCACAGTGGCCTGCCAAGGTTTCAAAAAAAATTAATTTTGGATTTTTTGGCATTTCTACATTTCTTATTCGATTTTAACGAAATTTGTTGTTTTCTAATCCTAAGACAGTTTTCTAGATAGAAATTTTAGAATTTTTTTAAATTCCGAAATTTTCATTTTTGTTGTTGAAAATGCCTTTGAGGCCATCTTTTTAAAATCAATTTTTTTTAGCAAAAACATGAAAATTTTTGAATTTAAAAAATTCTTGAAATCCCTTTTTAGAAAACTGTCTAAGGATTAGAAATCAGATAAAAAATGTAGAAGTTACAGGGTGCTAAAAAATCCAAAATTAAATATTTTTAAAAGTTGGCAGGCCACTGTGACTGAAAAAAGTGAAAAACGCAAACTACGATGGAGTTACTTTTGATCTGTGTGGTATTATGGTATTAAAACCTAGCATGATGTTTGTAAGTGGCAAATTTTGAAATTGGCGGGTAACATGTGAAACTGTCCCTTGTAAGCTTTAAGAAAAAATATTTTTTACTTCAGTGCCTTAATAATTAGTATTTACTTTTTTCTATTTATTTAATTAATATGAGGAAAGCCAATTCTCCTTAAACAAATTTACATTTTCATCCATTGAGGATATCCCAAAGGACTTATCCTAAGTAGTATGAGCTTATATAATGCGTCAACACAATTGACTAAGTTGACTATGTAATTCCCTAAAAACGCGAGCTCTATTATTGGTTATGTCGCCATAATTACTGTCAATGATTATTTGAGAAAGACATTAAGTAACAAACATAGTTAAAACGTCTGAACTGATGAACGTAACATAGGGCAAGCTTTAATAGTCACCTCTCGTTTATTAAACAACCTTAGGACTATATATGCACGCCAATTATTGGCAATATAAAAGCATCAATCAAATTATTAATAAAGTTCCAGAAGACTAGTAAAGAAAAGCTTACATACGTTTTTATCGCTCTAATTAATCCCATAATTAAAATAATCGACTGAGAAAAATTTAAAAGCGACAGTCTTCGCATAGTTAGTAGTCTACCTATACAGCAATATTATTGCCAATATAATTACGATTACGCAGTTCTCAGCGTCTCCACGTAACCAGTACCTCATAGTGCTCCAGTGTGAATGGTGAATGGACATATTACAGAACATTTCTGTTTGAAATTAGGAAGCGTGTACAATCTAACTTTTAAAATTGTGGTTAAGTTATTACGTGAGAAAAAATATACAAAAATGTTGACACATGCTGAAAGTCAAACTAATTTTAAATACACACATCTTGTATGCTACCTCAGCTTCCAGCCATTTGAAATCTCCATCAAAACTGGGAAGCTGTCCGACCAACGTTCCTTGTGGAAATTTTACGTGTGCAGATGTCTGTTCTTCTGTGCCCTTCTTCATTCTTCTCACGCGACAGTTTTGCTTCTTGAGCATGTTTTAGTTACTCAAGAAATAATTCCAGAGGTGGTGGTTGTCCAAATTTTCGTGGCCGCTTTTACATGGCTCACCAATCTATGGGGATTCAAGTGTCACATCCAGGACAGAGCTGCTTTCATTACTGTTTGGAACAGCATCTTCTTTTGACACGGTACAGTACACACGTAAATTACATAGGGGTCATCCACTAATGACGTCATTAAAAAATGATTATGTTTAGGACCCAGGTCCTAGCCTAGCCACTCCAAAAATGGCTATCTTTAACTTAAGATGTCATGAGTGAGAAAGTAGACCTATTGACTACACCGATGACGTCATTTGTGGACGATTCCATGTATTAAGTTTTTGTCTTTGTTTATTAACAACGGTTTGCGTTCACACAGAACCGGGAGGTGAAATCAAAAAGGCTCGCCGCCTCTCACAACTGTCAATAGAGGAACTTCTTCAGAAATCATTACCTTTCATTAATTTCATGTCCGTAGTTTCAATTTCCATTGTGACTCGTTGGGTAGCTCCACTCAGCGCGGGAACCCACTCCATCGAATTTTACATTGAAGCACAAAGAGTTTTTAAATTTAGCGCCATGACTATTTTTCAATGCATCATGCTAGCATACGCATGTTTTAATGCATACATGGTTCTTTTAATTCAATTTTCTTTCATCGACAATCAGAACCAGGAATTAAAAATGAAAGTGATGGAGATGCAACAACTGAGGTTAGTTTAAACAAAAACGCACGATTTATTAGCCATGTACATTCCCAAACCGCTGATTTAATTCCTCCGCTGCATATTTATTTTTTAATTTGCTAAGACTTGAAAATGGCGTAGTACTCCAAAGACGACTGCGGGAGGCTTGCATCTGGCTGCGCAGACTCCAACTGCACATTCAGCTCTTTACTCAGCTTCAAAATTACATGATTCACTCCTTCAAACAGGTGGCTCTCCTTTTTGCAGTCACCTACTCATTTTTTGCAATACGATTTATTCGCGAGTATCCACTGGTGGGGCTATTTTCAATGTATGCAGTATTCGTAGCGGTAGTTTTATATGTTACACTCTACGACAAAGGCTTTCGAATCCCGGAACAAATTACTATAATGAAATCAGTTCTTTCTCAGAAGCTTCAAGCTGGGAGCAGTCGGGAACAAAACGTTGTCAGTCTCACTCAAAAACAACGACGTAGAAAACAAGAAATCAAAAGGGAAATTAGGTCAATCCCTAATTCGGCAATTCAAGTAGGCTCCTTTCACGAGTTGGAAAGGGAGTCTACTTTGACTTTTTGTTCATACATTATTTTTCAAGTGTCAAATTTACTTGTTTCAACGACATGATTTTTTTAATTCTTTATTTCTGCTAAAAAAAAACATATTTCCAAGAAATAACAATAATTGCAACTCAATATAAACTCAAGTTTTACCGCAGATTTATTTTTCAGACTAACAACAGAGTAAAATTTGATTTTCCAAATTAAATTCCGAATTCTGGAATCTATTTTCATTAAAAATAGCATTTGGAGCAGGGTTTCAAATAACCATGAGCATATCCAAAAAGTGTGATTCAAAATTCTACAATAAACAAAACTGACATAAAGTTAGTGCATAAACGAGTAGTCACCTATTATTCCCACAATTAATTTAAAATTTGAATGGGCTAAGCATGTTAACTAACAACTCGTGAATTTAAGTGAACTAATTAACATTTATAAAATTAATTATTAAATAACTAGGCTACTACTACGCATTAGAATAGTTACTAAAATAAATTAGTTAAAATTACATGTAATTATACCATGTTAAGACTTTAGAAAATAGGCTATTAAAAGTTATTAAAAAAGCTATTACTAACGTAAGTTAGGTACGTTAAAAGCAACTGAATTCTGAATTACCTTAATACATTAATAAGTTGATTTTTTCGCTCTTAATTACCACTTACCTCTACCTGTACAATTGCTAGGTTGTTATGCGTTTAATAACGCGTTTAGTAACGCAGAATAATTCTCGATGAGATATAATTTATGATATTTTTATGACGTTTAATAAAATGAAACGTTTTCATGACGTAATATTCCTACAGTAGCCAGCGTTGTGAACAAATCGAATAATATGCACGGCAGTGCTTTTTGATTAATTAGATTAAATAATAATAACTATTTAACTGCCGGAAGAAATTAAATAGATAATAAAATTAGGTTAAATTAACGACTATTAGGGTGATAAACTCTACCTGAGTAAACACACTTCCTTAATCAAACGACAACATTTAGAGTCCACAATCTGCAGTAATATTGGAACGTGGACGTTTACAAAAGACTTGCCTGGCTTAATATTTGCTTTCCAAACTGTTCTTAGTTTGTAACTATTAAAACAACAAATTATTCACTTGAACTAGGGCTTGAAAAATCAAGACCGCCATAAGCGACATTTACAACTTACGTAAATTATTATTGCAGTGTTTCCTATGTACAACCATCAAAAATGATTTTGTATTCCCTGAACTTGACAAGGTGTAAGGACTGTACAATACTTCCTTAGTAGTCAGCATTTCCTTTGAGGTAAAGAATCTATAATTTCAGAAAACAACTAACAAGTACGAGTCGTATTATTAAGCCCCTTAGATTGAAATAAAACTCTCGATCTTTGTCTTCATGGCTGCGTTTCCATGTTAATTAACTACTGAGTTTTTGTAACAAAAGATTCAAAACTCGAGGAATGAAGATTTTATAGTAATTACTAATTGATTCATTCTAAATTCCGTGGTCTGTAATAAGTATTCAAATGTTAACACAGGCTGAAAGTCAAACTATTTTTAAATACACATATCTCCTTTGCTACTTCATCTTCCAGCCATTTCAAATCTGCACTAAAACCGGAAAGTTGTCCAAACAAAGTTCGTTGTGGAAGTTTTATGTGTGTAGATTTCTTTTCGCCTGTGCCATTCTTCATTCTTCTCACGCGACAGGCTTGCTTCTTGAACATGTTTTATTTTCTCAAGAAATAATTCCAGAGGTGGTGGTTGTCCAAATTTTCGTCGCTGCTTTTACATGGCTCACTAATCTATGGGGATTCAAGTGTCACATCCAGGACAGAGCTGCTTTTATTACTATCTGGAACAGTATCTTCTTTCGACAGGGTACATACGCAAATCATACAACGTCTGTAAAGATTCAAAATGACCCAAATCCATTTGTAGCTAAAAACAATATCCACTATCTACAAAACTATGGAAACATGTTTTGAAAGCATTTAAATAGAACATTTTGAACTTTACAAAAACATGTCAATAGAACATTTTGAACTTTTCAAAAACATGTTAATAGAACATTTTACACTTTTCAAACACATGTAAATAGAACATTTTACACTTTACAAAAACATGTAATTTACACTTTTCAAACACATGTAAAATAGAACATTTTACACTTTTCAAACACATGTAAATAGAACATTTTACACTTAACAAATACATGTAAATGGTATATTTTAAACTTTTTAAAAACATGTAAGTAGAACATTTTACACTTTTCAAAAAAATGTAAATATAACATTTTACACTTCACAAAAACAGGTAAATTTTTATAATTTAAACTTTTTAAAAACATGTAAATAGAACATTTTACATTTTTCAAAAACTCGTAATTGACATTTTGCGCATGCTTCTTATTTTGTTTATATGAAATAGCTCATTTTGATTGTAGCTTAAATTGAATATTGGTCATTTTGGGTTTTCACAGACGCTATGTATAAAAAAGTTTTGTTGTTTACAGTTTTTTTTTGTATATTGAAGCCGGAGGTGAAATCAAAAAGGCTCGCCGCCTCTCACGTCTGTCAATAGAGGAGCTTTTTCAGAAAGCATTACCCTTCATTAATCTCATGTCCGTAGTTTCGATCAGTGTAAGACACGGAGCCGGTGACCGGTAGGACCGATTGCACTGACCGGAGGTCCGGTCAGTTCTATACTTTTGAGACAAGCTCAGGACGGCCTGTGTTAAATAATACGGAGGCTCAAATGAGGCCAAAAAGAAAGGTACGTTTCGGTCCTCGGTCACTTTTTTTTAAGAGCTCATTAGGGACCGATTGTCTTGCACTGGTTTCGATTACCATTGTGACTCGATGGGTAGCTCCACTAAGCGCAGGCACCAACTCTGTCGAATTTTACATCGAAGCACAAACAGTTTTCAAATTTAGCGCCATGACTATCTTCCAATGCGCCATGATAGCATACGCTTGTTTCAATGCATACATGGTTTTGTTAATTCAATTTTCTTTCATTGACAATCAGAACCAGGAGTTAAAAATGAAGGTGATGGAGATGCAACAACTTAGGTCAGTTTAAACAAAAAAGATCTTTTTATTAGCCACGCACTTCAAAAACTGCTAATTTAAATCTACTGCATTTTTTTTTGTAAATATTTAAAGAATTGAGAACGGCGTAGTACTCCAAAGACATTTGCGGGAGGCTTGCATCTGGCTGCGCAGACTCCAACTGCACATTCAGCTCTTTAATCAGCTTCAAAATTACAT
This sequence comes from Dicyrtomina minuta, assembly GCA_949802685.1. Classification (NCBI taxonomy): domain Eukaryota; kingdom Metazoa; phylum Arthropoda; class Collembola; order Symphypleona; family Dicyrtomidae; genus Dicyrtomina; species Dicyrtomina minuta. The sequence continues at coordinate 7,132 of CATKUY010000219.1, forward strand.
CATTCACTCCTTCAAACAGGTGGCTCTCCTTTTTGCAGTCACCTACTCATTTTTTGCAATACGATTTATTCGCGAGTATCCACTGGTGGGGCTATTTTCAATGTATGCAGTATTCGTAGCGGTAGTTTTATATGTTACACTCTACGACAAAGGCTTTCGAATCCCGGAACAAATTACTATAATGAAATCAGTTCTTTCTCAGAAGCTTCAATCTGGTAGCAGTAGCAGTCGGGAACAAAACTTTGTGAGTCTCATTCAAAAACAACAACAACGTGGAAAACAAGAAATTAAAAGGAAAATTAGGTCTATCCCTAATTTGGCAATTCAGGTAGGCTCCTTTCACGAGTTAGAGAGGGAGTCCACATTGATTTTTTGTTCGTATATTATTTTTCAAGTGTCCAATTTACTTGTTTCAACCACATGATTTCTATTTATTGATTTATTTCGGCTAAAACACATATTTGCAAGAAAAAACATTTACAACTCAATTTAAACTCACGTTTTTGTAGCTCATATATTAAAAAATAGTACAAATGCTTTAAAATGGTTTCTGTATATCAAATTTGTGATTAAAATAAAAATAAAAATTAATCTTGTTTAAATATTGACGGGTGTTACAAGTCAAATTGACAAAAATTAATTTTAACTAAGAAAAACTAACAACCTAGCCACATTTTGAAATATAAAATCCAAAAATAAAGATTAGACTCTCCTTCCATGATACAACATTCTCCCTGCCTCACTTCAACATCTCTTACTGATTTGAAGATTAATTGAAAAAAATGACGCAGTTTCCGAGTCATACCAGGATAATGTCTGCTGAGCAAAATCATTTCTAATTTAATTGTGTTAATATTTTGAGGAATTTTAAATGCCTGTCGTACAGAGAGACGTACAAAGTAACTCCAAGGATTGGTGACCCACACAAAAAAAAGACGTGTGACTAAATCAAGCGCAGGAAATTTGATAAAATAGACACAACCAATAATTGATGGTGAGATAATTATATTTTCAAAGGCAAAAATAATTAACGCAGTGCTAAGGTTGAAATCGTTAATTGACAATTGCATCTTTCTGCATTCCTTACATGGGAACCTACCTTACTTGAAACTACCGAATAAAGCGAAACTACCCGGAACGTATACTACCCATATGAGTGACCTCTGCATGTATAGTCGTTCGACTGCAAAATTCGTTGTTCGGCCGCAATCACGCGCGCAAATTCAAAATTATCGATTTTTTCGAATTTCACTTCGCTCTAGCTCCCACAAATTTTGTTCGATTTTCATAAAATTTGAAATACAACATCTTTATACGCTTATGTAAAAAGTTGTTTCAGAATTTTTGAAAATTCGGAAATTTTAATTTTTTTTGAAAAAATTAGTTTAAACTCTGGGCCTCAGAAATACACATTTTTTAAAGTTTTTCAAAAAAAATTAATTTTCATTCATGTTCAAAAACTTGAAAGTTTTCTTATTTTTATTTGATCGCCTTAAAGTCTTTTTCTGTGTTTTTAAAAATTCAAAAAAAAATGTTTTTCTTCAAAAATATAAATGTCAGCTAATATTTGGGACCTTAAATGCAGTGGGGTGTTTTTTATGCCACGTGATTTCATCTATATTTGTCACGTTATTTCTAAGACAGCAATCGTAGGATCAAAATATTCTAATTATTCTGAAATTAAATCGTTTTCTTTAAAGTTAGAACACTTGTATACTTGTATACAATCTAAATGAGATATAAAATCTTGCTAACAAATAATGAATATTGAATATAATAATTATAATATTACTGGATTGAGAGTCATTTGCCTCACAAGGGAGCTACCCCAAGTGGTACACCTATATTTATAAAAAAAACATTTTAAGAAATCAGACTACTTTTTAATAGTAAAGACCTAGAGTAGCTCGACTGTATTTTGATGTTGTTTGGTCACAGCGGTTCGCCAAAGTTTAAAAAACTCCAATTTTAATACTTTTCTGCCCTGTAACTTTACAGCTCACATCGGATTTTGATGAAGTTTACTTTTTTCTGATCCTTAGGCTGTTTTAAAAAAAATAAATTTCAGGATTTCGACAAATTTAAAAAAAATCAATTTTTTGATTTGTATTATCTTTCATAGCATTTAGTACTTGAGTACCTACCTATTTGAATTTCTATTTCTCTATTACTTTTTGGTAAATATATTTGAATTTTATATTTGATTACATAGAAACGTTCTGGAATAATTTAGGTTGTAGGAGTTTTGGTAAAACTTCTATGTGTTTTAATGTAGAAGTGTGGACATATGATTTTCGTACTTTATGTCATCGTTGGGGTTTGGAGAATACGACAGCGATAGGGAATAAAGCAAACTTTGGAAAGTATTGCGTATGTAGAAATGATGTTTATAGGATAATATAATGTGATATATAATCATGGGGGTAGTTTTTCGTTTAATTCGTCTTTGTTAAGGAGATGCCTTGGCATCGGACTTTATCATTAATTAAAGTTACAGTTGACCTTTTGTGACTACTAACTGTTCGTGCATATTTAAATTAAGTACTTTTTGGCACGAAAAATTATAGAAGGTTAAAGTTAAGTTTAAAGTAAATGTGCTCTATTTACACGAGTACACAAACAACATAAGGCCTATATTATGTGAGCCAAATATTATGAATGTAAGCATCAAAGCAACGCAAATAATTAAAATTTGAAATGACTAATGAAAAAGCCAAGAAACGCTTACATACACTTATATCGCTCTAGTTGATCCCATAATTAAAATTATCGACTGAGGAAAATGCAAAAGGTACAATTAAAGTCCCGTTAGAGCATACGACGTCGCAAGTTTTCTCCCTTGATTGTAGACCTTTTTCTTTTGTGATTATAGTAAACACTTATATAGACCTAGTAAAAATAAGTCTGCGATTCGGGGTGTTATGAATTCAAGTGCATATAACTCATAAACAGTTCAGAGCAAATAACATGAAAATGTAAATAAATGTAAGTCACTTTGTTAGTTATCAATTGAAATGCATGCAAAAGCTGTAGCTCAACTGGATTTCTAGAAATTAAATAAATGCAAAACTGAAATAAAAAAATGAGGGAAAAAAGTATTTGTGATTTTGGATTTTTTTAAAACTTAATCTATTTAATTAATTAATCTATTTAACCTCCCTTTGCGGGCAAAAGCACCCAAAACCTATTTGAAACAGACTCGACTAGCTTCTTTGTGAATTCAAGGCTAATCTTCTTCCACCCTTTTTATATGACAGTGATCAATTTGGATGTGTTTTTTAGCATAGGTTTGAGCCGAATTCGTGATATTTTTATTCAAAATATCCACGTAAGCTTCTTTAGTCATGGTTGTGGGGATATAGACTAACGTTCCGACTCCGTGAGCAGAAAAAAAGCCCCACACCATTACGCTCCCTGAAAAACACAACGAGTTAACTACATGGTCAATGCTAGAAAAAGGAAAAAAAAGTTTATCGAATGAGCTTTAACTATGTTTTAGGTAAATTACATTAGGCCTGTCCAAAACCGAAAAGCAAATTAATTTCAAAAAAAAAATTATTATTTTTGCAAACGGAGAAATTACTTAAAAAATATAATTACAAAAACTCGAATAATTAGCGTGACTTTAGATTGGAGTTTTAAATTACCGCAGGGGTGAAACTGTCGATTTAATCAATATAATAAGCGCTCGGGCTAGGGCTTGCAAAAACAAGATCAAGACTTTTGCCATTTTCAAGACCATTCAAGAGTCTTGAAAAGTCTTTAAATTTCAAGACCTTCTATAAATTCAATTTTTTCAACATCTAAACCCTAAATATGGCTTTTCGGACAAAGTTAGAAAAATATTGTCAAGAGTCTTGATTTTTTCAAGACTTTTGAAAGTCTTGATTTCGAGACTCTTTAATTTTCAAGACTTTCGAAAGTCTTGATTTCGAGACTCTTTAATTTTCAAGACATTTCAAAGTATTAATTTCAAGAGTCTTGAAAATTCAAGACTTTCAGAAGTCTTGATTTCGAGAGTCTTGAAACGTCGAGACTTTTGAAAGTCTTGATTTAGTCTTGATTCCAAGAGTCTTGAAATTTTCGTGCTTCAAGAAGTGGAAATAAAGGGGAAAAAACTCATTTTTTTTTGCAAAACGATTATGTATATGTTTTTGTTAGTCTTGATTTCAAGAGTCTTGAATTTTCAAGACTTTAGTCTTGATTTCAAGACTCTTGACAAGTCAAGACTTTTGAATGTCTTTATTGCAAGACTCTTGAAGTTTCAAGACTTTTGGAAGTCTTGTTTTCAATACTCTTGAATTTTCACGACTTCTAAAAGTCTTGATTTTAAGAGTCTTGAAGTTTCAAGACCAGTCCTAGTCTTGATTTCAAGAGTCTTGGTCTTGACAAGACTTTTGAAGTCAAGACTTTTGCAAGCCCTAGCTCGGGCGCTTACTTAAACATTTTCAGTAATTTTGATTGCAATTGACGTGACGTGCAACGAGTTAAAGTGATAACTTACAAAATCCAAGAGAGGATGTATTATTCTCAAAACCTGAGATATAATTATATTCGATTTTTATAACGTTTGAAATTAAACGTTTTTAGGACCTAATATTCCTATAGTAGCATAGAGTTGTGATCAAATCAAATAAAATTCACGGAAGAATGTTCAAAACTACTCTTTCATTTATTGGATTAAATAATAATCACTATTTATTTGTGCCGGAAGAAATTGAATAGATAATAGAATTAGGTTAAGTTAACGATTATCAGGGTGATAAACGCTACCAATGTGAACATATACTCCATTAATCAAACAACTCGAGTCCATAATCTGCAGTAATATTGGGACGTGGACATTTTCAAAAGCCTTACCAGGCTTTCTATTTGCTTCTCTAATTCCATTTAACCCTCAAGCAGTGAGCCAAATTATCCACTATTGAACTACTTCTAATTGCTCAAATAATGTATAAATTAATGATAGAGGAATTTACTCAGGTGAGCGGCATTTACAACAAACTTACGTAAATTATTATTGAAATTGTTTCCTATAGCCATCAAAAATAATGTTTCTGACTTATTTTGTATTTCCTGAACTTGACGAGGCGTAAGAACTATGCACAATTTCCTTAGCAGTCAGCACTTCCTCTGTTTAGAAGCTGTAAGAAAATTAATCTATAATTTCAGAAAACCAATAACAGATATACGAGACGCATTAAGCTAAGCTCCTCAGAATTAAATCCAGCTCTAAATATTTTATCTATGCTCTACGTTTACTTACGATAAGTATTGCAAGGGAAGTTTTAAAACTCGATGAATGAAGATTTTATAGTGATTCGTAATGGACTGATTTTAAATATTGGTCTTAAAAAGTATAAAAATGTTGACCCATTCTGAAAATCAAACTAATTTTAAATACACATATCTCCTTTGCTATTTCGGCTTTCAGCCATTTCAAATCTGCGCAAAAACTGGAAAATTGTTCGAACAACGCTCGTTGTGGAGGGTTTACATGTGCAGATTTCTTTTCGCCTGTGCAATTCTTCATTCTTTTTACGCGACAATTTTGCTTTTGGAACATGTATTATTTTCTAAAGAAATTATTCCAGAGGTGCTGGCTATTCACTTTTTCGTGGTTGTTATTACCTGGATGGCTAATTTATGGGGATTCAAGTGCCACATTCAGAACAGGTCAACTTTCATCATTGTCTGGAACACTATCTTTTTTCAAATGGGTACATACATAAACGTAGCTTAATTTAGACCTATTTTCTAACACATTCGTGTGTGATTGCAGGTGCGCAGGTGCGGCATCTTTTATTTCAATAAATATTGCAACCAATGCAACCTGTGGTGTTTTTTATAACAGTTTCTTTGTGTACAGAACCAGCAGGTGAAGACAAAGGAGCTCGCCGCTTCTCGCAGTTGTCAATAGAGGAACTTCTTCAAAAAAAACTGCCCATTATGTTTCCTGTGTCCATAGTTTTGACTACAATCGTGACTCGATGGGTAGCTTCGCTCGGCGCAAGCTCCAGCGCTGTAGAATATTTCATTGGACCGCGCACAATTTATAAATTTAGCGCCATGACTGTTTTTCAATGTTTCATAATAGCCTATGGAATGTTCAATATATACATGGGTCTTCTGGTTCAAATTTCCTTTATTGACAATCAAAATCAGCAGCTGAACATGAAATTGATGGAGATGGGACGATTAAGGTTAATTAACCCAGATTTTTTCAAAAAATCGTTAAATGTAAAAAAATAATTCATACGTTGTATATTTTGTTAATGCTTAAAGACTTGAGAATAGCCAAGTGCTCCAAGGACGACTGCGGGAGGCTTGCATCTGGCTGCGCAGACTCCAAATGCACATTCAGCTCTTCAACCAGCTTCAAAAGTATATGATTCATTCTTTGAAACAGGTTGCTATCGTTTTCGCAGTCACCTACTCATTTTTTGCGATACGATTTGGTCACGTGTATCCGCTGGTGGGCGGATTCTCAGCATATACAGGATTTGCATCGGCATTGACTTATGCTACTGTCTATGACAAAAGATTTCGAATCCCGGAACAAATCAATAAATTAAAATCAGTTATTTCGCAAAACCTAAAGACAGGTGGCAGTCGTAAAGAACAACTTCAAAAACGAGAAATCAAAATAGAAACTAGGTCTATTCCGAACTCCGCAATTCAGGTAGGCTGCTTTCACAAGTTAGAGAGGGAGTCTACCTTGATTTTTGTTTCATACATTATTTATCAAATTTCCAATTTACTTGTCTCAACGACATGAGTTTATTTAAATTTCCTTATTCGGTTCTAAAACCTTTGCAAGGGACAGAACTTAGCTCACAAATATACACAGGAGCCTGCAGTGTCACGAATAGTGTATCAATTGCAATGGCTAGTTATAGGTTGTGTCTAGTCCAATATAAGAGAGACTTGGCCATCTAATTATATATAAGTATGGGGCGTTCCAATCCGGAAATTCGGAATACTTGTTGAAAAGCGTATGACAACGTGACTTTTGCCAATAAAATAGCTTTCTTATGATAAGTTAGGCTAAGAGATAAAAAACATATCGGAAAAATCCGGAGAATCTAGAAAACCATGCGGTAGAGAAGAATATTGAGTTCTACTTTTATTTGCTAGTATTTAATACATTTAAGGACATTTTTAAGGCGTTATAAGCTGTTTAATAGTTTAAAGTTTGAATGAGTACAATTAACTTGGGTGCACACCACATATGTTATCGTGTGTGAACAACCAAAATGACCCATATCCATATCAATTTTTAGCTAAAATCAATATCTACCATCTACACAAATATTCAAATATGTCTTAAGAGCATTTTCACGGAACATTTTTCACTTTTCAAAAATATAGAATTACAACATTTTGCGCTTTTCAAAAATATGGAATTAGAAGATTTTGCACTTTTCAAAAATATGAAATTACAACATTTTGCACTTTTTTGAAAATATGAATGTACACCATTTCGCACCTTTTTGAAAAGATGGAATTAGAACATTTTGCAGCTTTTCAAAAACTCCTAATTAACCTTCGATGCATATTTCTTATTTTGTTTTTATGACAAAGCATATTATTATTCTAGCTTAAATTGGATATCAGTCATATTGGTTCTTCAAAGACGTTATGTCTACTTTATGAGACTCATTTAAGGTTTAATGATGTTGTAACTGTGCTTATAAATAATTTTAAAAAAATTATGACAATTATAATAAACTTGTACACTCTTATGTGTAAAATGATTCCCTAGGTATTTAGTGCTCATAAATAACATGGCATACAGATAGGCTTAATAAGCCCACTCACAATCCACGATTTTATTACGGTATCTAAGTACATTAGGCATATTAAATTAAACGATATAATTGCATTGTGAACACTAGACTACACTAGAAAAGTGCGTTCTTTTGTTTTTTTATGCAAAGGTGTTTGAGCTGAAATAATGCATTAACAAAATCATGTCGTTGAGACGAGGAGATTTGAGATTTGGTAAATAATGTATGCAGTGAAAATTAAAGTAGACTCCCTCTCCAACTCATGAAAGGAGCCTACTTGAATGGCTGAATTAGGAATGGACCTAATTAGTCGCCCTATTTTCTTGCTTTCCACGCTGTTCGCGAATCATAGTAATAATGTTTTGTTCGCGACTACTACCCCCCACAATTAGTGTTTGAGAAAGTATTGATATTTTCATTGTCATGATTTGTTCCGGGATCCGAAATCCTTTGTCGTAGAGTGTAACATAGACAAATATAATTGCCAGTCCAATATACGTTGAGAATGCGCCTACTAGCGGGTACACGTGGCCAAATCGTATCGCAAAGAATGTGTAGGCGACTCCAACAAGGATAGAAAACTGTTTGAAAGAGTGGATGATATACTTTTGAAGTTGATTAAATAGCTGAGTGTCCATTTGGAGTCTGCGTAGCCAGGTGCAAGCTTCATGTAGTCGTCTTTGAAGTACTACGCCATTCTCAAGTCTTAAAACATTCGCAATTAAATGGTCCGTATAAATCAAATCAATCATTAAAATTGGAAAAGTGTTGTACACAATGAGTGTACAGCTAAGTTAAAAGATTTTTAATCTGACCTCAATCCGCGCAGCTCCAACACCTTCATTTTCAACTGCTGATTATAACTGTCCATGAAAGAAATTTGAACGAAGAAAGCCATATATCCATTGAAATTTCCGCATGCCATCATTACACACTCAAAGGCAGTCATATAGATTTTAAAGATTGGATGTGCTTCCATGTAAAATTGGACAGAGCTTGTTTTTGCGTTTAACCCAGCAACCCATCGAATCACAATGGTGGACGAAATTGTTGACAGAAGAGCAATAACTGGGAGCAGTTTTTGAAGAATTTCCTCTATTGACAGCCGTGAAATGCTGCGTGCTCCTTCCATGTCACCTGCGGGTACTTTATAAAAGGAAACCGTTTTAATTTAATTGCATTACCCACCTTAGTGTTCCACTAACCTAAAACCACTTGCGGCCACATCTTGTGCAGTTATCTCACGTATGTAATAATATATAATAATTTATTCATTGGGTCGATTTAACCGAAGTTCATACAACCAGACTCAACGAGTCACTGTGGGTGAGAAAATAGGAGGCTACCGCGTTAGATCGTCTCGGTCTTTGTACCCTTTCACCTATCCCCGTCCCCTCCTCCACAGTAAAGGAGTCCCATTCCCTAGGCCCTTACAGTAAGTAGTGGTCACTAAGGAGCACCGAAGGAGATTGGGTTTCTATCAACCATCCAGTGACGTTTACCGTACAACACCGAGCCGTAAACGATTAGCAGTGGCCGAGGATCGAAGCCAGGTCTGAGACTGTAATTTTCGTTACAGTCTGCAGTCCTAACCGCTCACCCAAGCACGCCTGCTTATCTCACGTATGTATGTGACCGCCAAAGTTTAAGAAAGCCGATTTTCTTTTAAATTTTTGCCACCCACATGGACATCATTGGGTCCGTGTGTGGCCCCTGCGCTATCTTCGTAATGTTTTAATAATGGTACTGAAGACACTGAATATGCAATATGCAGATACATATGGTCTGTGTAGAACCAAAATGACTCATATCCGTTTTTAGCTAAAAACTATATCAACTATCTACAAAAATATTGAAACATGTCTTGGGAGCATCTAAATACAACATTGAGCGTCTTTTTATTCAAAAAAAATGTGGAATTAGAACATTGAGTACTTTTCAAAAACATTAAAATAGTAAATTTTAAACTTTTCAAAAACAAGAAATAGAATATTTTGCACCGTTTCAAAACATGTAAATAGAACATTTTGCACCTTTTCAAAACATGTAAACAGAACATTTTGCACCTTTTCAAAAACATGTTAATAGAGCATTTTACACTTTCCAAAAAAACGGAATTAGAATATTTTGCACTTTTCAAAAACATTACAATTAAACATTTTACACTTTTCAAAAACTCATTATTAACATTTGACGAATGTTTCTTATTTTATTTTTATGACATAGCTCATTTTGATTGAAGCTTAAATTAAAAATGGGTCATTTTGGTTCCTAACAGACGATATACATCTATAAATACGTTTATTTTACGTACCCCTTTGAAAGAAAATACTGTTCCATACAGTGATGAAAGTAGACCTGTCCTGAATGTGGCATTTGAATCCTATTAGATTGGTGAGCCATGTTACAAGGACCACAAAAAAATAGACAGCCACCAGCTCTGGAATTATTTCTTGAGAAAATAGAACGTGCTCGAGAAATAAGATTGTAGAGTAGGAACAATGGAGCAGGGCACAGCCAAAAATAAATCTGGACGTGTAAAACCTCCACAATGACAATTGCTCAGACAATTTCCCTGTTTTTATGCAGATTTGAAACGGCTGGAAGCCGAGGTAGCAAAGGACGTGTATGAATTTAAAATTTGTTTGATTTTCTGTCGTTGTCAACATTTTAATAAAATATTACAGAACATAATTTAGAATAAAAAGGAAGATATTTGAAGACATTCTACCTCCTTAAGTTTTGCTACGCATATTTAGTCATTTTTGTCAGGGTATAGAAGTAACTACTGAAATTACATTTCAAATTGTCAATTATCTAAAATTTTCTCTTGTTAATGTACATTAGTTGGGTCTAACAGAAGTAGTTCAAAAGCGGATTAGTTGGCTGGTTAAATTTAATTAGGACAAAGAACCTTCTATATTGCTTTTGTAATTTCCATTTTTTCCCCATTATTATTGTTAATTGTCCACACGCCCGTTGTTTGATTAACGAAGTATGAGCATGACTACCCAGTTAATTTTTATCATACTGCATAGTTATCCTAATTAACATAATTCTTCACAACTCTCCTAATAATTCTAGCTTTCATTTCTATCCAATTTGTTTCTGCCATTTTAATTATTATTAGGTAATCAAGTTAATTATTCTAGAACTGTCTTAACCTCTGCTGTGTAGGTTGCTGACGGTGTGGACGTTGACCACCAATTAAGACAGTAAGTAAAATTCGCGTTAATATTGAAGTAATTTTTAAAAACATGGTAATAGAAAATTTTTACACATTTCAAAAATCAATAAACTTTAAAAATATAAAATTTTGAAATTTTTTAAAATATGTAAATTGAACATTTTGAACTTTTTTAAACATGCTAATTTAACATTTTTAGCTCTTTTCAAAAACATATTCTATTCATTTTCGAATCTAAATCTTATTCATTTTTATTATACATAGCTTATTTTAATTTTAGCTGAAGTTGTTCGAAAATGAGCTGTTTTAGGTTTTCCTTTGTGAAAACAAAACAAAACAAGTTATTGTAAAACAAAAATACGTAAAAATAAACTAAAAAATAAAATAAACGTATAAATAATATTGGTGACTAATAATAACATTTTAGGCTTTAGATGTGCCTATATTTATGTTTCACGTGATATCTATGGATTGTTATAGACTCGATGAACGCTGGACGCATAATGTTTATCGAGAAACAGCACGTGGAACGGTTTCTACTAATCCAACGTCTCTTTTTGTGCATAACTTGGTAATGTGAGAATACTAATTTGCATATTACAACCTACTGCTACAAGCTACAATCGTTATTCAATAAGATTAGCATATGCAATACAAATTAAATCTAGAGCAGCGGCAGCATATGGCAGCGCATGGAGACGTAGACAGAACACAAAACTATAGAAGTAAAGAGAAAGTGCACATGGAGCATATGGCACATCACAGGCATCTGATCCTGATCCAAAGCTATTTGGAGTAATGCAGTATGCGGTGTATGTATTCGTATTTATATTTTTTTTTTAAATATTGAATGTAGTGTAATCCTAATAAATATGCTCTGGATTTTCTAATTTTCACTTTTTTAGATGCTCTATATGAAATAAATAAAAGTAATACAAACAATAGCAAATCTAAAACACAAAGGGAAAGCAAATAAAATTGGTCCAAGTTGAATCAAAAATATATACATTTAAGCCAAGGACAAAACCATACAGACGAAAAATACTGTTTGTTTTCTGTACGATATGCAGCATGCAGCGCTTATCCATATTAAATAATTATTCTTGCAGTTCATAGAGGAACACGCATGTACGTAGGTAGCAGTACAATATCGTATGTGAAGATAATGTGAAGAACCAAAATGACCCATATCCATTTTTAGCTAAAAACAATATCAACTATCTACAAAAATATTCAAATATGTCTTGAAAGCATTTAAATAGAACATTTTGCACGATTCAAAAATATGCAAGTGCAAAATTTTGCACCTTTTCAAAAACATGGAATTCAAACATTTAGCACTTTTTCAAAAAACATTGAGTTAGAACATTTTGCAGTTTTTCAAAAACATGAAATTAGAACATTTTGCACTTTTTCAAAAACATGAAATTAGAACATTTTGTACCATTTCAAAAACATGTAAATAGAACATTTTACAATTTTCAAAAGCATGTAATTCGAAGATATTGCAGTTTTTCGAAAACTTGTAAATAAAACATTTTATACTTTATAAAAACTCTTAAATACCATTTTAAGCACGTTTTTCTTTTTGGTTTCATGAGATAGCTCATTTTGATTTCAGCTTAAATTGGATGCGGGTCATTTTGGTTTTTCACAGACGATATGTATTATGCGCATTTTGAACCAAACAAACAAATTGTTTATGCGATTTGGCCTATATGTCTCATAACATTGCGTATCATCTGTAAAGAATACAAATTGCCCATATCCATTTTTAGGTGACAAAATTCAAGGTGCAAACAAAATTAAAATATTATATACTATAATCCTTAAATCATAGCATAGAAGAACATAATTTGCACTTACAATAACTGGTAAATGGAGCATTTTGCACTTTTAAAAATCAAATATGTAATTAAAACATTTTAAGCTTTTAAGAAACAAGTAATGAATGGAATATTTTGCGCTTTTCGTAATCATGCACGTAGACCATTTTTCATTAAAAAAAAACATGTACTTAAATAGAATGTTTGCACTTCTCATAAACATGTTTATGGAATATTTTGCACGTTTCAAAACATGTTAAAGGCTCTTTTGGCACTTTTCAAAAAAAGCAAAAAAAGTACAAGTTTTGTACCTCTCAAAAATGTATATGTATATGGAGTATTGTGCACACGATTATAACATGTAAACAGAAATTAACTTTCTGAAAACATGTACAAAAATCTAACATTTATTATTTAATATATAAAACACATGCTAATTCAACATTTGACACTTCTTTAAAACCCATTGTTTTATAATAATTAAAACCATTTGCAAAAAATATGTAAGTAAAACATTTTTTTATTTTGTAAAACTTGTAAATAGAACATTTTGCGCTTGTCAAAAATATGTACATAGAACAGTTTGCAATTTTCAAAAACTTTTAAATCGAACGTTTTCCACTTTAAAAAAATATTTAAACAAAACAGTTGGTATTTTTTTAAAAACAAAAATAAAAGAATTTTGTAAAAACTTTTAAGTAACACTGTACACACTCATATCTATCTTATTGAGTTATTGAGTATATCTACCGTCTGCCGTCTGCATGTCTGGCGTCTGGTGACATAGCTTATTATTAGTCACACTTGAATTGGGTATGGTCTGTGTAAAAAGTTCATAGGCGTAGTGAATTAATTTGGTTAGCACAATATGATGAATCCACTATACACTGTATCTACCAATTTGATTGTACACGATACATAACCAGTACCAAAAATGCCCAGCATGCAAGCTAATCATGTGTCTCACGGGAACAGGTGTGGTCCCGAATATTTTTTTCATTCCATATAAAATGAGATTCAACAAGATTATACTAATTAAAAAAAAAACCTGAAGACATGAATTTCCCTTCTACTCGGTTGTACTCACAATCTATGCACTATTTCTGGTTCAAAGTTACCAAAGGAAAGATGTCAGGAAAAATTGCTCTGTACCTTTTAGTTTTATAGTCGCATCAGTCCAGCTATTTTCGTAAATACACATAATTTTGATTAAATTCTAAAATTTACAAATTATATATTTCATGGAAACTAAACGTATTTGTTGTTGGAGGGCTCAACAGTGGACATTTGCAGTTGCCATTTTAACAATGGTAACGCTTTCGAATTTATAATCGTTTTATTTGATAATTTAACTAATAAAATTAATTTATTTTGAGCACCAATTTAATACATATGGGTATATACTTAAATACCGTAAGAGAACCTTCGTGTTATAAGATGCTTGTTTTCGGTTTGTAAAAATTCGTTAACAGATACTGTCGTTTGCCAAACTCCTACACGCTGTCCTCACACCAATACCAGCTAATGCTTACAATACCAACTCTGACACGGATACCGATGTCGAGAACGACACACGCTACTCTTCTAAAAGTGAAGGTAAAACAATTTGAAAATAATCTTTACCACATGTCTAACATATTTAGCTGTAATTTTTAACGAACCAAAAATCCAATTAATTTCATTGGTTGTAATTTTTAAATTATTAGCGGAATTTATGAAGTGGCGGTATTCTCCGTCAGTGAATAGCGGTGGTCCGGCAATTTATTTTCTTTTGGGAATTCTTCTATTTATTGGTGAAAATAATGTAAGACAAAAAACCTATACCTTTGAAAAAATAATTCATACGAAATGCAGTAAATAAAATACATACTTATAATGCTAATTACGAGTTTCTAAAATGAGCAAATTGTTCTATTAACATGTTTTTTAAAAGTGTAAAATGTCCTATTTACACGTTTCTTAAAAATACAAAATATTCAATTTAGGTGTTTTTCAAAAGTACAAAATATTCTATTTACATGCTTTTTGAAAAATGCAAAATGTTCCATTCACTTGTTTTTTAAAAAATCCACAAGGTTCTATTTACATGCTTGCATGAAAATTTTATTTTAAATGCTTCTGTAGATAGTGCATTTTGTTTTTGACTAAAAATGGATATGGGTCATTTTGGTTCTTCACAGACGATATATCTAATATAAATTCTTTCTTCGTTTTCAGAAGAGACCAGTGCTTCTCACAATTTGGCTTGTGGCCCAGTGTCTTGGGAGCTGTTTAGTACTTTTAGTTTTTGGGTTTTTCGTGTACATTTTAATCGTAAAGGATGTTGCAGGGGAGTCAGGGCTTAAGCATTATGCTCCCGTCTACATTTTAATCAGTGTTTTTGCACTTCTCACCCTCCAACTGTTCTCTGTGTGGGTGGTCAAAACTTACCGAAGGGAATTGCTGGATGCCAACGACTTTTACACGGACAATGGAGATGGAATTGGAGATCGAAGAAGCAGCAACGTGGATCGAATTTATCCTTTTCTCCCAAATAATAATAATAGCCAAGCTTAGTAGAAAACCAGGGATACATGAGTGACAATAAAACGTTTAATATAGAAAAGTGTAATTTAAAAGTGTAATAAATGGCGAAAATAAAATTCATAGAAATTTTACCCCAAGTTTGCAAAAAACAAAAAGTATAAAGCATTGACATATTTAATGTTGTGTGAATATCATACTAAATAGTTGATGCATGAGGCATAACATATTCAAATTTAAATTCGAAAAGATTTTGTATATAGACGAGTACAAATAGAATTTCAGCTTGAATTTAAAATAACAGTTTAGAAATTCTGAGTGTAAAATAATAGACTTATATTTGATTACAGTATGCAAATAATTCAAATATCAATATTAATTAATCATGGGAATATCTGTTATGTACACGCTTAAAAAATATAAGAAAATTTACCACATAGGTGTTAATTTGTAACTTATTTTTGTGTTACTCCGACATCAACACAAGAAGGTGTTAGAGTGGTCAACTCCAATTTGAGTTAGGTATTTACACTGTGTCTTAGACGGAGTTTACTAGTTTCTATGTTGCATATTTATTTAACCAAGAATTTATAGTTACGATGAAAAAAATCGGCATTAAAAATAGAATATAAATAAGGCTATAAAAGCAATGTTAGTTGATTTATAGCCATGGTACCTAAATACATTATCATTAATAAAGCCTATTAGGTACATAAAACCAACTTATTGCATTGTAAACACTAGACTGTACAACAGGCTTCCATGTAAAGAGTAAGTTCTTTTTTTTCGTTTCCAAAAATGTCCGAGCCGAAATAAAAATAAAATTAACAAAATCATTTCGTTGAGACGAGGAGATTTGAAATTTGATAAATAATGTATGCAGTAAAAATTAAAGTGGACTCCCTCTCCAACTCATGAAAGGAGCCTACTTGAATGGCTGAATGAGGAATGGACCTAATTATTCTTTTGATTTCTTGTTTTCCACGCTGCTTGCGGATAAAAGTGGTGATGCTGATACTTTGAACGTGGCTAGTGGCTACTACCTTTTACTAGTTTCTGAGAAAGGATTGCTTTCATTTTGATGATTTTTTCTGGAATCTGATAACCTTTGTCGTAGAGAGTAACATAGGACAAAGCAGCAGCGGGTCCTATATACAATGAAAAAGCACCCACCAGCGGATACACGTGACCAAATCGTATCGTAAAAAATATGTAGGTGACACTCACAAGGATAGCAAACTGTTTGAAGGAATGAATAATGTACTTTTGAAGCTGATTGAATAGCTGAATGTCCATTTGTAGTCTCCGTAGCCAGGTGCAAGTCTCACGTAGTCGTCCCTGTAGTACTAAGCCATTTTCAATTCTTAAAAAAACAATTTACAAAAAAAAAACAATTTGAACGTAATTATCAAATTAATTGTTAAAAGTAGAATAATTTTGTACAAAATAGGAGCGTACGCTGCCTATAGTGTGCATCTTAACCGTTCGTTTTTTATTAACTCACCCCAAGTCTTGCAGCTCCACCGCCTTCATTTTCAGCTCCTGATTATAACTGTCCATGAAAGAAATTTGAACTAAAAAAGACATGTATCCATTCAAGTTTCCACATGCCATCACCGCAACCTCAAAGAAAGTCATATAGATTTTAAAGATTGGATGTGCTTCCATGTAAAATTGGACAAGGCTGGTATGTGCGTTTAACCCAGCAACCCATCTTATTACAATGTTGGACAAAAATGATGACAGAAAAGCAATAACCGGTAGGAATTTTTGAAGAAGTTCCTCTATTGACAGCCGTGAGAGACTGCGTCCTTTTTCAATGTCACCTGCAGGTACTGTACAAACGGAAACCGTTAAAAAGAACACTAAAAAATAAAAGACCCTAAATATACTTTTACATATTATGTACATATCTATCAACTACACGCATATGTGTATGTACCCCTGTGAAAGAATATACTGTTCCACACAGTCATGAAAGTTGGCCTACCCTGAATGTGGCATTTGAATCCTATTTGATTGGTGAGCCATGTTGTAACGACTACAAAAAAATAGACAGCCAGTACCTCTGGAATTATTTCTTCCAAAAAATAAAACCAGCTCAAGAAATAAAATTGTGGAGTAGGCAGAATAGAGCAGGGCACAGACGAAAATAAATCTAAATGTGTAAAATCTCCACAATGACAACTGCTCAGACAATTTCCCTGTTTTTACGCAGATTTGAAACGGCTGGAAGCCAAGGTAGCAAAGGAGTTGTATGAAGTTAAAATTTGTTTGAATTTCAGCTCTTGTCAACATTTTTTATAAATTTTGCAGAGCACAATTTAAAATACAATTTTTTTTTGACGACGAAGTTTTAGTAACTGTCCTCACAAAACTCCGTCCTCCTTAAAACTCTCGAGAGATTAGTTGACAGGCATCTCAGAACTCCTGCCTTGGAAACGAGGTTAAGGAACAATCATCAATTTGCTTACATTAGGGGAGTATCAACGGACGCCGCTATTCATAGAGTGGTGGCGTTTGTTGAAAAGTCCCTGAGTGACAACTTGATGGTTTTGGGAGCGTTTGTCGATGTTGAAGGTGCATTTAATAATGTGCTATTTAAGGCTATTGACACTGCTTTGGGTCAGTTTGAGGTGGAGACTCCCATTTGGCTCTGGATTAATTATTTTATCCGAAACAGGGTGGTGGTCTCTACCATCAATAATGTGTCCCGAACAAGGAGTGTCAGCCGTGGATGTCCACAGGGAGGTGTCTTATCGCCTTTACTGTGGAACCTAGTAATGGATGGCTTACTGGTTTCCTTAAGCACATCAGTGCCGTCCCTTCTCAATCAAGGATTTGCGGATGACACTGGAATTTTTCAAAGAGGAAAAGTTTATGACACTCTTGTATCCAGAGTTCATGATGGCCTTCGGGTCACTAAAGCTTGGTGTCAGGATGTTGGTCTTAAACTTAACCACAATAAAACAGAACTAGTTTTGTTCACAAAAAACCTAAGGTTACACCCGCCGCCAATGCGGTTTGATGGCGTTTCCTTGGAGATTAAATCAACAGTGAGGTACTTGGGGGTCGTTCTAGATAGAGGACTCACGTGGCTGCCTTACTGTAAATTTATTTGTTTAAAGGCATCAATAGCGCTAGCCAGATGCAAAAGAATGGTTGGAAGGAAGTGGGGACTATCTCCTAGAGTGGTCAAGTGGGCTTACACTGCCATCGTCAGGCCTCTGTTGGAGTATGGCATAGTAGTGTGGGCCCCGGCTCTTTTGAAGGTCTCGTATGTCTCCCGCCTTCAAAAACTTCAAAGGCAAGCATGCCTAATGATTACAGGAGCATTACGCTCAACTTCAACATCTGCCATGCAGTGCTTGATTGGCCTCACGCCTATAGAGTTTACTCTGAAAGCGGTGGCTATACGGTCCTGGCATAGGCTTAATACAAGGAGTCTCTGGACTCCCAATCCGATGTTTGGGGGGCCGTTAAGTCACACGGCAATCTGCGAGGGGTGGGGCAATTCCAGCCCTACCCTTCGCATGCCAACTGACTGGACGAACCTCAAAGACATCAATACTAAACGCTATGACGTTGATATTCAATGTCGTAGTGTGTGGTCTTCTGATCTTTCGGAACTTCCCTCGGGTGTTGTCTGCTACACGGATGGTTCCAGTAATGGAGTCCTCACGGGTTGCGGAATACTCATTGAGGGGAGGGCTGAGACAAGGAGAACACTACTCTCTAAATCGGTTTACCTAGGTGAATTCACCTCGGTTTTCCAATGTGAAGTACTGGCTATCTTCCACGCTATTACATGGCTGGAGGATAACAACATACGTGAAACATCTATACACATTTATGTGGATAGTCAGAGTGCCTTGAAGGCACTTCAAGCGAGGCTAACATCCTCGCTATCTGTCCTGGATTGTCACCACTGCCTTAACAGGGTTGCTGCAAGTAACTGTGTCAAGCTGGTGTGGATCCCAGCCCACTCTGGTTACCGTGGTAACGAGGAAGCTGACAGACTGGCAAAATTGGCCTATGATGCCGATCATTGCCGTTTTATCGGCCCTACTCCCGTGGTCCCTATTCCTTTATCGCTTGTCCACTGGACAACCAAAGAGCTGTCCTGGGAGGAGCATAAAAGGTCGTGGAACATGGAGCGAGGGTGTAACAAAACAAAAATATGGATTGACTCGCCACTCTATGGTAGTCGATCCTTAATTCGGCATTCGCGCAAGCACCTCCGTTGTCTGGTTGGTTTAATCACCGGACATGGAGAGCTTAGAAGGCATAAATTTCTTTTGGGTTTATCGGACTCGCCAACCTGCTTATGTGGTGAGGAAGACGAAACCCCCATACATTTTCTTACCACGTGTCCGAGGTTTGTTTTTACTAGGAATTTATATCTAGGTAGCTGCATCCTCACATTAGGTGTGTTAGGTCAGGCCACTGCGGGAGAACTGCTGGCATATGCATATGCCACTGGTTATCTCGTGGGCCAAAATTAAACATTATTAACGGGACGTCCGCAATGGGCCTTATTGGCCTTGGCGGTGTCCATGTGGACCAATTCCATGATCCACATGGTGCCCAATAAAAATAATAATAATAATAAACTGTCCTCACAAAATTCTGTATGCAGCCATTCTATACCTTTATAAGCCCAGGCTTAGATAATTGAGTTATTTATGTTGATTATATAGGACTAACCACTAAATAAAATTTTAGTTTGTCAATTATTTTAAGTTCTTCATCGGTAATTTAAATTAGTTTTCGAATACAAAAATTTTAAAAGCAGATAAGTTGGCTGATTGGCTGATATTACTACTATAGATTGTGCACTCCAGTTGATTATAGTTAATGCAGTATAAGTGTCTACCCTGGTACCTTTTCTCATCCTGTAGTTATCCTAATTAACTTCCTTGTGTTTTTAATTTAATTTTTTCATGCAATTATAATGAATATTGGTTGGTTGATTGGGGGTAAGCACAAGGAAGCTGGGGTTGTAAATCCCGTGCACCTTAACATCAACCCAAACTTGACGTCCTCTGTGTTAATAAGAGGATAGTGGTGGTCTATTCCCAATTCGAGTTAAAGAAGTTGGTTTGAGGTATTTAAATGTAGTGTGTTTGCTACTTGGGGTGAGATGAGATGATTCAAGGTTCCAGGGAAAGTGAGATGATTCAAAGGTCCCGGGGTAAGTGATGCAATTTAAGGCGAACGGAGACAACCGGGGTAAGTCAGACACAAAAGTGCCGGAAAAGTAAGACACAACGGAAGTCCGGGGAAAGTGAGACACAACGGAAGTCCGGGGAAAGTGAGACACAACGGAATTCTGGGAAAAATGAGACACAACGGAAGTCCGGGGAAAGTGAGACACAACGGAAGTCCGGGGAAAGTGAGACACAACGGAAGTCCAGGAAAAGTGAGACACAACGGAAGTCCGGGGAAAGTGAGACACAACGGAAGTCCGGGGAAAGTGAGACACAACGGAATTCTAGGAAAAGTGAGACACAACGGAAGTCCGGGGAAAGTGAGACACAACGGAAGTCCGGGGAAAGTGAGACACAACGGAAGTCCAGGAAAAGTGAGACACAACGGAAGTCCGGGGAAAGTGAGACACAACGGAATTCTGGGAAAAGTGAGACACAACGGAAGTCCGGGGAAAGTGAGACACAACGGAAGTCCGGGGAGAGTGAGACACAACGGAAGTCCAGGAAAAGTGAGACGCAACGGAAGTCCGGGGAAAGTGAGACACAACGGAAGTCCGGGGAAAGTGAGACACAACGGAATTCTAGGAAAAGTGAGACACAACGGAAGTCCGGGGAAAGTGAGACACAACGGAAGTCCGGGGAAAGTGAGACACAACGGAAGTCCAGGAAAAGTGAGACACAACGGAAGTCCGGGGAAAGTGAGACACAACGGAATTCTGGGAAAAGTGAGACACAACGGAAGTCCGGGGAAAGTGAGACACAACGGAAGTCCGGGGAAAGTGAGACACAACGGAAGTCCAGGAAAAGTGAGACACAACGGAAGTCCGGGGAAAGTGAGACACAACGGAATTCTGGGAAAAGTGAGACACAACGGAAGTCCGGGGAAAGTGAGACACAAGAGACACAACGGAAGTCCAGGAAAAGTGAGACACAACGGAAGTCCGGGGAAAGTGAGACACAACGGAATTCTGGGAAAAGTGAGACACAACGGAAGTCCAGGGAAAGTGAGACACAACGGAAGTCCGGGGAAAGTGAGACACAACGGAAGTCCAGGAAAAGTGAGACACAACGGAAGTCCGGGGAAAGTGAGACACAACGGAATTCTAGGAAAAGTGAGACACAACGGAAGTCCGGGGAAAGTGAGACACAACGGAAGTCCGGGGAAAGTGAGACACAACGGAAGTGCAGGAAAAGTGAGACACAACGGAAGTCCGGGGAAAGTGAGACACTCCGAAGTAACTGAAAAAACCTCAGTGTGAGCGGAGACCCTGCTTGCTGGAACGACCTTAGCAGGTTGACTGAGGTTTAAGTGGCTTGAGCAGCTGTGACGGTCCGGTTCTTGTGTTAACGCAGGTGCTCTGGAGCGCAGATAAGATGCTCTGGAGCACATGGAGGGCGATTTGAGAACAAGTTGCATGGATTAGAAGCTGGACGTGACCAACGTCTGAGAACCAGGGCAACGATCAACAGTGACGATGACAGTATATTCCGTCCTTGTGCTCTGGCTCTGTTTCTGAGGTGCGTTGAGATTCGTGTGGTGCTCGGGTGACCGTCTTGTTCGTCTTCTTTGAGGTTAAGGAGCTCGAGAAGATGATAACAGCAGCCTAAAGAGCCATGTCAACGGATGCAAATGCTTGACTACACGCAACAGCATGAAAACAGTATTAGCAGGTTAAATGACTGGTTATATTATTTGGCACTTAAGAATCTGAAGCGTGATGCAGTTACAAGGTTATGTGGTGTCGACGGTTAAAGTGATATTAAGATGTGGCAACTAAATAAAATGCCGGTGTTTTAGATCTTTTGAGTGTGTTTTGGAATTATTTACCAATTGAGTCTGTAATTATACACTAATGCACTTAACTACACCTAATAACAATTAAAATAACGTCAGATTTGTTACACCTTGTTAAAAACGCTAGAATAGCACGTTTCACGAGATTTCATAAGTTTTAGGTGCAAATAAAGGTCAACTTCCTTTATTAATATGAGTGTACGATTTTATTACTATTTTCTTATAATTAACAGAAATACTCAGACATGTTCATTATTTCCAATAGTTCAATTTCTCTCATAGTCAGGTTCACACAGGTCAGCCTTGAACCATGACTAAATCGAAACTAATTGGTAGTCTGTAGCCTCAGTCTACGCTAGATTAAATTATTCACTGAATTTGTCATATTTTACAATAATTTAATCAAGAAATAATAATAATATTATTTCTTAAAATCCCCAATATTCATAGTAAAACCATAGCATTAAACACTAATTAAATCTGTAACACACCTATACTATGACAAAAGGAATCTCTAATTTTGAGGTAATTTTAAAGAAACAGAGTTTTTGTCAGAGCTCAGAGCAGGGAGATAGTAACGCTAGGACAGTTGGTCGGAATCTGAAGAGCGAAGCAAAAAGGGCTGACTAAGACTGACTGCTTTTTCACTATTTTGGTGAGCACAATGGGCCATCATCGGCTCCTTCTTTTTTAATCTCTCAAACTCATGCGAAGCAGGGGTTTGAGGCATTGAAGTAAAATGTTGTTGAGTTCTCTGGGCTTGAGCCATTTTTGCATAAAGACTCGAGTACTCACGTTATAAAAATGTTCCTGCTTAAACAGGACAGTCATTGCGGCGATTCATTAGTCGAGATAATTCTAAAAACGTGACTTAACCTCTGCTATCTAAGTTTGCTGACACTGTGAACGTAGACCACTAATGAAATAAGCAAGTCACTACGTTAATGGAAACGCTAAATTTTAAAAGTTATAAAAATGCCTTGTATCTTCGGTATTGAGAATTGCTAATAGTTTTTAATTAGCTATGGAATCATTATTGAAGTTCTTATTCAGTTTACACTCAAATTAATAAAAATGAAATCAACATAGGTACAGGTATTATACTGACTTTGTTGTAGGGCTAAATGCAGAGGCAGTTTACTAAATTGGTAACGTATATTAGAGATAAATTGTGACTCTTATTTGGGATACTAATATAATTGAGCTTTTTAAAATTGGTTCTACAATACTTCAATTTATTCTATCGGCTTCTTTTGAATTAGGCAATCTATTTAATTCTATAATTTAGTAGAACGGTTTCTAATTGGGCGTTTCTAGTACATTAATTAGGAGTGTAAGTAAAAATGCTAATTTAAATAGTATATACATCCTACTACTACAAGCTAAAACCTCGTTATTCAATATTTTTTTATTTACACATATTTTTGAAAAGTGCAAAATGCTGTGTACATATTTTTTTAAACTGCAAAATGGTATATTTGCATGTTTTTTGAAAAATTAAAAATGTTGTGTTTATAAGTTTTATGAACAAAATCTATTTTTTTGATTTTTTGAAAGTGCAAAATATCTGATTCACTATTCCATGTTTAAAATTGCAAAATGCTCTATTTAATTACTTGTTTTTGAAAAGTGTAAGATGTTCTATTTACGTGCTTTCAGGACGAGGATATTTTTTATTTTTTCTAGGAACTTAATTTTGTTTTTAAACTAAAAATGTATATGGGTCATTTCGATTCTTCATAGTAGATGAATGCCTACAAAACCAAAAAGTTACAGACGATTGAAGCCCGCATTTTCTTCCACAAGAGACTTGAAGATGTCGTAGTCTAAGTTTGGACACAAGTTGAGAGTAGAGTCACACGAGGAGAAAACTAATTCAAAGTCAATCGACGGTCTGACTCTCAACATTTGAATCGGCAGATCCTCACTTCCCGTCCACTGCGAAAGCAGATGCTTTATTTTGGTCTGATCTATATATTATGGGCCAAGAAAAACCCGCATTATTAACAACCAATACCCAGCAAAACCAAAAACACTTATTTTATTTATATAAAATAAATTAAATAATACCATATTTAATTTCGTCCAAGTACTTGTGTACATTCTCGGTAATATTTGGACTTGGATACTCCCCAGGAACATACATCACTTTGCACTTTAAAAATTCCCATGGGACCTCTGTGTCCTCCACACGTGGGAAAACGGTGGTCAGTGCAGATGGCGGGTAACTTTTAAAATATTCCAAAAGGCCGCCATCTTTGAGTCCTTCTTTGAACTGTTCCATAGCTGGAAGTCGACGTTCTACTAAAAACGAGGTAGAGAGCAGATCACGTGTGTACTGTGACATCTTGGGCTGTTTTAGAATGTCAGCTGAATGGCAAAGTCTATATTCTTCAAGGGTCCACGTTGCTTCTTCTAAGTCTTGGTCAGACACTTCCAGATTTTCTTCCAGTTTTGTGAGCTGCATTTATCACATAAACACAGATTCTATAGCAACATTTAGAATGCAGTTTTAAAATTAATAGAGCCGGATATAATGCAGTCAGCGCAGGCAGCCTTAACTGCCTGAAGAACCCATGTAAATGAAGTATTTTGTACTTTTCAAAACTATGTAAAATCGTATATTTTGACTTTTTAAAAAATATGCAAATAATACATTTAACACTTTTTTCAAAATGTGTAAATAGAATATTTTGCACTTTTTAGAATCAAGAAAAAAGAAAATTTTTAACTTTTTTAAAACATGTAATTAAATACAACAGTTTAGTTTATCAAGGTAAATTAAATAATCATTAATAAAATCAAAATTATGGGATTTGAATTGAAACTAATTGCTGCCAAAACTCAATTCCTTCTTCCAGCCCCGATTTTGAATCAAAAAAATTCCTGGCGACCGTAACTTTTAGAAATATCAAATATATTACTGCTCACAATATCATATGCAAATAGAACATCCTCATCGCATAACAAATCATCCCTTTCAGACGTTACAGCCTTCTTCTCGTCATCTTCCCCTCTTGCGATCTGCTCAAGCACTGACAGGGATAAACCAGCTAATGCATACTTAAGGCCGTATGAAATATCACAAACAGCACGTCCAGCAGCAAAATAATAACCCTTTTCTAGCAATTCTGGGTCACAGACTAAAATACGGTGATTTGGAAGACCTGTGAAAATTGTCTTTCCTTCTTGGACACCGTTCGTTAAGGCAGTTCGAAGCATGCAGAGATATTCTTTGGTGGGGCCTCCGTAGTCGAGAGCTGTACAAAAACACATACATTAATAATTAAATGTT
>CATKUY010000220.1:0-103851 GCA_949802685.1 Dicyrtomina minuta
ATGCTGAATGCATATGTACTGTCGATAGTTGATTATTGTGCCATAGTGTATGCAGTCCAGAGTAAAGGTGAGCTGCAGGCATTGCAGAATAAAATTAGTAGTTTAATAATTAAGTTTACTGACCAAAATGTGTTTAAAAAGCGGAAAAACAAATCTGATCGCTTAGTACTTATGCAGAATGTATTACTGGAGCAGACAAATACGTTGTCAGTAACGGAAAGAATAAGTTTGTATTCGATGTAATTTGTGTACAGAATGATAAGATATGGTTCTAATATTGCTAATTTTGGCTCCTGGTATGCATTGAAGCAGCCAGAGCGTGTAACAAGGTCTAGTAATTCATGTCTTTTGGAGTATCTCACTAATTGTAATACAGAAGTGTATAGACGCTCGTTTTTGTATAGAAGTATAACTGAATTTGAATGCTTTGCCGGATAGTGTAAAGTGTTTTAAAGATTGTAATTTCAGGTCCGTTCTTACTCAACACTTATTATCACATTAGTGTGAGAACACCTATTCAGTGTATCAACCACCGTAATGGGTGGTGTTGTATATAAATGTCTTATTGGTAATGAATCGTGTATGTGAAATTTGGATTAATTGGTATTAAGTCATTGATTTGCTTTGATAATGTGTGCTTGTAATTGTATTAGTTTTTTATTTTTTATTGAAGTATGTAAAATTATGATAGTGTCCTTCATTGAAAATCAGTACAATTGTATTGAATGAACCTGACACTGTAATAAAGTTCACTCAAACTCAAATTTTAAGATTGGGCGCGAAATTTAAAAAAAATTTACTTTTACAAAACTGAGAATCATCGTAGTTGACCTTAATCTACGTCACCATCTCGATCTACGTAACTATGTTAGTGCATTATTTACTGTTTTCGGAATAATGAAGCAACTTTTGCGGTACTTTTATACGGACATTGCCAACTTGTAATTTTTTGTCATCATAAATATATTTTACCCCAACCATACAGTTACATTATTTAGGGACCTGTATTGTATGTTTGAGCTTAGTGCCATTACTTATTGTCCAATGTCAATATCTCGAAGTGCACATACTACCACTATTGGTCACCAAAAGATGCAGTTTAAAATAATGATGAAATAAAATTACACTCGCTCCACGCCGTCCACTGCACACCAAACTCGTCAAACATACAAGTACACGGAGACATTAATGCTCATCATCACCATCATCAACATCATTAACAAAATCATCTTTATCATCACCATCAAGTGTTTTCACTGTGATTTTACCTCATCAACAACATTTCAGTTCATTTCAAATTTATTCCTACCTATCTACATAATTTACCGGAATTTTGAAAATTAAATAATAAATTATTTTTTAAAAAAACCAAAAAAAAGTAAATTAAAACTAAAATTTGGCGGCAAATTCAAAATGCCTAATTTTCCTGTCAAGGCTATCATGAAACAAGGGCTTTAGCCCTTGTTTTATATATAAATATAAATTATTATAGTATAATAAGTTTGTATTATAATAATAATATATAATATAATTTATTAATTTAAAAACTAGGGGCTTCGCCTTCGCCTCTTGGTTAATGGCAGCTTTAACAGTAATATAGGACAGTACTACGCTGTAGCTACCAACTTATTAGTTAGGTTGGTACTTTCCGAAATATTCCGAATTGTCATTCATTGCCTGCCTGCTCTGGCCGTATGTTTTCCTGAATGTTAAAGTTTTTTTTACGTGTACCGTATTTTATGTAATAGTACACCCCGTGTACTATTCAAATTCAAACCCCCCAGACCCGTGTAATATAACAGGTCCGTGTACTGCCGCATAATAGTGTGTTTAATAGACCCGTTTTATGTTTAAACTGATTCCTCCCAGACCGCTGTGCTATTGCAGGCCCGTGTACTAATGCACGTACACTAACAGTACTTGTACTAATGAACTTGACACTTGAATAAAGATCACTCAAACTCAAACTCTTACAGGAAATACGGTAATTCCCTATTTGAATTGTAAGTTTATCTTGCCTTAAAAGGATATTTGAGCATTAATTAGCGGTACGCACCCACATTGCAGTAATATTTAGTATTTGTTGTCTATACGTATGTAATATTTTACACAATTTTTTTGCCTCATGAATGCTAACTATTCCATCTTAATTAACCATTAAGTAGACGGAAGGTTTAACTTTAACTAGCTCTACCTACTGCATAAGAAACTGAAAAAACTTTTGCTGCCCAAAATTAGGGGCCGGAAAAAAATGACGCTAGCGACCTTTAGCATATTTCGGGACCCACCCACCTCCTACGTCACCCTCTGAAGCATAACATAAAAAACGACAATGTTTGTGCTAGGTGTGTTATTTATTTGCAACTAACCCACCCTCAAAGTGGGTGGCATCATGCCATGTGGCATGTTTAACCCTTTTAGCAGCCGTATAAAATGAAACAGTTTCCCGCAAAAATGTTTTCGAAATATAAAAATCGATATTTAACACGAAAACTCATGAAGTTTTCATACAAGTGATACATCATTAGAACGGCAATGATTAGCAAAATCTACTTATGTTCGAGTTCACAACTTGATAATTGAATAATTTTCGAATTATATCGAAAAAACCGATTTTTGTTTTCAAAAAATCGCTATAAAAAGTGTTGTATGGGCCAGAATTAAATAAAGAAAAAATCGAATAATTCTTTTTGGAAGGACTTGTTCCAAATTATGTAAATAGGTAGAAATAACATTATTATTATTATTATGTGTGTATTTATACAGCCGCATATGCACCCATTAGGGTATGACCAACTGCGTTTTTCATACAACTTTATTTTTGGATGGTTGGAGCACCGAAAGCAGATATAATTATATAATATATGTGACAGTACTCCTCATCCTGTAACCTACACTTGTAGTATTTGGTATTCGTTACGTGTTCCTGTAGACCACTATGCAAGACATATATTTAGCCTGGTTTACACCAGACAGTTAAAGCCTATATTTCCCTTTCGGAGGAAAAGCTTAACAGAGTATCTTATAGAATTGAAAGGACTTTCTCACGGTCCCCACGACTCCAGTAAGCTCTGCCAAGCCAGGTCATCAGCGAGCAACTCTGTCGAATGTCATCAGATGGCGACGCTTGCAGTATACTTAGGAGAGAAGTGCTTCGGAAAGAATCTTGAGTTTAACATTGAATGTACGAGAGTCAGGCAAAGTAGGTACCTACTATTAGGCAGTACTGAAACTCCGTCTTAGGTAGATAACTACCACGGATTTTTAGATGCTGAGCAAGCATCTAATGAAATGGTCATGTCCGTCTGTCCGCCTGTCTGTTGGCCCCACGCTACAGGTCAAACCGTTTACACTATTGTCTTAGAACTTTTTTAAAACAATCACAGAAGCGAGCCGGCAGGTCTGTATTGTTTTTTCACTGTAATCGAACTGACCATTGCTTAGCAATTAAAAGTTGAACTAACAAAGGTCAAGAAATTTAGAAGTAAGAACCATAAAAATCCGGCGCTTCGCGCCAGATTTGTCGACCGGGGCGGGCCCGAAGTAGATGCTGAGCTACAACAAAGGCACAAGATAATTTATATTACGCAAACAGATGATATAAGATTTATGGAAGCTCCTCTACAATCAATAAGACATATACTAATGTTCGTAGCATGTAATTAAATATAGCTGAATTTTTTGTTATAAATTGCACCAATCACAAATAACGTCATTATAGACAATCCCTAAATATCTGTTACGCTTATAGGTAAGTACGTCACATGTAGTTAAAATAGGATGAAAACAAATTTAACGTTGGGACTTGGGATACTAAAAACTATAGAATTTGAAGGACGTTATTAGGGACGATCTCTGAACATGTATAACACATATAGGTCAGTCCGTGACATGTAGAAGAAATTTTCACGTGACATCATTTGCGCGTCATCCTCAACCTGCTTATCTTATAAGAATGCGATTCCATCTGGGTGGGGGTGTCTAGAAGAAATTTTTGCCTGACGTCAGTTGCGCGTCACCTCTAACCTGATTACCTTATGTAAATACAATAGCAGCTGAGTGGGGCTGTCTCAAAGAAATTTTCACGTGACGTCATTTGCGCGTCACCTCTAGCCTGCTCACTTAATGTTAATGCGGTAGCAGCTGGGTGGGGCTGTGTAACATAAATTTTTACGTGACGTCATTTGCGCGTCACCTCTAACTTAATTACCTTGTATAAATGCAATAGCAGCTGAGTGGGGCTGTCTAAAAGAAATTTTCACGTGACGTCCTTTGCGCGTCACCCCTAGCCTGCTTACCTAATGTTAATGCGATTGCAGCTGGGTGGGACCGTCTAACATAAATTTTCACGTGACGTCATTTGCGCGTCACCCCTAGCCTGCTTACATAATGTTTATGCAATAGCAGCTGGGTGGAGCTGTTTAACATAAATTTTCACGTGACGTCATATGCGCGTCACCCCTAGCCTGCTTACCTAATGTTAATGCAGTAGCAGCTGGGTGGGGCTGTGTAACATAAATTTTTACGTGACGTCATTTGCGTGTCACCTCTAACCTGCTTACCTAATGTGGATGCGATAACAGCTGGGTGGGGGTGGTCATAAAAATTTTCACGTTAAGTCATTTTTGCGTCACCCCTAGCCTGCTTACTTAATGTGAATGCAATAGCAGCTGCGTGGGGGTGTCCAAAAGAGATATTAATCTGACGTCATTTGCGCGTCACCCCTAACCTGCTTGCCTAATGTGAATGGAAAAGCAGCTAGGTAGAGCTGTCTAACATAAATTTTTACGTGACGTCATTTTCGCGTCACCTCTAGCCTGCTTACCTAATGTTAATGCGATAACAGCTGGGTGGGGGTGTCCAGAAGAAATTTTTATGTGACGTCATTTCCGCGTCACCCCTAGCCTGCTTACCAAATGTGAATGCAATAGCAGCTGGGTAGGGGTGTTTAAAAGAAATTTTTGCCTGACGTCATTCGCGCGTCACTTTTAACCTGCTTACTTAATGTAAATGCGATAGAAGCTGTGTAGGGTTGTTTACAAGAAATTGTTGCCTGACGTCATTTGCGCGTCACCTCTAACCTGCTTACCTAATGTAAATGCGAAAGCAGCTGGGGGGGGGTGGGTGTTTAAAAGAAATTTTCACGTGACGTGATTTGCGCGTCACCTCTAGCCTGCTTACCTAATGTTAATGCGATATTAGCTGGGTGGGGGTTTCTAGAAGAAATTTTCATGTGACGTCATTTGCGCGTAACCCCTAGCCTGCTGACCTAATGTTTATGCGATAACAGCTGGGTGGGGGTGTCCAAAAGAGATATTAATCTGACGTCATTTGCGCGTCACCCCTAACCTGCTTGCCTAATGTGAATGGAAAAGCAGCTAGGTAGAGCTGTCTAACATAAATTTTTACGTGACGTCATTTTCGCGTCACCTCTAGCCTGCTTACCTAATGTTAATGCGATAACAGCTGGGTGGGGGTGTCCAGAAGAAATTTTTATGTGACGTCATTTCCGCGTCACCCCTAGCCTGCTTACCAAATGTGAATGCAATAGCAGCTGGGTAGGGGTGTTTAAAAGAAATTTTTGCCTGACGTCATTCGCGCGTCACTTTTAACCTGCTTACTTAATGTAAATGCGATAGAAGCTGTGTAGGGTTGTTTACAAGAAATTGTTGCCTGACGTCATTTGCGCGTCACCTCTAACCTGCTTACCTAATGTAAATGCGAAAGCAGCTGGGGGGGGTGGGTGTTTAAAAGAAATTTTCACGTGACGTGATTTGCGCGTCACCTCTAGCCTGCTTACCTAATGTTAATGCGATATTAGCTGGGTGGGGGTTTCTAGAAGAAATTTTCATGTGACGTCATTTGCGCGTAACCCCTAGCCTGCTGACCTAATGTTTATGCGATAACAGCTGGGTGGGGGTGTCTAGAAAAAATTTTCACGTGACGTCATTTGCGCGTCACCCTTGGGCTGCTTACCAAATGTGAATGCAATAGCAGCTGGGTGGGGGTGTTTAAAAGAAATTTTCACGTGAACCTGGCTGGAAATGGTGCTATGTATTTCGTTTCATAGCTGGGCATATTTCTTGCGCTCAGCTATGTTTATCGCTACTCCCGTTTTTAGATGCTGAGCAAGCATCTAATGAAATGGTCATGTCCGTCTGTCCGTCTGTTGGCCCCACGCTACAGGTCAAACCATTTACACTATTGTCTTAGAACTTTTTTAAAACAATCACAAAAGCGAGCCGGCAGGTCTGTATTGTTTTTTCACTGTAATCGAACTGACCATTGCTTAGCAATTAAATGTTAAACTGACCAAGGTCAAGAAATTTAGAAGTAAGCACCTTAAAAACGAGAGTAGCGATAAACATAGCTGAGCGCAAGACATATGCCTAGCTATGAAACGAAATACATAGCACCATTTCCAGCCAGCTTCGGGGATCGTACGTAAATGACGTTATCTAAAAATTACCACTTTAGAAATTTGCTTTGTCATTAGTTCAAGAATTAAGTAATCCGATATATTTGACATGGGATTTTACTAGTATGCATACAAGGATCGTTTATAAATGACGTTATTCAAAAATTACCATTTTAGAGATCCCCTTTGTCATTTGTTTAAGAATGAAGTAATCAGATATATTTGACATGGGATCTTACTAGTATGCATACGGGGATCGTCCATAAATGACGTTATTTAAAAATTACTACATTAGAAATCCCCTTTGTCATTAGTTAAAGAATTAAGTAATTGGATTTATTTAACATAGGATCTTACTAGTATGCATACGTTAACATAGGATCATACTAATTTGCATACAAGGATCGTCCATAAATGACTATATAAAAATAACTACTTTAAAGATCCCCTCTGTCATTATCTTAAAAATTAGTAAATCAGATATATTTAACATGGGATCATACTAATATGCATACGGGGATCGTACGTAAATGACGTTATCTAAAAATTATCACTTTCGAAATTTGCTTGGTCATTAGTTCAACAATTAAGTAATCGGATATATTTGACATGAGATCTTACTAGTATGCATACAAGGATCGTTCATAAATGACGTTATTTAAAAATTACTATTTTAGAGATCCCCTTTGTCATTTGTTTAAGAATGAAGTAATCAGATATATTTGACATAGGATCTTACTAGTATGCATACGGGGATCGTCCATAAATGACGTTATTTAAAAATCACTACATTATAAATCCCCTTTGTCATTAGTTCAAGAATTAGGTAATTACATTTATTTAACATGCAATCTTACTAGTATGCATACGGGGATCGTCCATGAATGACGTTAGGATATATTTGACATGGGATCTTACTAGTATGCATACGGGGATCGTCCATGAATGACGTTATTTAAAAATCACTACATTATAAATCCCCTTTGTCATTAGTTCAAGAATCAAGTAATTACATTTATTTAACATGCAATTTTACTAGTATGCATACGGGGATCGTCCATGAATGACGTTATTTAAAAATCACTTTATTAGAAATTCCCTTTGTCATTAGTTCAAGAATTAAGTAATTACATTTATTTAACATGCGATCTTTCTAGTATGCATACGGGGATCGTCCATAAATGACGTTATTTAAAAATTTCTACTTGAGAAATCCCCTTTGTCTTTAGTTTAAGAATTGAGTAATCGGATATATTTGACATAGGATTTTACTAGTATGCATACGGGGATCGCTCGTAAATAACGTTATTTAGAAAACACTACTTTACAGATCCTCTTTCTCATTTGATCAACAATTAAGCAATCGGATTTATTTAACATAGAATCATACAATGTGCATATAGGTATTGTTTATATATGACTTTATTTAAAAATTAACACTTCAGAAATCCTATTTGTCATTAGTTCACGAATTAAGGAATCGGATTTATTTGACATGGGATCTTACAAGTTTAACTACATGCCACGTTCTTTAATATATGGCTTATTGATGGAAAGCCTCCATAAATGAAATCATTTGTGTGTGGTGCAATTCATAAAAACTTTTCAGCTATATTTAACTTTATGCTACGCTCATTCGTATATGTCTTAATTATTGTGGGGGAGCTTTCATAAATCTTATATTATCTTTTAGCGTAACATAAATGGCCTTGCAACTTTGTTCAAGCTCAGCATCTACTTCGGGCCCGCCCCCGGTCGACAAATCCGGCGCGAAGCGCCGGATTTTTATGGTGCTTACTTCTAAATTTCTTGACCTTTGTCAGTTCAACATTTAATTGCTAAGCAATGGTAAGTTCGATTACAGTGAAAAAACAATACAGACCTGCCGGCTCGCTTTTGTGATTGTTTTAAAAAAGTTCTAAGACAAAAGTGTAAACGGTTTGACCTGTAGCGTGGGGCCAACAGACGGACGGACAGACGGACAGACGGACATGACCATATCATTAGATGCTTGCTCAGCATCTAAAAACGGGGGTAAAATAAACATAGCTGAGCGCAAGACATATGCCCAGCTATGAAACGAAATACATAGCACCATTTCCAGCCAGGTTCACGTGAAAATTTCTTTTTGACACCCCCCCCCCCTCCCCCAGCTGCTATCGCATTTACATTAAGTAAGCAGGTTCGGGGTGACGCGCAAATGACGTCACGTGAAAATTTATGTTAGACAGCTCCACCCAGCTGCTTTTGCATTCACATTAGGTAAGCAGGTTAGGGGTGACGCGCAAATGGCGTCACGTGAAAATATCTTCTAGACACCTTCACCCAGCTGTTATCGCATTAACATTAGGTAAGCAGGTTCGGGGTGACGCGCAAATGACGTCACGTGAAAATTTATGTTAGACAGCTCCACCCAGCTGCTTTTGCATTCACATTAGGCAAGCAGGTTAGGAGTGACGCGCAAATGACGTCAGAATAATATCTCTTTCAGACACCCCTGCTCAGCTGCTATTGCATTGACATTAAGTAAGCAGGCTAGGGGTGACGCACAAATGACTTCAAGTGAAAATTTCTTGTAGACACCCCTACCCAGCTGTTATCGCATTCACATTAGGTGAGCAAGTTAAGGGTGACGCGCAAATGACGTCACGTGAAAATTTATGTTAGACAGCCCCACCCAGCTGCTATCGCATTAACATAAGGTGAGCAGGCTAGGGGTGACGCGCAAATGGCGTTACGTGAAAATTTATGTTAGACAGTCCCACCCAGCTGCTATCGCATTAACATTAGGTAAGCAGGCTAGGGGTGACGCGCAAAAAACGTCACGTGAAAATTTCTTTGAGACAGCCCCACTCAGCTGCTATTACATTTACGTAAGGTAAGCAGGTTAGAGGTGACGCGCAACTGACGTCAGGCAAAAATTTCTTTTAGACACCCCCACCCAGATGGAATCGCATTCTTGTTAGGTAAGCAGGTTGAGGGTGACGCGCAAATGATGTCACGTGAAAATTTTATCTACATGTCACGGACTGACCTATGTGTTATACATGTTCAGAGATCGTCCCTAATAACGTCCTTCAAATACCATAGTTTCTAGTATCCCAAGTCCCAACGTTAAATTTGTTTTCATCCTATTTTAACTACATGTAACGTACTTACCTATAAGCGTAACAGATATTCAGGGATTGTCTATAATGACGTTATTTGTGATTGGTGCAATTTATAACAAAAATGCAGCTATATTTAATTACATGCTACGAACATTGGTATATGTCTTATTGATTGTAGAGGAGCATTCATAAATCTTATATCATCTTTTGGCGTAATATAGATTGTCTTGCGCCTTTGTTGAAGCTCAGCATCTACTTCGGGCAAGCCCCCGTTGACAAATCCGGCGCGAAGCGCCGGATTTTTTCAGGCTGCACCCAACTCCTCTAAACTCTCACTCCCACCCCCAGCTCAGCTCCCCACCGACATACCAAGCTCTATCACCCATACCGATTCAAATCTAGAGCGCCACCGACTCCCGCGACCCAGCAGCTCAGTAGTTAACCCACTTGGCCGCCGAGCCGGGGTAGGTAGAAATAACATAGTAGTTCAATAATATAATAAAATGTGGGAATGTACAAACTATTTTTATAACCTCTAATCGTCCTAAAATAATTCTTTTTAGAATTAACATATTTGCCTTTACTGTCAATTTGTGTACAGTCGAATCGCGTTATACCGGCTTCTTAAGGAACCGGGTGATTTTGGCAGGTTTAAAGTTGTGCCATTATACAGATACCGGCTGATGTCCATTATATAGATTCCAGCCAATGGCCAATGGCCGATATACAGGAACTTACCAAATGCTGTACAAAGGAACCATTGTATATAGGGATAACAGTAAAGAGCAAATGAATTTATTCAACAAAAATGTGACCTTATGGTTCATATAAAGTGTTACATTTTACATAATAATAATAGGTAAGTACGAAAAATATTCAAGTGATATTATAAATCTTAAAAAAATTAAACCTGTATAAAATTATTTATTATAAAGATTTCAAAACCAGTAAAGTGTCAGTCGAATGTAATTAATATTGTCGACTTATTGTTTGAAGCAAAATATTGTGGATTGTGGCTTGTTTTAGCCAGGTTTTGCTTTGCTTTGAAAGATATTCTAAGTACAAAATGAAATTTAATGCTTTCATATCTTTAAAATCTCTTATCCATAAACGTTTAAAGCATTGTAAACTGTATATTATACTATGTTTCTTTGTGTTGGCCGTCTATGGAGTTTAATAAATGGCCATAAAATCAATGGCCGGTACATAGGCGTAAATATACATAGTTAAGTTGCTCTAGGGCCTAATTATTTTTGCCGGTATATCGTGCGTCCCATTATATCGAGAGCCAGTTTATCGGCGTATTTTAGCATTACAGGCATAGGCGTTTTGACGGGGAATTTTAAATTGGCGAATAAATCGAGGTGGCCGGTGTTGGGCAGGCTGGTATTCAGAGATTCCACTGTATGTATAAATAATTAACCGCCAATTGTTGATCCCGTAACCGCCCATTGGATTTATGAGACCGCTGATTGGCTTTATTCCATACCAGCAGAAGTTTACGATTCACAATATCCAATTGATTCGGGCGTCTTTTCCAAGTAATGCATAATTTACTTTAATTAAAATTACTTCAAAAAATACTGATATATGCTTGTTCCGTCCCTAGCTACATTTTGATCCTTGCAGTCTTTCTTATTTACTATTCAGGGCTCTTGCTTCTTATAGCTTATTCAAATAGGTTAGCACGCAGGTCACCGGTGGGTAAAATGCAGCTCACTGGTGGTTAGAATGTAGCTCACTGGTGGTTAAGTATGCAACTCATCGGTAGTTGTGTAGATTTTCTGTAAAGACTGTATACTAGTGTGATGCTATATGCTGCTCAGAGCAAGCATCTGATGTGTCAACCTGTACACTCTATGAGTGTAACGTTGTGACGTAGAAACCTTTTCCACGTCTATTTAAATTCTGTAATTTAGTTTACTGTTATTTGACCCAATTCAACTGCAGTGTTGATTTTGGATTGTAAACCAACTAATTTTCTGATTTTGTACTGTGAATTATTCATATTTAAATCTATCATAATTAGTTATATTTTTTACTGTGAATTTCCACGAAATCACTAATTGTTCACGTGATTAGTTCAATACCTAATTTTAACTATTAAACTCTGTGTAAAGTACTCGCGCTTATTAAATTGTCAGTTTGTGTCACTGCGTCATTCACCTTAATATTTTAGTGTCGTAATTCTTTGTGTTTACTAATTCCCCGCTTCAAAGTTACTCGTAATTTTTGTATAAATACTACATTTACCCCTATACTAAGGAAGACTCATTACTTACCCATTGACTCTGCCGGTTCTCATACTGAGGGCTGTCATTTTGTCTTTTATTCTATTGACAATTTTGTGTTGTTATTTTAAAACATAGTAATTATTACTTTGAACTGGCTTACAACCAGAAACTGTTTAATTTACTTAATTGTTGAAAAGTCACGAAATTTATTACTTCCTTTTAGTGTTAAAGATATATTTAAAATTACCCAATTCTCCATCCACCTACTTACTCACACACTCAATCACACACTCAATCACACCTTATCACCTAATTCTACTCATATTACTGGAGCATCGTCCACTAATTTACCGCATCATTTAACTCACTCACTCACTCATCCAACCCAATTGTTTTCGCCATTATTTTCTGGAATTACCAAAACTGCTGTTGACAGTCACCCCAACAATGCTCACCAATTGCATAATACAACAATATTGGCCTTTCTAACTAAAAAAATAACTTTCCTTGTGTACATCTAAATTATGTATCGTATCCTGATAAACATAAAATTCCTTACACGGTAACAACAAATTTAAGATATAATTGACAGATTTTGACAGTCCCACGGCGTTCTTTTATAACCTGATTTATATTTATTTCCTAAAAACATTTGGGTTGTAGGACATTCTTCTGCTGGACATTTGTCTCCCGGACTTTCTCCTTCCAGGCGTTTTCCCCCTGGACATTTTACTCCAAACTTTGTACCTTGGACAGATTCTTCCCAGTATTAAAATGACATCACTAAAATAAACAAAAGTTTCTTTCCAAAAAAATTATGGATTTGCCTTTAATATATGCTAGTAATTTAATACGTTAATTACAATACGCTTTTAACGTACTTCAGTTTAGAAATTTCTGCAATTTTGATGATTGTATACGAATGCATAAATTGAAAATTGTCTGAAAAGAAATGCTAGTTTATTTTAGTTTGAGTTTGGAACCAGGACGAGAAATGTCCTCGGTTCAAAATTGGGAGGATAATGTCCGAGAGGAAATTGTCCTACAACCCAAAATTTTTGAACTTGATCGATCGAAATTGCGAACGATAAGAGTAAAAGTACCAGCAAAACAGTTTTTATATTTCATCAATAATAAAATAACCATTTAATTTTGCTCAAGTAGTACTTGAGATACGATTTATATTGGCTTGGGATGTATGTAAATTGCACTTAAAACACCAAAACAAATAATGTGAACTTAATATACAATGTATGAGAAACTTCAAATAAACACTAAATGTTTTACTTCAGGTTAGTGTTAAAAAAGTCTTTTATAACGTTTTGCAATTGTTTAATTTTAGGTACTTTACGGTGGAGTGGAAGGTATTCTCACAAGTGCATTTGTCAGCAGCTTTAGTTGTTTTGTGACAGCAGTCGGCTCGTGTCGATTTAAATTTGCTCAAATATAACTGGTAACTTAAACTAAGGCATTTAAAGACTGACAAATTATATTTTAGCGCTAAAATAAATTATTTAGCTGTTTCCAACCAACCTAACGTTATTAGATTTGGTCATTCTTACAAGGTCAAATCTATTTCCTTCTATTCTTCTCTACAAGCAAATCTGTATCCCTCCAATGTTTTCTAAAATTAAAATCGTCTCCCGTAGCACTATCGGAGAAACGAAACCGTTTTGCCTTTAGAAAAAATGTTTATAGTTCATTATGGTTCAGTATTATGAACTACATGGTGCCCAATAAAAAAAATAATAATAGATAAAATATGGAAGACCTTTAAAGAGGTTGGCATTGAAAATGATAAACGAGGGTCAACAGCAAGGTCACTAATTTAAAGGATATTATTGAAAAATTAGAAATCCGGAATGCCAAAGGGGAGGCGCAAATCTCTCATTTCTAGATCCAGCTAGCAAAAATTAAAAAACAGCTAAACAATTTGAATTAAAAAATAATGAACTCGCAGAAAATCTGGAAAGCACAGCAAGGTTACCCAGATAATAAAATTTCTGCATTAGAATCCTGGGTGGAAATGAAAATTTTTCAAATTATAAAAGCACAAAACCAGCTAGCGGGTCTTCAGTGTAGACTTTTAGGGATAGAAAAAGAAAACAGAAGTAAAAAATTCGGGATTTTAAACCTAAAAGTAAACAAGCCAGCTAAAGATGACACCTTATGCATCTTAGCCTATAAATATGAAATCTGCGTTGCTAACAATGAGGTAAAGGATGCTCGAAAAGTCAGCGTATCTACACTACGCAAACCTATGTTTATTTTTGTGAAGCTAGTGGACAGCAGTCAAGTCTCGTTAGTTATGCGGAGAAAATTCATGTTAAGACGAACTCAGAAGAAGTTCAAATTTAACATATACCTCAATAAATCAGAGCAAGCAATGTGCAGACATACTAAAGAAATGTTGTTGCAGTTCTAAAATCGGCAACCAACGGCAGTGGTCCACTTTATTAAAAATTAGGCATTGCGGTAGATGGAAAGAGGTAAAAAAGCGATGGATTTCAACTAACTGAGTGAGGAACTACTCCTGGTTAAATTAGCTTTACTATATTATTTTCTTATACTAATTTATTATGTTTTACGCATTCCAATTTATTTAAGTATACGGGTTGTAAACTGACTTTTTAATTATAAAAATGATAATATTGCTAGGTAAGTGAACGCTTATGTCTGCGGCGACATAAAGCTCCACTTAAGTTATGGTTAACGGAGTCCAAATTTTGATGAAAGAAGGTCAAAATTATTTTAAATTAGTATTCAACTGTTAAGCTATTCTAAATATATTTATACGTAATTCATGTATGTAATGTACAGAATTCGGCTCTGTGGCCGCGAGGAAACGTATCTTCGTCTTTAATAACTCGGCAGTTTCTTTATGATCCGTTTAAGCGAATCTTTAACTGGTAGCGTACTTACGTCTCGTTGCACAGAGGTTAAAGTGGTAGGAATTTGTGGTAGGGAGAGGTGTGTGAGAGCGTAATTATGTGTGATTAAAGGTCATGCTTATTTTATAATTATGTTGTCTTACATCATTGGATTTGGTAATAATATATTATCACAAATAAAGTTAATTGACGGAATTGCTGTATTTAATTCAAGCCCACAAACCAGTCGCGCAAATGACGTTGTTAGTTCCTAATTTTAATATTTCTTCTTTTAAAAAGAGAATAATTCATATTAAATTAAATTCAGAAATGGCTATTTGAATATCCAGATATCTTGCATTCCAACCAAATATTACGTTTAAATTTATAAAAACAAGTATTAACGTATTCTATGATTTTAGGTTTTTGTTTTACTACTACTGCGGGTCCTAAAAACATTTTAGGCTTTTTAATTTGTTTTTTAAGTGATCGTTCAAATGCAGCATTTTTTATCGTAGTTAAAAAGTCACGCAAAAATTCGAACCATAGCGACGTACATACTACTGTGCACAATAAATAAAACTTTTATGTCATAATAATATCACTAACAAACTTAATGGTTTCAAATATTTAGATTTGTCTAACCTAGTCCACGCCAAAATATCTGGATCCTAAAAATCCACATCTGCTTAGAATTCTCTATAGTTGTTAAAATTCTGTAGTACGCAAATAAAAATACTATTTTTGATTTCGTCCAAATCCATAACCACGCAATTACGTTGTTCAAAATTTGGTCTTAAATAATATTGGTTCACTCCTTTACATAAGCGGTATTCACGATTACGCTACAGCGTCTGTTCGTGCTTCTTGCTGTTGGTGTTGTAGCACCAAAATCGCCCAGAATTGTGAACGCACTTTAAATAACATGCTGTAGAGTCGAATGTTACTGTTTCCATAGTTACTATACATTTTAAAACTAAAATATATATAAGTACCGTAAAACTCCAAACAGTTACACCGGCTTCTATTTGAAGCATGATCCTCTGCCCGTCTCTACATGCCACACACGGCCTATATTTGAAGCCCGGGCTCTATTTGAGACCTGCGCGGACTCTATTGGAGACTCAGCATCTATTTGAGACCAGTACTCTATTTGAGACCTGACCTCTATTGGAGACTAGGCCTATATTTAAGACCTGGGATCTATTTAAGACCTGGCCTCTATTTGAGACCCGACCTTTATTGGAGACTAAGCTTCTATTTGGAGCTTTACAGTGTACATATTACATAATTTTATTTCAAATTCGAAGCGTAAAAATATAAAATTTATTAGTTGAACTTAGTATCCGTGGCAACCAACGCAACAATTGCTACAGTGTGCTACAGCACGTTATTTATAATTTGCTGTAGCATAAACAGCAAGTAGCACCAAAAGACGCTGTAGCGTAATCGTGAATACCGCTATAGATTTTCAGTTGTCCAGCTTAAGCGTCTATTGTAATGGTCATATCCGTCTGCCTGTCCGTCTGTGAGCCTGTTGGCTCAGGCTCGAGGTAAACCTGTGCAAATAATTGTTTATAAACTACTTTTAAACAGCCACAAATTCGAGAAAAAATAGCAATGCTACCAAGAAACAGTGAAACTTGAAGCCTTAGACCTACAATTTAACTGGAAAATCCAAATCAAGAGGCTTTTGGATGCACGAATTGAAAAAGCGGTCGAAAACCTAATTGGGAAATATCTTGCAAAACAAAGAAAGAAAATCATCAAAAGATGTCGACTAGGATGTACTAACAACGACGTCTTGTTTCAAAAATTAAAAAAAATGGCTTTTTATGCCCAGGTCAAAATGCATGCAATAAAATCATAATAATTTGAGATCAACCTAAAATGAAACATAACAAAGTTCGTAGTAATTCTAAGAACTGGTCTCCGTAAAATCGTACTTAGAAAAAAGACAACCAACCTTAATGGAATGAACAAGAAACAAAACTCCGTCGCTTTGTGCCGGATTTGCGTTAGGGGGCCTGAAGTAGACGCTGAGCTTACAGTGAATCAACACAACTCAATTTATCCTTATTCTTCTTCCATTTTTTAGATGCTAAGCAAGCATCTATTGGTCTGGTGTTTGCTGTAACTGTCTGTCTGTCTGTCTGTCTGTTCCATGGGTGTTGGTCGCACGCTACAGGTCGCATTTTTGAAGATTTTAAATTGAAACCTTTTTTATTCGCCCAGAAAAGCGAGGGAGAACTGCTGTATAGTTTTTGGTTATTATTACATTTATAGTTTTTTCGCAATTAGCAGTTGAACCGACCAAGAAATAAATCAATGTTTCAAGATAAAAAATAAGGGTTGATAATACATAGAAGGTACATATGGAGCTGAGAGCTTGTCAAGTTTTGCCGTTAGAAATACACATGGAAAATTTTCACCAATATCCATTACAAGTAAATGTACTGCTGACATATGTAAGTTCACAGGGCAGACTGGTATAGTGGTCGTTAGTTTAACACTGAAATGTAAAATTGGAAAATATGCGTTCTCATGACAGGGGTTCAGTCTTCGAATACTAGCTCAGGCATTCGGAATTCTCCTTCCTCATCATTTTACAGACATTAACAATGCAGACTGGCATAATAGTCATAAGTCTGGCACTGCAATGTTAAACGAACATATCTATATAGTATATAGCTATTCAGGGCTCGTCCATAATGACGTCCCGCAAATATCATAGTTTTAGGTATTCCCAAATTTGAAATTCAATTTTTATAAACCTTTACTAACAACATGTCACGAACATATCTATATAGATTAAAAATATTCAGGGTTAGCTAATAATGACGTCCCACAAATATCATAGTTTTAGGCACCCTCATTGCCAACTTTTGAACTTTTTTTCAAACCATTTTACCTACATGTCACAATTATATCTATACAAATTATATATATTTAGGGATCGTACATAATGACGTACCAAAAATATCATAGTTTTAGGTACCTCCAATTTAAAATTCAATTTTTTTAAACCTATTTTAACGACATGTCACGAACATCCAAGTACTATTTTAAGAGTCGTGTTCGTGGTCATGTCCGGTCAAGTCACTGCTGATTGGCTAGGGCCGAATCAGCGTTGATTTTGATTGGCTAGGACAAGGTAAAGGATTGGCCAATGGCGATTGGCTGTAGGGTCAGAGTGAGCTGTAGTGGACGGGAGTAGTAAAAATTAAAAACACTTTACATTCTATAGTTGACTATAGTAAAGCACTGCACTACTCAAACCAGTAAGCGCAAAAATATTTAAATGTAATTTGAAATAAAAATAAAATTATTATGTTATACAAATTAAAAAAATAAAATATTATTTTTTTAATTAATTAGAAAATCTACTATCATTTTATCTACTAACTTTAGTTTTTGAGAATCAACAACTATTTGTAGATTTATTTGTAGATAAAAAATTTCAGTAATAAATAATACTTTGGAACTCCTGTCAAATTGTATGTAAAGAGTTGTCACTATCGCTATGGAGTAGATATTGTCATTCACTTTATTCAGTTAATATTTAACTTTAAAAAAAATCTTTTATATCAATAGAATAATAATAAAACAGAATATTATCAAAAGTCAAAGACAAAATAATAATATTATTATTTTTAACCAATACTTCCACTACTTCTACCCACTTAACAGTTTTACAGGAACAGAAACTCAACAACACCGCCACCATACAATACAGTGATGATAATGTTATCAGGTCGCTGGCGACCTGGGCCTTACTACTAGTATCTTTATAGATTATAGATATTTAAGGCTCGTCCGTAATGACGTCCCACAAATATCACAGTTTTTAGTAATACTATTGCCATCTTTTGAATTTTTTTCCAAACTATTAAACCAACTTGTCACGAACCTATCTATATAAAATATAAATGTTTTAAATTTAAAATTCTTTTCAACCTTTGTTTTTAACTGCGTGCCACGTAAATTTGGATATGGCCTATTGATTGTAAGGGAAACTTCATAAATGACTTCATTTGTGAATCATGCAATTTTTGAAAATATTAAAGCTTTTTTTAACTAGATGCCACGTACAACCATATAAAGTAATAATAATATAATGATAATTTATTCATTGGGTCGATTTAATCGAAGTTTATACAACCAAACTCAACCAGTCACTGTATGGGTGAGGAAATAGGAGGCTACCGCGTTAGATCGTCTCGGTCTTTGTACCGTTTCACCTATCACTGTCCCCTTCTTCACAGTAAAGGAGTCTCATTCCCTAGGCCCCTACAGTAAGTAGTGGTCACTAAG
Organism: Dicyrtomina minuta; assembly: GCA_949802685.1. Classification (NCBI taxonomy): domain Eukaryota; kingdom Metazoa; phylum Arthropoda; class Collembola; order Symphypleona; family Dicyrtomidae; genus Dicyrtomina; species Dicyrtomina minuta. Next base: position 18,947 of record CATKUY010000220.1, read on the forward strand.
CAGCACCGAAGCAGATTGGGTTTCAATCAACCATCCAGTGACGTTTACCGTACAATACCGAGCCGTAAACGATTAGCAGTGGCTGGGCATTGAAGCCGGGTCTGAGACTGTACATTTTGTTACAGTCTGCAGTTCTAACCGCTCAGCCAAGCACGCCTGCTTGGGTGACAACCTTATATGGCTTATTGATGGTAGAGGAGCTGCCATAAATGACGGCATTTGTGAATAGCGAAATTTATTAAAGTTTGGGAGCTACATTAAACTACATGCTACGCACATTTGTATACGGCTTATCCATAGTAGGGGAGCTTTTATAAATTTTATGTCATCTTTTAGCGTAACATAAATTATCTCGTGCCTTTGTTGTAGCTCAGCATCTACTTCGGGCCCGTCCCCGGTTGACAAGTCCGGCGCGAAGCGCCGGATTTTTATTTTATGTAAAACTTTGGTTGCTCACACAATTTTATATCTTGGCGGGACGAACAGAAGCCTGTTGAAGTGTTGCTCTTACAGTGGTCTGCACATGAGTAGCGAAAGTAGGATTAGACTCCAAACTCATGGGCTAGGACAGATTTGTGCTGGTACGAATTCGTCGAGTATGTATGTTGTATGTTGCATGTTCATATGTACGTATGTACTTACGTACGTATGCATTTATCCATGCATGTCTTATCAATTGTTGATCATTGTCCTTTAATATGGGGTTTGCAGAAGAATTCAGCCCTTCGGAGCATTCAAAATAAATTGAATAGAGTTATGCTTAGTTTTAGTAATTTTGATGTCAAGTGTATTGAAGAAGCTGATATGCTTGAGTTGTGTAATATTCTTTCAATTTCTGATAGGATAAAGTCTGATGCCCTTGTGTGTGCATTGAAGGTATTGAAGTATACTTCTAATGTAGTTTACTTACGTACATTCCTAACACTTAAGAAGTCCAGCCGGAAAACTAGGGCTAGTGATAAATTTATGCTTGAGAGTTTTAAATTTTATAGTGAGTTTTTTAGGGATTTACCTGTTTATAGAATTGTAAGTGAATTGAATAAATTACCTGAGAATATTAAGTGTACTGTAAGTTAGGATGAATTAGAATTATGTCATTTGGGTTCTTTCAAGGCTAATCTGTGTAATATGTATGTAAATAATCGTGTACCTAGTTTATTTTCTTTGTATAATCAACCCTGAATCTTGACATCATTGGTTTGATTTAATGGTATCTAGTGCTATGTGTGATATGGCCTGATGATTTTTATAATATTTTTAATTTTAGTTTTTGTTAATTAACGCTTCTTATATTTTTTGTGTCCGTTTTTGGAAATCAGCATTTATATTGAAAAATTTGACACGTTAATAAAATTAAACTCAAACTTAAACTCAAATGTCTGTATGTATTCACGTTTATATGTATGTATGTATGCATGTATGTATATATGTTTGCATGTATAAATGAACGTGTCTGTATGTATGTATGTACGTGTATGTATGCACGTATGTGTGTACGTATGTATTTATGTCCGTATGTATGTATTTATCCACATATGTATGTATGTACACATGTATGTATGTATGTGTATGTGTGTATGTACATATATGTATTTGCGTGTATGTGTCAATGTATGTATGGTATATGAAAAGGGGGGCAGACAGACAGACGGACGGACAAAACCATTTCATTAGATGCTGCTAAAGCTCAGCATTTAAAAAATGTGATGTGTGAAGCATGCTCAACAGACGGATAGACAGGTGAACTGACTAACATGGCCATTTCAATAGATGCTTAAGCTTAGCATTTAAATAGAAACAAAATCATATCAGTGTCTGTTGACTGCCACAAACTGCTAACATTAATTAAAGTTTCAGTTTACAACTTCATACTTTGTAAAAATAAATGATAAATGGATAGTCCATGTGTAATGCAATCTGTGGTTTATGTTGTTTTAGTTGGTATTGTGTTAGGGGGGAGGGGGAGTAATACTTGGGTTGTGATTCGGGTGACATCATATACAGACCATCCCTAAGTTCGTATATAGGTGCGTTTGTTGGTTCGAATGCTATTTCATTGGTGAATTTTTTTGTTTAAATAAATGAAACTTTACAAGCAGGGGAAAGGTACCAATGGCGCCATCCAAATTTACCAAATCTTTGTACACACTCTACTGTCTTGCTATTTTCTTAAGGATTGCGTGAATGGCTATCGATAACGTGGGGTGTCTTGTTTTGTCAAAGTGGCCCACCCTCAACTTAATTTACGCTAATTGTGTGTCGCCCGTAGGGGCTTTTAGGGCACCTCTTGCGCGCATTTGTGAGAGTTTAAAAAAATTTTCAAAGAAATCACCTAAAAACTGTGACCTGTAAAGCACGGTCAACGAACGGACAGACGCACAGACATACAGACAAAACCATTTCAATAGATGCTCTGCATCTAAAAACAAAAAAGAACTGACTGTGATCTATTTGGGAAAGAGGTAAAAGACGTTTTCTATATAATGCTCGATTGCCCTGGACGAAATCCAGACATTCAAACATCAAAAAAGATACAGACATTGCTGGAGCAACTGCTTATCTTGAAATTCGTGAGCCACTGAAGTACAAGGTAATCTAACTGCATTGGTACCAGCTCCTCTTGTACCCAGCCAACTCGTTTTTCCAAAACTTCAACTTGGCCTACTGAAACATGCGCTGTTTTTATTAGGCCCTCTCATACCCCGCACATACTGGGTGACAAGCTCTCATTTATTTGAGCTTAAAACGATAATAATAATTTATTGCCTAAAACCGAAATTAGCTTAGGGAATATAATTAAATACTATGTTATTACCAGTTTATAGTTTTCTTGGTAAAATATCCTGCGCATTTACTTCAGCAAGATTCAGTTTCGATAATGCTGTCTATTTAATTTAAATGCAATTTCAAACAGACAGCAAGTGACAGCATTTTGTATGCAGGATTTTTAGTTCGTAAGTTTCACGAAAAAGTTGCTAATGCTAGCATTATTGAAAGCTGTGTAACTGCCGCTTTACATTACCATTGTAGCTGATTAACTATACGTTTTTTGTATGATTACTCTCTGCAATAGCCTGTTAACGTAGTAAACTTTGCATGTAGGTTTCATTCTTGTCTTCTGAACGTCACGTTATAGTAGGCACAATACGTTGTCAATATATACCGCCCCAACTAACTATACAGATGAATCTGCCAATAAGGGATCCGCTTCAAAGGAAAAACTAGGGTTACGGAGCAGATTTAAAATATTTAGTTGGCTAGAATGCTTTTTATGCGGATTTAAGGAAGACCCTACAAGGAATATTTCAGTTATAAGGGACAAATTTTGAACCATTTTTTGGGAATCACTTACAAAAAATTTGTAATGAAAATAATAAAAATATCTTGTAAATTGCACGACTGAAGTAGTGAGGACCTACTGTTTGCCAGCAAAACTCCTTTTCTTATCAAATAACATACATTATTTTACATTTAAGTAGGTCAGTAGGGTGTGTTAGAGGAATTTAGAGCAGAATTTTTGCATAATGTTTGTTTAACATGAGAAAATGTATTTCATGTATTCTATACAGTCTATCCTTCAAACAGGCTGGATTTTTGTAGTGCTACTGCTATATCTCCATAAGGATTTTTACGCCTACCCTTGTATTGTATTTGAAGGAGATCCAGCAACATGAAGTTACTGAAATGCCGCTCAGGCCAATAAATAGACCCATTGCAGAACGATCCTTTTTACGATGACTTATGTCTTTATTTATGAAAGTTGCTTTGTTTACTCGTTATAAAGTATGCCTGAGCAAGAACGAAAAACTTTCGCAAACTTTCAATTACATCTCTAAGCATATATCGACTTAGTGACTATGAGTATGCCTGAGTTGTTTAGAACTGACAATTCAGTCAGACTATAGCACTGGTATTTAACAAGGGCCGAGTGCACATACGTATTGTACGACGTTGTAAGTTTTAAATGACACGCCTTGTTCCCGAATCCGTAGACAGACAATGACATTGGGAATAGTGCTGTAGGAAGTGCTACAGTGCTAAATAGTATAGCATTGGACATTAGTTTTAGCCTAGCTATAGGAAATATTGTATCATTGTATGTAGGTACTGTCATGGTTCCGGAGTTTCGGCTTCTATTATTGAGATGGCGATTGTTATTTATATTATTGTGTTAATATATTGGAATTATAATTATTCCGACTATGGATTTGGAGATTCAAATCCATAGCCGTCATTCTGAATCTGATCTTATTCATGGCACTACTTATAATATTACTACTCCTGAATAAAATACCTACACTATTATATTCTACATACTATTTATTACTATCATCTACTGTACTCGATCTACTGTACTTTAACAGTATATAGATACTTTGAATTGTCATGTACTAAATAGGGTTTCCATAAATGATTTTATCAGTTAAGCATTGATGTCATGACTTTTAATGAATTTTGTCTGAAGTCATTTGTGAACTACCCCGAAGTTGTCAAAATGTCATTTAAAGTTTTGATTGAATGTAGAATTTTCTATGTTATATAGTCGAAAGTTCCGTGTGCTTGTCATAGCACTATGTTAAATGGAACATAGAATTTCTTCGACGCATCAAGTTCGATCCAGAGGCTTCGACTACATTTATGTGAATTCAATCATAGTACGGAAAAATCAAATGCCGTGCCCGGGATTCGATGACTGTCCGAAGTTTCCATTCTCAGTCTCTGCCGGAGGATAAAAGCTGAGACAAAAACTGCAGCCGAGGTCAGTCTCTGAAGAGCTACCCGAGTAAGTCAGTCTCTGGAGAGCTACCCTAGTGAGTCAGTCTCTGGAGAGCTACCAGAGTAAGTCAGTCTCTGGAGAGCTACCCGAATAAGTCAGTCTCTGGAAAGCTACACGAGTAAGTCAGTCTCTTGAGAGCTACCCGAGTAAGTCAGTCTCTGGAAAGCTACCTGAGAGAGCAGTGATACTTGAGCCAGAATTTAAACACATTGATTGATTGATTGAACTTTATTAACGTGTTATTTAGACCAATTTGGCACATAGCCATTCTTCCATCGGTAACACAACAATATCTTTCAAGTTATATAACAATTGATAAAATTAAAATTAAAATATATGTAACAAACTTGTAACAAGATGGTAAAAAAAATATTAATAACAATAATTATAATAAAATAATAACCATAACACAGGCAATAGCATATCGTGACTTGACTTGACATGATTTTAAATTCTTAATCACATAATATAAAGCTGATAGAAGACATATATATAATTAATAATATATAATATAATATAATTGATAATATATATAATTACCATAATAGGAAATAAGATTAATAAGGAGATAACTAACAATCTAAGCTCTCAATCCTCCTTCAAGATATGTAGTTAGAAATAGGCTATATATTACTTAACATAAATATCATTTCGTGTGTTGAGACACCATTGTGAGATATTGGATTTAAATAAATCTAATGAGAGGTCAATATTTCTTACATCAACAGGGATCATATTCCAGTTTTTTACACATAAAAATAGTCCAGAGTTTTGAAAAAATGACGTTTCTTTTGTAGGCCTATTTTGAAGTGTGACTAATTTATTTCTACTACTAGTAATAATTGTAATAGTATTTCTTAGACAATTTACAGATTCATACTTAAGTGTTTTAAATATAAATAAAGCAGAGTAATATTTTATCCTTTCGTATACAGTAAAAATATTACAGACTTCGTATAACGAGACAATATTAATTTTGGATTTGTCTTTCTTTTTTTGTGCATAATTTTTATGTGTATATATGTGCGGAAAGAAATAACGGCATAATAGGTTATCAATTTTTGTTTGGATTTGAGATAATTTACATGCACCAATAGAACACCAAATAATTAAGGCATAGTCAACTATAGAGAGTACAAAACTGTTAACTAATAATTTAAAGATAAAAAGTGTTACATATTTTTTTAGAGATAAAATATAGTGAATGGATGATGACAAACGTTTCATTATAATATCAAAATGAACAGAGAAACTAAGCGTCTCATCAAAAAAGACCCCTAGGTATTTGAATGTGTCAACTCTTCGAATTACAATGTCATTACATATGACGCTGGGAATAGCAGATTAAATAATATCTCTACTTTTATTGAAGATCAAATATTCAGTTTTATGGTAATTAATAACTAGACCCATTTCACAGCACCAATTATCTAATTTGACTAGCTTAAAATTTATATAATTAATAATTAGATCAATGTTAGTCCCATCAATAAAAAAGACTAGATCATCAGCAAATAAAACATAGTCTGTATCACCTAGAGGTTCACCGACATTATTATAATATATTGTAAATAATAGGGGTCCCAATATAGAACCTTGAGGAACGCCCCTGTTTAAATTATATTGTTTAGATACATAGGAATTAATTTTTATAATGAATTTACGATTAATAAAATAACAACTTAACAATTTGACAATTTTTAGGTCAATATTAAATTCTTGAAGGGGGATTCTTAGTAATTTGTTATGGTCAACGTGATCAAAAGCCTTTCTTAAATCAACAAAAACGGCTACTACTTTTGATTTAAGATTATTTAATAGTTTAAATAATTTATGTGTAAACGTTGCTAGGGCTGTTTCACACGATCCTAATGCTCGAAAACCATGTTGATTTTGAATAAATAAATTATTAGATTCTATATGATCAGTTATTTTACGGTGTATAATTTTTACTAGTAACTTATTGAGAAGTGGAAGGGTTGAAATAGGCCTGTAAGAATTCCCATCTAAAATACTGCCTTTTTCCTTGTATAAAGGGTTAACAGTAGCAAGTTTAAATGACTCTAGGATTTGGCCCAAATCTAACAATCCGTTAAATAAAATAGATAATGGTTTAACTAGGCCTGTAAACGCCTTTTTTAAAAATAATAATGGAATTTTCTGATCATTAAGAGATACAGGATTTAGTTGTCTTAAGCTCAAGGCTATATCTAATGGTTCAATTACAGTAACAGATTCAGAGCAGTCAATACTATCAGCAAAAGATTGTAACATAAGATCTTGATTGCTTCCTTCTATGACAAAGCTAGAAGCAAAATTTTCACAAATTTTCTTAATATTATCATTTAGTTTACCATTTATATTCAGACATTTAACTCCCGAAGTGACATTAACTTTTCTATTAGTTAGTTGGTCATATAGTTTCCAGATCGTTTTTGAGTTGATACTATCCTTAAAATTATTTATAAAGTACATTTTTTTAGCAGCAAATATAGTTGACTTTAACTTATTACACGCTATTCTATATTGCTTAAAATCAACACTATTACCAGATTTATTCGCTAATGACTTAAGCTCATTTCTAACTTTAATTTGGGATTTGACATCATCATTTAACCAAGCAAAAGGTTTACCTTTGATACGTTTCTTAATTACGGGGGCTACTTCATTCATTACTTTAAATACATGACTTTCAAAGTGTAATAATTTTTGATTGACATCAATAATACTATGCAGTGATTCCTAATTAATAGTATTTAACTTTGTGTGAACTTTCTCCCAATCAATTGAATCGAAGTTACGTATCTTTATAATTTTAGATTTTAGTTTAACAGTTTTTTTGGTTTTCCTAATTACATACGTAGCTTTATGGTCTGATGAGAAAATATTAGTAGCCCCTGAGCAGGAGGCTATAACAGGATTTGACACATATACATGATCTAGCAATGATTGCTTTTTTTCTGTACATCTGGTTGGAGTAGTTATTAATTGTACTATATTATGATGTCTACAGGTACTACGCAATTTAGTTGTATTTGTACATTGTTCCAATAGATTTAGGTTTAGATCCCCTACTATAACATAGTCATCATAAGTTTGAGAGATTATTGTTAAAAAATCATTAAATGAAGTGATAAATTCAGACTTGCTAACATTAGGAGGATTATATATGCAAACTAACAAGAATGGTTTTAGGTAAGGAGGGTGTACTTTAACACAGTTAATTTGAACATTTGTTGGAAATTTTACATCAATAGTAATAGGCACATACTTAATATCATTTCGTATATAAATAGCTACACCTCCTCCCAAACCTTGAGATCTATCAAATCTTAAAAAATCATAATTTGAGACACCATAATCCTTTGTAATTTTACCTTTAGATAGTTTAGTTTCAGTAATTGCTAATATATCTACTTTACTTTTGTTTAGGAACAGAGTAACTTCATCAAATTTGCCATGTAGACCATTAATGTTAGAATGGAATATTTTTGTACCTTTGGTATGATATAATTGAGTTGAATTTACATCTAATTCATACTTACTATAACTACAAGTTTCTATTTCTAGTGGGTCAAAAATATCATAGACACTTTCAGGAGGAAGAGAGCATTGTATACATATACTATTGTAAATATAACCTACATTACAATTAGAACATAATAACTCACTATTACTATCTTTAGCCAAACAGTCTTCACATGTGAATTCATCCTTAAGTTGTGATGTATTGAGATGGTAGACGTGAATTTTTTTAAAACAGCCGGTACAGATGACAGATGACTGCTTTTTTCCAAATTTTCTTCGACAATAGAGGCAATTCATAAAACTCGGAAAGTTTTTAGATGAGCAAAGCTTGGTTCTGGAGGGGGGTACTTCCTGTTCCCCCCTATGATTATAATGTACAGTTTTATGGACAGCAAACTCCAGTAGAAATCCTCTAATAAATGTGAATTCGAATTGTAAGCTGGTTCCCGTTGTGGTGTAAGGCAGCGTGAAGAAGAAAGGAAAGGTTAACTCCAAAATATGTAGAAGGAAAATCCGTCCCGTTTATACAGCATATGAATAAAATTAGAAAACATAGGCCGGTCAGAAAGATCGTTCAATTTATGTTGGATAGGTAGGGATTCATTCAGTAGCAGAATTGGAATTTCATAAAAAATTGCAAAAACTTGTCATGAGACACATACATAACAGTACTAATATTAAGGTGTCAGTATTTATATTTTTTACTAATCTCATTGTACAAGCCAGTGTATTGTATTGTGTAGTATTGTGACTGATCCATAGTTTACACTTCTGTCTGCTGTGTTGTGTAGCTATTAGTAATTTTAACTTTGCCAGTACTGAGTGTTCACTTTTACCTACAGTGTGCATTGTACTAGAAAATGAGTGCGTAGACTACGGCAGGTCTTTAAGTCATGTATATATTATAATTGTGTGTTTAAAGTTTACACTTTCGTCTAAAGTGTACTACTATTTTTAATTGTGATATATTTTACACTTTACCATAAGTGTGTAGCCTATGGTGAATACATATTGACAGTGTCTATTGATCACTTTTGTAAATACCTACTTTGTAAAAACTTAACAATGTTGTATGGGCTGACGCCAAATCGACACAATGAATAAATTATTATTATTATTATATTGACAGTGTGTATTTATTTTATTGTGACTTATGCATAGAAAAGCCATATTCTGACTTATTACGTGGCCTTTACCTTGTGTCGGTATTACACTGTAGTGACTCGGACTTTTGTGCAGTGTATTTTATTTGCCATTTGTCATCCGAGACAAGGATTTTGGTTTTAGTCAACAACCATTTTTTGAGCTATCGAAGTGTTGCCGTCACAACAAGGGCCGAAGCCATTCGTGGAATTTATGCATATTCCCGAAATACCAGCACGTAGTCCAACTTGCATGTGATTAGGCAAAACTAATCAAACCTTTCACAAAATACCAGAGATGTTCCAGCAGTTGCTGATAGTGCTATTACCTGGGGTCAACGTGCCTGGGCTGAGATTGCAATTATTCCTAAATAATTTTAGTAAAGCAGCAATGTGGATGCCGCACACTGCCTCTCCACCGAAGTTACATAATCTTTCTACTTGTTAGTTCCAACTATTGTAAAACATCTTTCATATGTAGATATACACTATCTCAAATATCAAAAGTTGTCCAAGCTGAAGATACAAAACCTCAACGATACAGCCCTGACACGCTAAACCCACAACTGCTAGGTAGACTCGCGAACGGTATGTTTAAGTCAAAAACCAAAATGGAAAAAAGACTAAAATTTGCTCACCAGGACAGAGAAGGACACAACCGTCGTCCTCGCAGTTCAGAGCAAGACTACTTCTACTCTACATGAGTAATTTTAGTAATGCGTTGAAGCTAAACCTAACCCTTGTAGATGCAGACGGTGAACACCCCTGCTGTGACCCCTTTTTATGAATCCTAGAGCCCAGCCGCCTTTCTATTTCGTCGAGCACTTGCATTCGTTCTATTTCAAGGCTCCAACGTTAAGATTGTTTTTATGTCTCGATAACAATAACCACGTGACTATATCCTCATTACATGTCCTCTCATCTCCTCCTTCTATGATGGATCTCATTTAATCTGCTGCTATGACGTAGTATTTTGTTTGGCTCCGTCCAAGTAAAATTCCGAGACATTTCTGTAGTTCTCTCGTGTTCATGGTGAGTGTGATGTGATTCAGTTGAGTTCTGTAAAGCAAAAGACAGTTTTGATTATGAAACCGTAGATTCTATGCAAAATAAATTATTAATTAATACATGTAGGTCAACTGAAAACTGGTTTGATACTTTAATTTTAACGGTTAATCAATACTTGTTTGTTTTTGTCAATTTCCATCACGTTTTGGTACTGGCTAAACAGAACGGCAGTTACTGATTTCGCCAATGCAGATCTGAACTTCATGTTGATTTATTCCTGTCAGGATTTCATTATTCTCATTGAATTGGGCTTTGATAGTGCAAGGTCAAATGCAAATAAAACATTGCTTTTTAAAAAATTAAAGAATTTATTCTAATTTCCAAACTAGGATTATTTGATGTTTTCTTCAAGATGTTCAGAGCAAGAAGGCAATTTTCTTCTCCGTTTTCCTAAGTCTTTATAACTTAATAGTAATGTCTTGTACTAACGATTCTTGGCTCATAGATACATTAATTACACTTAAATTAAAGTGTTGAAAGTTGCAAAACGACTTTGTTAATCTACCTAGATTGGCTTGGCTGTCCACTAGCCTAAGTACAATAGTCTGTGGCAATCGCCGTTTATACAATTGTCAACTGACGCCGGCTGAAATAACAAAGATTTTAATTTCAGGATCAAGGCATGGATCTTTTAATTCAATGCCGCTGTTTAAACTTGATCGATGCTTTCCAATTGAAAGTGGTGAAACTGTCTGTATTTTTTAATACAACACAGCATTGAAAATGTTAATACGAAACGGGTAACCAGAATAACCTTTTTGGGTCTCAGTCTGTGCGTCTATACACAGTGCAGGCAATGACCTCATAAGAATACGTACGTCAGTCTCCTAGAACCATTCGTGTTTGATTGAAAAATGGAGCTTCCGGTCTTCCTAGCATTGTAAATGGTTTTAATTCTCTTCCAATATTGTATCGCGCTAAAAAAGCATTAGACATTGAGTTTGGTAAATATAACTAATCTAGCATACTGTGTTTCTTTTCAATGGGATTCGAAGACAACATGCGCTTTAAGTATGCACTAATTGCATAGTGATTGGAGTTGTCACTAATGAGAGTGCCCTTTAAATAAAATGCAAGATTACGGAATAAACTGTAGACCGGCATCGACGATGGCACAGCTATATCTGTAGCTACTATTGGTTTATTTTTACTGAGCACTAGACAACATGTCAGTTCTAAATAAGATTCGTAAAAGTTGTGATATTTTCCTGGGAATTTCAAAATGTCAAACAACAAAAGATTTTCATTGTCTCGACGGCTCAAGACAGGATATTAGGGATAATACTCGGCAGAGTCTTCAACACTTACATTTGTAGTTGGAAGTTTGTCTAAGACCAGACTACTTTAAGAGGACTTTTGGGATCCCTCATACACTGTTTGCTCATCGTAAAACCCTTGCGTAACCATATTGTATTAGAGCTTTGATCGAATTAATGTTTGATATTACTACTTATAAGTCCAAACAATGAATGGTGTTATATGTTTCGGACTATTGATTATATACATACAAACTTATCTTCGGCAGCACATATTCTTGCTTTGTCCTGCTCCAGCTTGACGAGACCTGCGACCTGATCCTCGTTGTTTACCGTAATATATTAATATAACAATAATTTATTCATTGAGTCGATTTGGCCGCAGCCCATACAACATTGGTTATTTACATGTTTGACTTTGCACGTGTAATAATCCTTGGTTTGATATAGGAATGAGTTTTTTGATTTGGTATATGCATAAAGGTTATTTCTTGCTTATTTTGTGGCTAAAAAGTGAGCATGTTAGTAGTTATTATCATACAGTATATAATAGCATTATTTGAAGTCATGTTACGAAAAAATAAAATGATAAAGATATAGATGTAGTATAGATTATTTCTCGTGGTGTTGCGGTGGAAAAAGAAGAAAGGGAGCCAATTGTAGCTTGATGGGGGGAAGGGGTGAAGTGAGTCAGGTCTCCCCGATGCATTCATAGTAGAAGTTTCGAGTCCTTGTGGCTGTGTCCCAGAAGTTAATGAGTAGTTTAAATTCCTCGGCGTTGTGGTATTCGTAGAAAATTTGTTCTATGAGGCTTTTCCTGGTTGGTCTTGCGTTGCTTACTTGTTTCAGAAATTTGGTTCGTGGATATGCGTAATGTGGACAGTTGATTATTACATGGAAATTGTCCCACACAGGTCGCAATCATGTGTCTCTACTCGCTTCCACAGTCTGTTTATTCCATTGAGAATAATGACTTTTCCTCTAATGACTATCTTAGGTAGGCCTGATCTTAGGTTTGGTATGAACTTGACTGTGTTCTATGCTAATCCCATTTCGAAGTATTCCGATTACCGTAATATATTGGTTTTCGCTTAAGACGATTTCCACTTTGTTGTCGGCAACGTACGCGTATGCGCTGAGAGCCACCATATTGCGTTCTTCGTCTGTTTGCACAAGCTTCTCCACTCTGTGTATTGGGTCGTCGTTGTACAAAAGTCATATTACGTGTTTTGCAGGCTAATCGGAAATGCGTAACAAGGCACTTTGTAGTAGCTAAACGGCGTTAAGATAGCTTTCTAGATTTAACTAGTACTAAAGTCTGATTTTAACCTTGATTTAACTCTTTAGATGTGTTTTCCACTGGGTTTTTAGTTCCAATAAAATCTTGGTCGCCTGATCCCATTTATTTATTACTATCAGTTTTATTATTTGGTTCCAAAGTTCAGTATTCTCCTAATAGGCTGTCTTTTACAAGCTCTTTGTCTACTGTATTAGTGTTATTTTAGTCGTTGCTAGAGTTGTTAATAGTTTAACACTAAATCTTACGCATAATTCTTATTCATCAGTGACATGTTAGGCTATGCACTGCAAATTTCTAGGTAAGTGATTTATTAAGAAGCACTGTTATTAAAATGATGTTGTTGTTGTTTGAAAGTCGAGTTTAGAATGAGAGTGTACAGTAATTGTGCACAAGTGTTACACTTGTTTGCGGTTTAAAGTACAAGTATACTATAATATCAGAAACTTATATCATATCAGGTCAATTTAAATAATAATACATTTCACATTATTACATTTTGCTTGGTCTAAACTGCAGTTCTACAGTAGTTGTAGATTTTTCTGGCAGTGTAGTGAGATTAAGGTACTTAATCAATAAAATTATCCGAATTATTTGCTGTGCTTGTGGTTTTAATAGTATGTAAAATACTTGATAAAAACATGTAGTCTTTCTATTGTAAACCGGAGAGATATCTACCGATGAAAGTTATGGCAGGGCATGTGAGGCGTACAGTTGATTTTCAACCATTTTGCACGATTAAAGCAGACGTTTGGCTGGTATTGTCTTCTCCGGCTTTGGCTCTATTTTTTCTTTAAATTTTTTTTGTTCCTGTTTCATTTCTTCTTGCTTAGCTAGTTTAGGCTTGATTTGTCGAATAACGCTAGATTTAAAAACATAATTGTCTTTAAATCCAAAATATCTATTAACTAAGGCTGGCAGTTGTACTAAGATATTGTCTCTCATTAGAAGTATACTAAGCTCACCATTTGTGTGCTTAAACTGTATTCTAATATCTCCTAACGACCTTGTACAGAAGTAAATTTAATGGACAATTGTCTGTGCAAATATGGTTTTGCTAGTCACTTTTCAATGTAATATAAATATTCTTTGTTCCTGTCGTCTCTCGATCTAGCACTGAGCAGCTGTTTTTATATAATATTCTTCGATTTTGCAATACGTGCTGTTTAATCGTGTTTGCCAGATACGGAATAAACGGCGATTTACTTATCTTGAGAATTAAAACACGGCTTAATTTTTTCTTATAGCATCCGCCAGTGATGCTACTATTAGTAAGATCCTCCAAATAGTAAGTAACGGATTGTTGTTAGTTCATTGACCTAATCTTGAATATTTCAACACTAAAGTTCTGGTTGTACCCTGTTTAAAAGCCGAAGGTATATTAACTTCATCACTTAATGTGCAAGTCTATTTATAGGATAATATTTAAATTATTCTAACGTAATAAGCAACGATACTAGATACCTTTTTCAAACAAGATCTTAGTATGGCTAATCCATACGCGTTCTCAAAGCTTTAAAGCTGGCACTTGGCATTTATCATTACTGATAAGATCTGCAAACATTGTTCGCCTAACCTCGTTCTCATTAGATTTATTGACGGCGTTTGGTAACCTTTGAATTGTAGAATAAAATGTGTTGTTGTAGCTTTTTACAAACGCAGAAAAAATATCAATTATGCGATAATTGTCCCTCTCAGTCATATCAACGTTTTTGAAAATTGTCCTAAACCCATACAACAAACTACGTATCAGTACATTGAAAATTCATAAAAACAGGCTTTAGATTGTCTAGTTACTTTTTATTTTGTGAAACTGTGAGTGGCGCACTTTATTACACGTTCTCTTGATTTTGTTTCGCTATAAGTGTTTTAATACTTAATTCCATGACTCTCTAAAAATTTGCGAGAAGAGTTTGCTCGAAATTCTTGTTCTAAAAATATAATATCTAAATAATAATTTCAATGCGTTTAATTCTTAATGGTTTATAAAAATGCTTGTTTAAATTTAGTATAGTATGTTACCGTACCTAGTAACAACCTTGATCAGTAAACAAGTGAAGAGTTTTTTGGCAAAACGGGATAAGTCCATTTTTTTCAAAAATGAGATTATTTGTGTTATTTGTTCTACTCAACTAGATACATTACTGTGTTGAATAGTAAATGTCAAAGTTCAACCAAAGCAATTTAAAACAAAAGCCCAAATTTCATTTTTTGGCAAAACAGGATAAGTCCATTAAATTATTATTTTTCAAAATGAGATAAGTCCGCCTAAACCTGTATTTCTGATTTACATTTGGGTTTTGAGTGTTTTCGTAGTTTGTAGAAGACAATTGCCGTGCGTTAATGCTTTTATTCAATGAAAGATAAAAACCTAAGAAAAAGTTTGGTTTCATTCAAAACAATTAAAAATTCCAGAGTCCGTCTAGAATTATGAAACTACTTGTATTTACGCTTCGTTAGATTTAGTACCTGTGGAAAAAAAATGAGTTGCAAAATCTCAACCTGACACCATTTATACGTTTTTCGTTGTTCCTGTAAAATTTGCTTTAATGGACTTATCCCGTTTTGCCAAAAAACTCTTCAAGTAAATTAGTGTCATTTTAGCTTTCTTACAAATGCTTTTCATAGATTTTATAACCGATTCTGGCTTTTTATTTTTAATAAATCTGCAAAGCAGCTTCTTGCCAAACGCGTCTATGCAAAATAATATGTTTGCAAATCCTGAATTATGTTTTTGTTATACCACTTTCAAGTATTTTAAGATCTGCATAGAAAATTTCTCCTATCATATAACCTAACACTCGTCTGCGTTTAAATCTTTTTCTAATTGATCTTTGCAAGCAAAATAAACGCAATTTACTTCATTTTTTGTGTAAAATAACATTTTTATAGAATTTTTTATTGTTTTTAATAAAACTACTTAATGCGAAAAAAGATTCTTTTATTCTAGAATTTAAGTATGATTTTCGTATATCAGTTATGATCTAAACGTTATATATATGAACCACTACGGTGTGCATTTATACCACAAATGGGCTGTTAAATAATTGCATGCAATTCATAGCAAACATTACATATTTACGTATTTAAATTTAATTTTTGTTGCAATATTTTGAAGTTATGGGATTTTTAATCAGTTATACATATGCACTTTTAAACATTTTACAATTATTACCATTAAAAACTAAATTATTACTACATACTAACGCTAAATTAAAAGTAGGAGTATATACACACAAACTACAATGCATAGTATTTTTTAAATTAATGAATTTTATGTACATGTTTTTAGAATGTTGCACTTATTTATCTATCAAAATCAATTAACTTGGCTAGTCATTACTGCTTTACAAGATTTTCTGTTTTCTGCTTCAAGTTCTTTCAGTCAGCCTTTTTTTCCACCGCAGCTGCATTTCATACTCTTGTAATGTAATTTAATGGCTTTATTGTCAAATTAAACAGCCGCAAATACTGAATTCCATAGACAGACACTAAGGCTACATATTAACTAGAATAATAAATAATAGTAATAATACTAATTAGATTACTAATATACATCTTCATTTATTCGGCTTTATATACAATATTTGAGTAAAACTCATTCATTTCTAGTAGTTTATACAGTAAAATATTCAAGAATAACTCATACGTTAATGTAGTTTATCAAATTATCAACAGGCATATCAGTATAAAAGTCAGCATAACATAATACAAAAAAATATCAACATACATTATCAACATCAGAATATTATAATATGAGGTGATAAGTATAACTAATAGTATTTTTAGTACTAGCATTATATATAGCTTAGTATGCTAATGTCGCTTGCTCACCAACCATTCATTCAATTCATACTGAAAATCTTGGATATTATTATTGGTATGTATGTATAGTGGTATAGCGTTGCATAATTTAGCAGCTTAATATTGGTATGAATTGTGGTAGAAGGATGAGCGCCGCAGGATTTGTAAATAATGTTTGTGTCTGGATGACCTCTCATTACTAGCCCGAATAATTTCTGATACGAGTAGTGTGGAAATGTATGTTCTGGCACATTTACGACCTACGACCTCATTTTTGAAAAGTAGCATAGAATCATATTGCATCATTGATTTATCTCTATTTTTCATAAAAAACAAGACTATGTTCAGGAATTTCAGGAATTTAAAAAACATTACCACATATCCACCTTGGACACAACTACGACTACGACTACGACTACGACTACAACTTTGATTT
This sequence comes from Dicyrtomina minuta, assembly GCA_949802685.1. Classification (NCBI taxonomy): domain Eukaryota; kingdom Metazoa; phylum Arthropoda; class Collembola; order Symphypleona; family Dicyrtomidae; genus Dicyrtomina; species Dicyrtomina minuta. The sequence goes on from CATKUY010000220.1 coordinate 36,255, forward strand.
TATAAGTATAACTAACGTAAGTGATGTATTTTAACAATTTTGAACCATTGAATTCTATAATTCCTATGTGCTAACGTAGTTTTTTCATCATCTAAAATATACTTTTTACCATCAAAATTAGCTAATCCAATCTTTGATTGATTAAAAGTAAACATATCTAATTTATCTGATCTAATTTGATTGAAATTCACTTTATCTTTAATTTCTCTATTTAATATTCTTCTATACGTTTCAATCTCATATTTATTAACGATATGCTTAGGTACGCCTCTACTCCGTTTCTTAATTACTAATTTATCACTACGTTTGATAGAATATAGAAACAATTTAGATCTTAATCCAACAAACTCAGTGACAATGTTTTCATTAGTTTCTATTTTCAAACAACCTAATTTCTTCTTGTTCATAATGGGTAAGCTGAAAATATTATTAACTTCCAAATCACTGGTATCATACCATAATTCAATATCATTCCTTATATCTTTATAAAAATTATTAGTTTTTATATGAAGCATAAGTACATCAGTATCGGTTTTAATTATTTCTACGCTATCACCTCACTTAGGTTTTAAATGCTCATACACATATTTATAAATCCTGTAATTTGACATTTCTAAAACACAGAATCCTACAAATATTGGTTAATTAAATAATATACTTATTTTATTCATATGAAGAGCTACTAAATCTTTACTACATATTGTTTCACGATTAAAATTAATTTTACTATTATATTTTAAAGCTTTTTCTTTACTAGTACAAAATTGAATATCTCGTCATTTTTGGATATTTTCTATTGTTTTACCAAATACTGAATTATTTATGAGCTAAAAGAAATCTTTTTCAAAATGAGATGTTACTTTTTGCCTTAATTTTGTATTTCCATCAATATATGGTTCTAACCAGGCACTTTAATTATATTTTATTGCGCTATGAATTTTTGTTAGTACTAATCAATGTTGTAAAGCTTGTTGTAAAGTTCTATAATCGCATGTCAATCCTTTTTAGATGCTTAGCAAGCATCAAATGAAATAGTCATGTCCGTCTGTCCGTCTGTCTGTTGGCCCCACGCTACAGGTCAAACCGTTTACACTATTGTCTTAGAACTTTTTTTAAACAATCACAAAAGCGAGCCGGCAGGTCTGTATTGTTTTTTCACTGTAATCGAACTTACCATTGCTTAGCAATTAAATGTTGAACTGACAAAGGTCAAGAAATTTAAAAGTAAGCATCATAAAAACGGGAGTAGCGATAAACATAGCTGAGCGCAAGAAATATGCCCAGCTATTTAGCTAATTTAGCTAATTTATAACCTTCCTGACAAAAAGCTGCTATAAATTTATTAATTGTATCTTTCCTACTACATCTTGTATATTTTTTAAATGTATTATAAATATTATTCTGACTAACAGTAGTAAAAGCATAAGCACAAGTTTCATGTTTAATGTTTTTATTACATTTAGTACTGTTTTTATCAGCAAAATCTAATTTTTTCAATACAGATTTCAGATCAGCATAATAAACTATTGGTACTTTTACCATTGTATAAAAATGTTTAAATTTTAAAATATTAACTTTTCCATCGTTTTTTGGCATTAAAGGGATTGCTCTACAACTTTTAAAATAATTATCACATGCTTAATAATTTGATTTTATTTCTTTGTCATTATAAGTGTAATAAAAACATCCATCACAAATAAAAGTGTTTTCCGTGTGAGATGTTACCTGTTTTCTAACTAGTCTTGATAAATCTTTAATATATATGTAATGATTGTTACCATCTTTATTAGTCGACCTTTGGTCCTTGAGGGCTCCGCCCGTTAATAAAAGCAAAATAACATGGTTTTTATTCCTAGTTTCATGTGAACAGGTATCATAAATGATAACCTTTTCACCTTCTAAAATATAAACATTTATTGATAAATTGTTTTGTTTTCTAAACTTTTTTAACCCCTAGAGTTACAGGAAATTCTATACCACTAAAGTTAAAGTCATTATTTCAATCAGATTTGATATAATTTGAAACTCTTTGAGGATTTGTTATAATTTTATTTTGATGTTTATGGTATACCATACAATGTTTGAAACACTTTTGGTCTTCATTTTTAATATTGATGCATGCGTTTTTGTTAGATATCCATCTTTGTAATTCTATATTAGATGACCATTTTAAAGGTTTATATTCTCTTAGTTTCAAATCAATTTTATTGATCTTATCAAGGTGATAATAGGCTTCATTATTGTCTTTTCCCTCAATATTATTTCAAAGTTTATTAAAACATTTAGCATTACTTAAAAAAATTTCTTCTTTTTTTGATATTGTTTGATTATTAGAAGAATAGGTCATATCTGATATGTGTTTTATCCTGTTGAAGGTATAAATTTTTTTAAAGTTCCATTGAAAACTAATTGCAATATTATTTGTCTTTTTATTAGTTATTTTTTAAGAATATTAAAAACTTTATATAATACATCTGTATCATCTATTCCTATCATTTTTATTTTGTTTTTGAAATTCAAACTCAATGTAAGAAATGAACCTTTCAAAGCTTCTTCAGATTGATGTAATTTCAATTCATCATTTTCAAATAGAATATCATACTTTATTCTTTTATTTGTTATCTTTTCTTCACTTAAATGTTTTTTAGATTTGATATGCTTATTGCATGATTTTATAGAATAAAACTTATTACAATCAGTACAATATTTTGTTTTTTCTTTTTGAGTAGGTGGTTTTGCCCTTTTTTCATTTCCAATATGACTTTTAGTTAGTAAATGTTTATCTATATATATCTATGTATGTATCTCTGTATATCTATTTACCTTTTTAACATTGCATATCTCACATTCAAGTTTAGCAGCACCTTTTTCTATTATATCTAAATGTGCTTTAGATTTAAGGTGATGACTGCAATTTTTCTTTGATATTTGCTTTTCACAAGATTCACATTTTATATATTCAGTCATTTTATAACAATATAATTATTAAGTAAATGTTGGACGTCCAATTTCAAAATAAAAAAAAGTGTTAGCATGATTTATAATATAGTAATATTTAAAATATTATGTTTTCTTTTAATTATTTAAAAGTATTAGATCATTAGTTTTAGTAATATTAATATCGTGATATTGATACATTTTACTGGGTTTTAGACTATTATACTTGAAACATCTACAAACATTATTTTCTAATGGTTGCATAAGCATTTTAATACAACGAGCTGGCAAATAAACGTTTTTACTTTTTTTAACATTAATATTTATACACAGTTTATTTTAATCTACTTTATATGCTTCAGAATGTACTAATTTACAATATAAAATAGGATATTTCTCACCGATTTGCAACTCACTCAATTTGACGTAACCCTTAAGTAAAGCGTTGCAATTTTCCATTTTCATTTTATAAGAAATAAATTTGGAAGTAAAATTTAAAATTTAGGGTGAAGTATTTGTGGATATTTTAAAGAAAAAAGTAACCGATTAATTGTGTGTAAGATATTTACTAGGAATATAAAACTTATCCAGGTTATGTCTGTATCGCTTTTTACTAGCATTTGCTGTAAAATCAATAGTTATAAAGAAATAATCTTTTTTCCAGTTTTGTTGACAAAATAACATAAATTCTTTTAAATACATATCTACAGCAATTCTATCACTATGCAAGTTTTGTATATCCTTATTAGATAAACGGAATAAATTTAAAAAGTTAGAATTCATACGAATAGACCTTCGATTTAATTCAAAATACAATTGACTTAGATAAAATACACAAATATTATTATGTCTTCCTCTTGTAAAATAACTTTTCATTATATCCTGATTTTTACGATTCATTACATCATCAAAAACTATAATAGTTTTTAATTTTGAATCAATCTCTTTAGGGTCTGGTATAGCATCTTCAGTGTTATGTATTGTTATATTTAAATTATTTTCATGATTTGTTTTCAATCTTTCACCTACTTTTTATATTAGTTTTAATTGACAAATACCATATTTTTGTATTTGGTTTTTATTCTCAAATAACGCAATTACATGGTTGTTTGAAAGATTATTTTTAAATGCTTTAATTAATATTTAAAAAGTATTTTGTTGGAGGCTGTCTCCTACTAGAATTAGATTATAATAGTCTAATATTTATTTTTGTAACAAAAATTTGATAACTAGACAGCTCTTCATACAATTACTTTTACCAATTACTAAAGACCTAAATATATTAGGAAATAGATTATTATGGTTAAATTTTGGATTTTTATTCTAAACGAATATTGTTTCATTAATCATTTATTATCCTCTTAATTTTTCATTAAAAGCATATTAAGTCGTGATTCTAACCTATTTAGTTGATTTTCCAAGATTTTACATTTTTCATCTTGTAAAGAATTTACATTTTCAATATTTGTTAATTTAGTACTGATATCTTCAAAAACAATAGTACATCTACTGTTAAGGCATAAATGTGTAATACATGAACCCATTTATGTTAAAATAAATTTGAAATAAAATAATATTTATGAACATTACAACGCTAATGAAGGCTAATGAACAATACCAAACGATAACGAACGCTAACGCTAACGCTAATGAACGATAACGAACAATAACGAACAATAACGAACAATAACGAACAATAACGAACGCTAATAAACGATAACGAACGATAACGAACGCTAACGCTAACGCTAATGAACGATAACAAACAAAAACTAACGATAACGAACGGTAACGAAAGCTAATAAACAATAACGAACAATAACGAACGATAACGAGCGATAGTGAATAATAAAGAACGATAACGAACGATAACGATGAATTGTGTTTGACAAAATGGAAAAATAGGTGTATATTATTGAAGAATACTGTTAAACCAATATATTGTACTAGGTATATAATCAGTTACTTTAATTTGTAAGCTTGTATTAAATATTCGAAATATTGCAGATGTTCAGTTTCAAAATTAATACATGTATTAACAATATTCATTTAAGGTATATTACAAATTCTTTGACTAAAACTAGTTGTTTCAAAAGAGGTTGTGTTAATACGGATAAAACCAGTTAAAAAAGCTATTTGATTATTTAATTTGGTTAATTTTAGACCTCCAATAACATATTTTTCATATTGTTGTATCCGAAGGACTGTTGGTACAGCTCCTAAAAATACTACTGGTTCGTTTTCTAATCTTTCTTCTAGAAGTCTAATATTTTCATTTATTTTTATTACTTCTGTATTGATGCGACTATCTAAATCTGTAAAAATTGAATCTTTTGATGCAATTTCAGCCTGTTTATTACTTTCTATTAAATCAATAATTATAATATTTTCTTTTTTTAGTTTTTTTTCACTTTCAGTTATTTCTGTATATATCCTATTATTGATATTACTATCTTCTTGAATAAGATTGTTAATTTGAGTACGGTTAATTCTTACTGCGGTACTATTCATTTTACATTTGTTATCAAAAACAGTTGTTTGGTTAGTAATATCACCTTTAATTCCTTCTATTACCTCTATAAGATTCTCTGTTTCAATGTTTGTATTAGCTAAACTATCTTTTAATTCATTTGTCTTATTAGTTAATTTCCTTATTTTAACATCATTACTTTGTATTTTGTTCAATATATTTAAAGTATTTGATATTATTTCATTATTTGTTTTTCTAATATATCCAAATTTTAAAATCATTTAATATGAAATTTTTATTTCATTACATGCATAAGTGCCAGGCACGCCTTTATAAAATCTCCTTCAACAATAACAATATGAAACATTAACTGTAAACATGATGAACCGCAAGCATTTGTCCCAATTTCTTGCAGTTTATTAGTTTAATAAACTATATCTGCTTTTAAATAATTACATAGTTCTATGGGTGGTGCTTGACCAAAAGAATCAAAATAAAAGTGTTTTTAATTGTTTTTTACCATAAAATCCAATAAAATCCAGGGTTATTATTACTATCAAGATTTAATATTCCAATTTCTATATTCCTAATTTTAAATGGTAAATTATCTCTTATGAATACGCTTCTATAAACATAGGTTTTATTACATATTTGTTTACAATATTCACCCATTTTCATATTTGTTAATGCTTTTAAGGATAAGGTTTTAAAAAAAACCAGCGCCCGTTTTCTTTTCCATTTCAACATTATGTCTCTTTGTTTTAGCTAAATTTTTAACTTGTGACTTTTTATTATTAACTGCATTAACAACTTGACTAACTCCTACTGCAGCAGCCCGTACTCCACCAATAATAGCAGCTGCTTTAGTAATTAATGGAAATAGACCTAAATAAGGTAATGCGACTCCTGATTTAATATGTTTTGATAAATCTGTAATAATCTTTTTACATTGATTAGCTGATAGTTTTAAATTAAAATTACAATTATTTAATTGTTTGATTTTAGCTTGTGTTAAATTAATTGGATATCCATCATCTTTATTGAACTGAGCTTTATCCAGATGTAATTTTACACCTTTTTTATTTGTAAAGGCATTTCCAATAGCTGTATATTGACTTTCTGTGAAGGATATATTAATCATTTATATAAAAGAAGAAAATTTAATAATTTTACAAAGTACTAATAAGGACTCATATATTTAACATTTTTCTACCACCTGTTGTAGTCATAGAAAGTACTCGTTCTCTAAATATAATAACATAAGCAGTTATATTTGCTAATACATTTTCACTAAATTCGAATTGAATTTTAATACCTAATGTATTACCTCTGATACGGTCTTCTTGAAACGTTGTATTAAAACAATACAAAGGATAAGCTGTTTGAAATCCATATGGTGCAATTTCTGGTTCTAAATTTGTAAAAAGTTCTCTAAATTTTGAATATCAATCATAGTTTTCTATGCAAGCTAGACCATTACCACCATTTAATTTAATGCCAGGATAATTTACATTATTTTAAGATATAGAAGCATCTCGAACAACACAATGATCAAATACTGAAATATTTGATTTTTGACTATTTAAACGATTAGTTTGAAATCCAACAACAAAACCTAGAATATTTTTAAATCCTGAGATAGTAGTTAAATTACGATTCAAAGTCATTGCTGGTAAAACTGAAAATGTTTCTAGTTGTTTCATTATAAATTTATACGGAATCTTTTGTTGAGTTGTAAGATATTCAGATATTCCACTTGACATTTCTAAATTTAGTTCAATATAAAGCATTCTCTATTTCAGAGAGGTAATATTGATTACACCATCAACTACATTATCTACACCACTAGTTTGAACACTTGATTTAGATATATCATAATTATTAAGTACTCTAACAAAATCGACAGAAACTCTTACTCCTGATACTATTTTACCTCTAAATCCAAAGATATGTGAAAATGAAATTATAAAACGACCTTTACCTTTATCCTCTGCATTTGCATTAAATTTGAATTATAAATCATGTCTATTTGCAAATCCTGGGTTTTAATCATTTGTTGCACTATATTCATTATCGTCTAAAGACCAGCACTGACCATGTCCTCTATTTGAACTAAAACCATCATTATATTTTAATAGTCCTTAAATTAAACTTACATGTTCTGGCCTGTTATACTGTATGTATGTATGTATGTATGTATGTATGTATGTATGTATGTATTTTGATTTATTGCATAAACGTGCCTAGGCCCACACACAAATCATATTATTTGATTTACATTTTTTTTCCTTACGGCTATATATTTTGCCATCTTAGCCTAAAGAATTCAATTTCTTAACTAGTACAGAATTTACGTAGTAGAATACATTGTGTAACACTTGCTCGTCTTGTCGTTGCAGGAGATGATTTAATTTAATGTCAACATTTTTTGGACCTGTATTATACTCGGATAAGTACTTACTTCCATCCTGACTAAATGTTGGGCACGCAAAGAGAAAATGTGTTAAGGTGTCTGGTACCCCGTACCCACATGCTTTTCACTCTTTTGCAATGTCTAATTTGATTTTGTCTTTTTTTATTCTAAGGGTTACATTATATGTTTCTGCTAATCGAAGCTGAGCCATTACTTTGGTTTTAAATATAGATACACGTTTATTTAGGTAGCTAGCTACTCGACTGGTTCCTGCATACGAGATATAGTACGGATTGTAACTTGAGATAATTGTTCGTTCCACATCATGTTCATAGGAGATCTGGGCCGCTTTTTCAATGATGTTGTCCAGTTCCAACTGAATTTTGTCACTAGTAATGTTGAGCCACAGTTCGTCATATCCAAGTGCAGTTAGCTTTTGTTAAAGTTGAGTCACCCAATTGTAAGTGGCCTCATTTTCTGTGATATGATTGTCTAGGTATAAAAGTTTTTTATATACAATGCGTGGAATTCTAGTTTCTTCCATTTTAAGTATCTTGCTTGGGTACATTAATGCTTGCCTTAGGACTGTAATTTCGAGTTTGCACCTTCCAGCTTTGAGCCGTACTAGATAGTCTGGAGTATTTCTGGGAAGCGCAAGGAGAGATTTGATGAAACGTGTTTGGACCAGCTCAATTTAGTCACTTTATCGTAGATCCCATATACCACTGCTATATAGTAGCGTGGCCATCGAAACCGATTCAAAGAGTTTGATTTTTGCGTCCCAGGAGTCTGATCTACTTCTGCTTATCATGTCCCATAAGCCGCCGTTTGATCTTAGAGCTTTACTAGTAAATACTTGTGCTGCTTTACTAAAGACGCCGGATGAGTTGAACTGTACACCAAGATACGTGTATTCTTTAACTAGTTCAATCTGTTCCCCCTAATATTTTAAAATCGATTTTACTTAAATGTTTGGACTCTTAGCAAATATCATAATTTTTGTCTTAGCGACGTTGACAGCTAGCTGGTTTTCTTTGCAGTATCTTTCCAGAGTATCCAGTATTTACTTTAAGTCTCCTTTCGAATAAGCTGATATTACAGTGTCGTCCGCATACATGAGCATAAAAATTGCCACTTTATTGTAAATGCTTAGACCTTAGAGGTTATTTGCTGCAAAGTACTTGTCCAAGTCTGAGATAAAGAGCAAATAAAGAAGAGGTGATAGTTATTCCCTCTGTAGTACCCCCTCGGTGACGTTGATTAGTGAAGTGTGACTATGAACTGTTTTAACTTTGATTACTGCTTTGTTGTAAATATTCCGAAGAATCCTTATGATTTTTGCACTCAGTCCAAGTTTGTGTAATTTGGCCCACAAAAGACTGTGACTGACGGAATCGAAGGCTCGCTTGTAGTCTACGAAAAGGGCGTACACCTTTCTGTTTGAGACACAAATATGGTTGTGGATAATGCCCGCCGGTAAAATGACTTGATCCATACAGGAGCGGTTTTTCCGGAAACCAGCTTGGGACTCCGGCAGAATGTTATAAGTTGTGGACCATTTTGTCAGTCTTGCTAGAAGTATTTGAGTAAACAGCTTCAGCACACAGCTCAGTATAGCTATCCCTCTATAATTCGCAGGGTTACTTCGATCTCCTTTTTTGAATAGCGTCACAATTTCGGTTTCGGACCAGCTGTTTGGGCATTTTTCCTCACACATAACGTTATTAAATAGCGTTAGTAACTGCTGCCTCCAGCTAATTGTTAGACGTTTCAGTGACTCGTTTGATATGCCATCCATTCCTGATATTTATTTAATTTAGATCTATTGATGGCCTGAGCTAGCTCATATTTTGTAATTTCTTTATCTACATGTTCATCTCCCACCCCGTAAAAGTCTACGTTAATTACCTCCCTTGGCGGCATAATGCTACTGTAGAAACTTTCCTATTGCTTAGCACTAATAATAGTACTGTTACTATTTGCTCTGTCTTTAAACAAATTAACCGTACTCCAGAATTGACTACTATTTTGAATATTGGCTAGCCGATCTCTTAATTCCACATAATAATCTGATTTAGCTTTTTTACAAACCTCCTTGAATTTTCTCTTTGCGTCTCCAAATCTCACTTGAGTTTCAAACTTAAAATCTAGCTTCTTACATTCTATTCTACACACTTGCATATTGCGTTTAGCAGCCTTACACACTGCGCTAAACCATGGTTTGTTTCTAACACTGAACTTTAGTATTCGATTCGACACATAATTTAGGCTATTAGCTACCTTAAACATTTGATTAATAATATTATTACTTATTTCATTTACCTCATTTTGTTCTACATTGATATTTTTACATGAGTTCATTTCGTTACTAAATGATAGAATTTGTTCCTCCTTAAGTACAATTTTTGTGTTACAGCTAGCTGCTTTTTTGGTATATCATAACCTCTGTTACTCTTAAAATGTATTAAAATAGGTACATGATCAGAATTGTTTATATTTAGACAATTAAATTTTTGTAAAATATTAATAAGGTTTTAATGAATTAGACAATAATCTATTACTGACCTTCTTAAATTACTTACATATGTATAGTTAGCTGGAATGTCAGGAAACACTCTTCCATTTACAATTGCTAATGAGCATTGATCAGCAAAATCCAGAAAATACGGAGCAGTGGGGTTTGTTTCCTCATCATACGTTGTACGTAAACTAGTTAAATTACTTGCATTGACAAGTACCTGATCAAGTGCACCTTCTTTACCAATTTTTGCATTAAAATCTCCTCCTAAAATGAGCTTTTTTCTCAACATATGAGGAATAGACTCCACCGCTTCCGTAAGTTCTGTAAATATTTGAGAAGTATCGTACATGTTGGTATTGTTGCATTATGTGTTTGTGTATTTCCTGTTCTTTCTTGCTAAAAACAAAGTTAGATACGAACATCTGGTAGTGTATCTTTCAATTTTGATTTGCTGCTCATCACCAATGCGAAACACAACTTGTCAGCTAGCTGCACAAAAATCAGAGGAGGTTTACTCGTATCTTTATTGTTGACTCTTCTTGCACTGATTATCTTGACATTTGGTAATTCTAATTTTCCTTCAAGAACTGCTTTAGAATCCTCGGTAGCGGAGTTAGTCACTGGGAGACCTGTTATCATAAATTCTTTACTTCGCTTGTCACGATCATACACTTCGAGTTTCATTTCTGCTATTTTTAATCTCTGGTTTAGATTATTTAGATGCGTCTTGACATCAATCATGTCCGTTTCCTGCTTTGCTATACTGTTATTCACTTTTGTGTCCATAGTTTGCCATTTCGAATTCACATTACTTTTAAGGTTTGAGAATCTTGACACAATATCCGATTGGGAGGCATAGAGCTGAGTTGCAGTGTTTGAGTTGACTTGTGATGTGATTTGTTGACCCAATTGTGGCAATTGCTGTGTCATTAGATGCTGGATGTAAGTAGCTAGCTGTTCTTGTCCAGCAGGCATTGGTCGCGGGTCTCCCATGTCTATTTAGTTTCTCTTTGCCTTTTGGTACCGTGCTCTGGATTGGAATAATTTCTTCAATAATAGTACCTACCAAAATATAGGTGTTGCTAGTATCTTAACTTATTTTCTAACGACATGGCATATATAGGCCTTCGGACTACGTATGTGAGAAAAAGAACTTAGTTTTTTGATTTTAAAGTTGAAACCGGTAGATATTGTAGATGTTCCACTTGTCTTAGTATATGCATGTATCTTCTACAGTTTAGTGCATCTATTGGCGTGGTCGAGTAATTAAACACCAAATTATCTTATTATTATGGTGTTACTTCATTGGAATAATAGGTTCCTTTAATTTTTTTATTATGGTAGTCTACTAGTTTATAAGTTATAGGACTTGTTGGTAAAACTTCCTTGATATATAGTATTTCAATTGTGGTTTATACCCTCTATCAAATTTAGTTTCAAATAAATGTGTTTTACTCTTTGACCAGGACAAAGTCCTTCAAAGACCTTTGGTCGACCTGGTTTTGGGCGTAGCCCTTACTGTAAATTATAATTTGTACTTTTATTATTATTTATTTTTCCTAACCTAGATTTTAAGCCATAAAGATTTGAATATACTTTTAATTCATTTTCTGGTTCACTAGCTTTAATAGATGTCATTTTAATACTACTATGCTTTAAATTATTATAATTTGTAATAAGATCTTGTCAAACATTAACTCATCTAGTTGTTTGTTGGTTAGTCATATATTTATACATCTTTTGTTGAATTTTTCTTCCAAATCTTGCTACAATCATTGTTTTTGTCTCATTTTCAGTTGTATACCAGTTAATATTATATTTTTAAAACAGCTTATTAGTTTTTTACCACTAAATTCAGTTCCTTTATCAGAATGTAGCTTTTAAGGCAACCGGAACGGTCTTGACAGATCCTTTGGATTTCTGCTATATTTTAATACAACTTCAAAACTATCTTCTACTTTATCTGCATTTTTTGTTTTTAAAGGTATAGCCCATCCATATTTAGAAAATTAATCAATTATTAAATTAATTTATCTATAACCATCATTATCTTTAACCCATTTCTCAGGCATAAACACTAAATCGGCTTGCCATATTGAGTGTATACCTGGTGTATAATATCTTTTAACTATTTTAGGTTTTATTCCTGTTTTTCTAGCTAATAAATTTATTCCAACAAATCCAGTTAAAGAGTTTTTATATACGAAATCTAAAATTTTATATGATTTATTATTTTTATCTTTATCTAGTCATAATTTATTATTATGTAATGTCCTAAACCTTGATAAAATTTTGGTTTTATAACACTTTTAGTTACAACACGTTTTACTTTTTCACTAAATGTAGGAATTTCATCTATATCTGTCAGTAATTCTCCATCTGCTTTGTGTCTATTATCTTTATCTTTGTAAATAATATATAATAAATCGTAATGCATTGCTGCTTCATAAATTCGATCTACCGGTTTATCTTCATTTGCTATTCGTTCTTGAAATTTAGTTCCTGGTCCTAAATAATTACTACCTGGGTAGTGTACTTCTCCTACATATTTACCAATTTGATCAACCATATCACCACCCACCTCCGGTTCAAGAATTTGCGACCCGCCCTTTTTATAGATTTTTTGACTTTTAGAATTTGACATTTTGTAGTATTACAGTTAGCACATTTTGCTTTCATTGTATTTTTGTTATTTTTAGTAACAGCATACTTGATTTCCTTATTAGGTGTTTTTACCTTGCACTTCACACAAAAAATACTTTCAGGCATTTATGAACATATACTGTTTATGTATATTTGATTTTTTATCTCTTGCAATTTTATCACGTTTTCCAATACATCCACATTCCCATATCACAGGTGCACTTTCTTTTTCTTTAGAACAGACTTTACATTCAGATCTTAGACCTGTTTTAGTTGCATGATCTTTTCTAAATTCATTTAACTGTTTCTCCACCTTAGAAATACTACATTTTATTTTATTGTTCCCCATTTTATAAGAAAACAATTATTAGGTAAAAATAATAGACCTATACTAAACGTTTATCACATACAACAAAAAGTGTTAAAACCACTGCTTTTTTTATTACAATACACTGAAATTAATGATTTTTTACTCTTTTTAAAACAAAACATGGAGTTGTAGTCGTAGTCGTAGTCGTCGTCGTAGTTGTGTCCAAGGTGGATATGTGGTGTTTTTTTAAATTCCTGAAATTCCTGAAAATAGTCTTGTTTTTTATGAAAAATAGAGATAAATCAATGATTTAATATTATTTTATGCTACTTTTCAAAAAAGAGGTCGTAGGTTGAAGGTGTGCCAGAACATACATTTCCACACTACTGATAGGCAGAAAAGCCTATCAGTTTACGCTAATAATATTTTAGTCATCGACATAGTAATGTAAGTTAGCCTCTTAAATACAAATAATATTGATAAAGATTCATATAATTGATTAATATCAATTTTCTTCTTACGTACATTTCTAAGTATACTCAACGGTTTATTTAACATAAAATTAAAACTTAAGTTTTAAAATATATACACTTAAGAAAATGGTCAATTGATTTTTGGCATTTCCTTAAAACAGTATTACTTACAGCGCCCCATACAGGTAGTCCATAGTCAATGTGTGGGAAAATAAAAAAGTTAAATAGTATAGGCATAAGTTTATCAGGAATGAAACGTTTATATCGAACAAGTTGTGATCCTTTAAACATAACTTTCCTGATAACATGCGCTCCTTGTATATCAAATTTCATGTTACTTTAAAAACAATCCCTAAATATTTAAATTTATTAACTTTATGTACAGTATTATTTTTAAATTTAATAGTGTTAAAATTACTTCTATTTCTAGACCTTAGTTAGTGTATAGAATTCCATATATACTGTTTTTACAAAATTCATTGCCATACAATTATCTAAGCACCATTTAGTAACATTTAACACTGTACTTTCCATTTCCATGTACAACTGATGTATTGGCTGAAGACGTCGAACCTACATCATTCGCGTATAGACTAGAGTCTTTCAATACATCAATTATATCGTAAAAAAAGAGAATAAATAAAATTAGTCCTAGAACACTATCTTTAGGCACGCCTCCGTTCAGTTTGTACGATTTTGATGCATAGTCACCTAGGTAAAAAGCAAAATCTCTATTACGAAGATAATTACAAAGTATTTTAGTTAGGTACAAAGGTAATTTATATCTATTATGAGGGTTTTAAATGAGCTTCTAGTACTTCACCATATCAAATGCCTTACGAAGATCAATAAGGAGTACAGCTCTTAAATTTAACTTTCTAAGGCAGTGTATATTCTGTGTGATAGTTCAATTAATGCATGTAGGCAGGACTTATAATTTCTAAATCCATATTGGAAACTCTTGCTGATCAACCAAATGTCTTAAGGCCTGTAGAATATCTTTTTCAACAATTAAAAGATTTTTAAAACATTTAAATCAAGAAAGAGCTACATAAGTTGTGCACTCTATAATTTCTTGTTTGTCCAAGTGCATACATCCTTTTTCTATTAGTATGCCTTGCGATCTGTGAATTGTGATCCCCCAATTCAAGACAAGGGGAAATGCCTAGATTTTAACATACTGATTTGTTTCTAAATCTAATTCACAGTATTCAATAGAAGTTATTTTTACGCTTTTTTATTTTGAGGTAACAAAAATATTGTTTTCTTGGTAATTTGGAAAGTCTACGACTATAGCTTTAACAAAATTATTCCAGTAAAGTCTGTTCTTGACGGAGCTAAATATTAAATTCACAACCATGCCTCGGCTTTCATTAGTAACATTCGATGCGACATCCAAGTTCTGCGTTAGCATAATACGGACGCCATAATCTACTTCAAGTGGGTCTTTTAAAAGTGAACTGGTGTCTCCAATTAGAGCTGGAACCTCAATAAAACCTAGACAAAATCTTTAGATCACCTCTGTTCATAATAAAAATCAAATTATTTAAAACACTTTTTTATTTATGAACATACAATAAATCTGAAAATAAGTTTAATAATAATATTTATTTAAATGATTTAATACACTTTTAATTATAAAATAAGTACTTATTGTGTGCTGATACGTTGCTGTTAATTTTAAAGGGGTGAATTAATTTTTCAAATTCTTCAAATTGAATATCCAAGAGATGAGGTTGCAAAATGTGCTGCTGCCGTTGTTGCAAATTGTGAAGTACCAGAAGAGTGCATTTTCAATATCTCAGTCTCATCAGAAACTGGTAGTACTCCAGTTGTCTTGAATAATTTTTGCTCTGCCAAAACGGTGTGCCTAGTACAAAAGCAATATTAAAACTCTTGTACAACTGAAAAGCTTTATGTTATTTGTGTGAAGTCTTTACTAAGAACGAGTTAACACACGTAACAGTTGATTCCCAAATTACTTTTATCTTTAAGTTTTGTATGAGACTAAAAGTAAAATCGATAATGCTACTAATGCACACTTGTTTGTTTGTTTGTTTATTTAAAGCTTTATTTTCAATATGTCACATCATACAATACAATAAAATGTATTGATTTTTAAAGATAGACATGAGTTATATTCGTACACATTCATAGCCAGGAGGAATTACATGTCAATTGAGAGTACTAAGTCATAAAATATAGGCCTGGAATGAAATTTACCTAATACTAAATGTATGCGGTCTAACAGTAGCTAAACTTTTCGGTTTTCTGATTAGAACTATATGCTTGCTTAATATCTGAACAAACATATTAACAGTTAAGTTTGTTTGTAGTAGGTAGCTTGAAAGTTCATTCCAAGCGGTTACTGCTCTATACCTAAAGGACCGTTTGTATGTTTTAGTTACTGCGGATATCATGTTCTAACAGTATTCAATCAGAGGCCCTAGTAGACCTCGTACATGATTTTATTTTTATAAAATTAGTTAAATATTCTATTTGAGAACCATGGCGCAGTAATTTATAAACAAATTTTAACATTACAAAGTCAATGCGTTCAGGAACAGATAGTATATTTGCCTGCTCAAGTAGTACACCTTCATCAATTACATTATTTTTCCTACTCCCAGATGGTTAGGTATGACGTTCAATAAAATTAATGATTACTTTGTTAATCAGTTTTTGAATTTTACTCAAGTCAGTGGCTTCTAGTGATGCCCACACAGAGGAGCAATAGTCAGTTAATGATAACACATAGGCATTGAGCAGAACTATAAATGTTCTAAATGTTACATATTTTTTAATGTTATTTACAACAGCAACCGCAGCAGCAGTTCTGCGCAACACAGTGTAATAGTGTTTCTTGAATTTTAAGCTTGAATTTAAAATTATTCCCAAATACTTAAAACTATGCACACGTTCAACCAAATTTCCATCGCAACTAAAATTCACATTTTCAGTATTTAAATTGTCATTTGCCTTATTAAATATCATAAATTTTGTTTTCGTTACATCAATCTGTAATTTTTGCTGCCTAAACCAATCGTTTATATTGTTTAATGCTTTCCGCATTTTACACTGCAGTATTTCAAGGCTTGAGTTTGCCAAATATATAACTAAATCATCCGCATACAATGCGTAATGATGATCTAGATTAATACCTTTGGAAATATCATTTATAAATGATACGAATAACAGTGGGCCTAATATAGACCCTTGCGGGACACCAATGCATAAGTTAAATTTTTTAGATATGTAATTACCATTTTTTATGTCATATTTTTTATGGTTAAGGTACTTAGATAGCAGTTTGAGCATATGTCCATTTATTTGGAACTTAATCTTTAGCTTAGCAAGTAAAAGTGCATGCGTCACGGAATTGAAGGCCTTACGCAAATCTATAAATATTGCTATGCACCTTCTACATCTATCATTTATAAAATTAAATATATTTTGTGTGACCGAAAGCACAGCTAAAAAACAGTCCCTTCCTAATCTAAAACCATGCTGATTTGGGTTTAGCTGACCTTTTTTAGATGCTGAGCTTAAGCATCTATAGGAATGGCTATGTCCGTCTGTCTGTCTGCCTTTCTGTCTGTCTGTCTGTCTGTTCTTTATGCGCTACAGGTCACAGTGTTTAAGCGATATTCGTCAAATATTTTTTAAATGGATACAAATGCGAATGACAAGTGCCCTATTGTTTTTGAGAGCGATCGAACTAACCAGTTTATCACAATTAACAGTTGACTGGACCAACTTTTTTAGCCATCTAAAAGCATTGGAGAAAAACGGGTGATTTGCCGCTTTGCATCAGCCAAATGCACCAGCTAAATGGTTTCCTTACAGGCGCCAGTCAATGCACCAGAAGCATACACACGTCATCAGCACAAGCTACCCGCAGAAGTTACCTGCACCCACAAAGTATCCCTAAGGGGGGAGGTGTACTTGGGGTCACCCAAGAAGACGTCCCAACAATCTCAACTATTTTTTCTTAAACCATGAAAAAACTTTAAATACTTGCACCTCCCACCCACAAAGTATCCCCTAAGGGGAGGTGGTGTACTTAGGGTCACCTGCAGATGACGTCACAAAAATCTAATTTGTTTTTGCTAAAACCATTAAAAAACTTCAAATACTTGCACCCCCACCCTCAAAGTATCCCCTCTGGGGAGTGGGTGTACTTGGGGTTACTCACAAATGACGTCCCAAAAATCTTAATTTTCTTCCTAAAACCATTAAAAAACTTTAAATACTTGCATCCTCTACCCACAAAGTATCCCCTGAGAGGAGGGGGTGTACTTGAGGTCACCCACAAATGACGTCCAAAAAATCTTAATTTTCTTGGTATAACCATTAAAAAACTTTAAATACTTGCACCATCTACCCACTTAGTACCCCCTCAGGGGGGAGGTGTACTTAGGGTTACTCACAAATGACGTCCCCAAAATCTTAATTTTCTTGCTAAAACCATTAAAAAACTTTAAATACTTGCACCCCCACCCACAAAGTATTCCATTAGGAGAGGGCGGGGGGGGGAACTGGGGGTCACTCACAAATGACGTCCCAAAAATCTTAATTTTCTTGCTAAAACCATTAAAAAACTAAATACTTGCACTCTCCACCCACGTAGTATCACCTCAGAAAAGAGGGGTGTACTTGGGGTTACCCACAAATGACGTCCCAAAAAATCTCAACTGTTTTTGCTAAAACTAATAAAAAATTTTAAATACTTGCACCCCTGACCCACTAAGTATCCCCTTAAAAAGGAGGGGTGTACTTAGAGTCACCCACAAATGACGTCCAAGAAATCTTAATTTCTTTGCTAAAACTATTAAAAAACTTTAAATACTTGCATCCCCAACCCCACGAATTATCTCTTAGAGGAAGGGGGGGTTTAAGAATTAAAACAAGTCACAATCTTAAAAATATAAATATTTCTTATACCTAATGCTTTACCAACCGCAAACTAATGCTCCCCTACTCAACAAATCATCCTTTTTAGGTTCAGAAGGGCGGGGGGGGGGGGGGGGGGTGGGGGGATTCAGGATCAATCGTTAAATACGTTTGAAAAATTTAAAGCCTCGAACCTAAGGTTGGAATGGAGCACGCGACACCTAGATTCCCGTCTACAGCAATGAATCAGTAATGGCCTGAGCTAAGAAATCTCTGATACGAATCTGTAAGCGTGTCAGATATGCAACACATAAGATACATAGAGTCCCGTCAGCAAGTTAGCTTTGTTTCCTGTCGTTCCAAGAGAAAGTCCTGCTACGTTTCGTGTCTTGCAAAAGAGCCGGCTGCTTTTTGTTTTGACGACGTTAAGGCTGGTAGGGGTCAGACACAAATGGCGTTGCTTACCTTAAGAGTGGGTCACTTGACATTCCACCGTAAGGGCATCCATTCAAGCAATGCTTAAAAAGGTGACAAGCAGTTGGGTAGGCTTATAATTTTGGTAAATTTATGTGTCGTCATTTGTGTCCGTTCCCAAAGCTAGTCAAGCATACGAACTTAATATTTTAGGTTTGCTATCTTGTATTTGAACTACACTCGGAAAAATCTATGCTTATCTGCATCGAGCACGGAATGTTGGCAAAAACCAATTGCAATTTACCATGATATATTTAACGTTGAATGAAAAACGGGTGAAATTCACGACTTTTTAACTTTATGCTGTAAACATACGCACGTTGATCGTAAAAGGAAAGTGACCGTTCATAAATAACTTCATTAGAAATTTCTATTTTAGAAAACTCACCCCAACTATTTTTACATCATGCTGTGAACAAACGAACGAAGCTTATAGATAGTTGATGACAAACTAATAATGGCGTCATTCAAATTCTCAATTTTAAGGAACATAGTTTAACCGAATGGCACGCAGTTCGTAATTTTTAGTGTCCAGTAAATCTAATACATAAGTTATTTATAAATTATATTTCAACTTCGAGGGTTACACAAGTTAGGAGCCATGCAAGGATCATCTAAAAATGACGTAATTTAATTATTTTAATTATAGGAATCTCTTCTGTCTTTAGTTCAAAAATCAAATTAATGGATATTCCTAACACCGTCTTTTTCTAGCATACATACAGGGATCCTTTATAAATGACGTCATCACAAAATCACCATTTTAAGGATCCTTGTTAGTGCTAAATGCAAAATTTGGTAGATTTATATCTTCAAAATCTACTTTTACTAGTATACACACAATAATTGTCCATAAATAAAATCGTCTAAATGTCATCATTTAAAAAAACACCCGTTATCAGTTTAAACATTATGTAATATAGTATTTTTAGCATGAAATATTACTATTGTACATATAAGGATCGTCCAACAATGTCGTCACTAAACTATTGCACTTTGGAGGGTATAGAGGGTATTGTATGTAATAAAATAATGTGAGAAGATGCATCAATTGACTAAAGTCAATATTCGCTGTAAGCTCAGCATCTACTTCGGGCCCACGGTAGGCAAATCCGGCGCGAAGCGCCGGATTTTTTAGAATGTAATCTAGTATGCGCTGCTGAATTATTTTTTCAAATAATTTGCATAGTAACAATATTTTTAAGATTGGTTTATAGTTTTGAGGATCTTTTTTGCTCCCCTTTCCCTTATAGATTGGAATGACATTAGCATGTTTAAACTCCGAAGGAAACACAGATAGGATTAGAAACTGTGTGTACATAATAGCTAAGGGTAGAGCTAGCGATTCCATACAATTATGCATTACAGTGTATTCTATATCTAGCAATGAACCAGAGTTTGTGAGCTTTAGCTTGCTAAATGCTCGTTTCACTTTCAACTCAGTAAATGGTTCAAGCTTTTCCTGGGCCGTCTAAATAGTTTCATAAAAATCAGTAACATCGTAATTTTTGTTCGAATGAACCACAAATGCTTTAGCAAGCTCAGAAGTAATATTTTGTTGCTCAGTCAAAGTCATATTATCTATAGTCAATTCAGTAATGGGCCTGAGGGGTTGCTGTTTGCCTGTGATTTAATTATACGTTTTCCACAAGTTTGAAGAATGCATATTGGTGTCAAACGTTGACTTATAGAAGTCTCGTTTCGATTGCTTCACTAGTCTATTTACATCATTTCGTAGATTTTTATACCCCTCCCAATACTAATTGTCGTTATTTTTAATACTAAGCCCCTGTAAATGGTCTCGCTTATGCATAAGTCTTTTAACATCACCAAATAGCCAGGGATGCTGCTTATACTTTGCTGTACGTGTGATAGAAGGTGCATATTTATCACATACTATATTTACATTCAGTATAAACGACCTCAAAATATCATCTACATTGCCTAAACACTCCATAGTATTTGTTTGAAGTCTTTATTTACTTTGCTCCAGTCTACATTTTTAAGGTTTCGGGTTTTGATTGTGACACATTTCTACTATTTGGGTCGACGAAACAAAGAATCCAAGCATTTTAAAATTTCTTTCTCACAAATTAAAATGGGTATCGTCATGATGAAGTCCTACAAATATCATAGTTTTAGGTACCTCCATTGCCAACTTTTGAATTTTTTTCCAAACCATTTTACCAACATGTCACAAAAATATCTGTATAAATTATAGATATTTAGGGATCGTCCGTAATGACGTTCTTTAAACATTATAGTTTTTAGTACCCCCAATTTTAAATTTATATAAAATTAAATATTAAATTTTTTTTCAACCTATTTTAACATGTCACGAAAAAATCTATATAGATTATAGATATTGAGGGTTCGTCTATAATGACATCTCACAAATATCATAAGTTTTAAATTCTGATAAAACGCTGGAAGTTTGTAAATTTAAGACTGTTAGTTCGAATTAAAATTTAGGTTAAAACACTTCTTGAAAGCTTTACAGCTAGTAGTAGGCAGTGTTTGGGCTATCACCTATCAGTGAACGACCAGTTTATATACCGTGTTGTTACGTAGAGTTATTTCTTGCCTTCGAGTGGACAAGTTAAGCCCAATATTGTCACACGTGGGTTATAATGGTTATAGGTAGAAAAACAATGCATTAAGTTTATGTTATTGATAATACAGTCTCAATTTATTACAAGGAGTCTCCCTTGTGAAGTTTTACTCGATGCACTCAAACACAATAGTCTTATGTGTCATGCCGTTCTCATTACTTGAAAGTCATTCGCGCCTTAAACCATTTTAAAAAGCAGTGACTGGTAAAATCATTGTTTGTGCGTAGGTCTTGTAGTAATAGATTGAATTATTGCGTTACGCTTGCTCAAAGACATGGGCAGACAATAGAAAATAGTAAAATGTTGAATTGAGTAGCCAGTTTCATTAAGATGAAATTCTTTTCACTGCTGACGAATTTACCGTGGAATTTACTAACATCACAACGGAAGCTTGGTAACATAGAATGCAAAATTTTCAAATTCGCTCAGATGTGCAGCTTGTATTTATCTACTTTCATCATGGTTTTAATCGGAGTGGATCGTTTCATTTGTAAGTTATATTTATTCAACCATTAAATAGTAAATTAGCCTAGTGTAATGTAAGTACCGTAAACCTTCCAATACAAGCCCGGGGCTCTATTTCTGACTAACTCACTAGTCAGGATACACACGGGTTCTAATAGATGTGGGGTTCTGTTCTTTAGTACAGTAACTGTCGTGTGCAAAAAAATTTTAAGTATTTTTATTATTGTACAGTATGAGGGCTGGTAAAAATGAAAGGTTTTGAAAAAACGACAGCAACGATAACGGCAGGTCAAAAACGACAAAAAACTAAATCGAAAATTTGCTTCACAAAATCTAAGTATTTTAGATCACATTCACTGAATTTTTGGAATTTACTTTTCGGTGGAATACGTAACAAAATACACATATTAGCAAGCTAAAAATAGTTGAAAAAATTTGGTGCTTTGAAGTAGTGATCCCCTATATAGACTATATTGTGATTGTAATAGTTAAAGTGTATAGTTTTCAACACGTTTTGACTTCACAATGAATTACAATAACAAAAATTCACAATTTCAGTGCACTAGTTCAAAGTATGAAAGCCTAGACTATCTAATGCTTATTATTATTATTAATTATCAGGGGTCCAGTCTCTTGCGAGACTGACGCCGCCGAGGCCTTAATTATAATGGCCTATTGCAGACTCCCCCTATGGACGTGAAAGACTAGATCAGCTTATGAGCCTACAAGTGGCATGCGAGACCGCCACTAACTGGCCCACAGATGCTTGACCCAACAGTTTCAACGAGATAACGCAGCCACCTAAGTAGAGGTTCCTCACTAATACGAAGGCTGGACATGACGTTAGGAAGTCAATCGGAGTGTCATCCTCCACCCCACAGTGCTGGCACCGTGGCAAGTCCAAAACTCCTATCTTCCAACCATGATAGCCCCACGCCCCATGCCCAGTAACTAACCCAACCAACCACCACAGCTGATCCCTGGGGTATCGTACCATTGACGCATTACCGTACAACGGGCCGATATCCAGAGCTTCGCCTGTCTACACTTACACAACCCAGTCCAATGTCTAGAGTGCTTACGTCTGGTCCACCCCGCAATAGCGCAGTGGACAGCAGAGATCAGAACCGGTAGAATTGGCCTAGGACCAAGCTGCCTAGCACAACTGCCATCATGCGAAGCCTTCGCAAGTCTATCCGCGTCCTCATTTTCCCTGAACCCCGAATGAGCAGGGACCCAAACCAGCTCAACCTCACATCCTCTCTCAGCAAGTCTGTTAAGGTACGAGTGGCAGTCACTCACAACACTCGAGGCAGTGTGAGGCCTGAATAGAGCCTGCAAAGAGCTCTGACTGTCACTGAATATCCTGACCGGGAGATCTCTGTGCTCGTTCTCAAGCAGCCAGTGTGCTGCCAAAGAGATGCCAGAGATCTCACACTGTAAAACGAAAGCATCAGCTCCTAGGTACACGGAAATAGCCATTAGAGTACGTGTACCCCTTGGACATCGGTCCTCAATAACGACTCCACATCCAGCGTTATCACCTTCCCGTGAGCCGTCTGTGTAGCATACAATTCCATAATCCATTCAACCCGTGACCCAATTTCCACCCTGAACCTGCGGTCCTCTAGCTGCCCATATGCCCAGTCCACTGGCATGCGTAGAATTGGGTTGCACAGGCCCCATTTTTCGCAGATCACAGTATGACTACTAAGACCCCCAAAAATCGGATTAAGCGTCCACAATCCTCTAGTTTTCAGCGTATGCATTGATCTGACAGCCACTCCTTTAAGACAAATGTCCAAAGGAATGAGTCCGATTAGACATTCCATAGCCGCACCTGGCGTTGGTAAAAAAAACACACACACAAAAAAAGACAGTTATCTTGTTTCTGAGAACTCGAACGTGCTACTCTTAGAGTGACTTGACGCGGAAGGATCTAATGCTTTGTCCTTAAGTGCATTACTTAACTTCGTGCAGAATATTCGTGCTGCGAAAAACACACGTTCAGCTTCAACGCAAGTAGGTTTACCACTGTCAGCTGTTAATATTTATTCGTTGTTCGTAAACAAGCTTTAAATGATAACCACTATTCGTTTTCTTTAGAACCAAGATCGTTTCAATTTGATGAGAAATTTGCGCTCCTAAAGTCATTTACTAAGTAAAGTCTAAAAGAAAGCCGAAATAATTTATTCTTTCTTTATAGTTTAAACGGCAAACGGAAATATAAATTATATTATTTTATTGATTCCCGCAACGTATGAAACGTTCGATTCGAGCTCAAACCGACTGCTTAACTGCTATCAAAACGAATTTCAAAACAAGAGGGTCACAACTCGCTTCTCTGAGCTCGCGGCTGCAACAAAAGCAACACACAGGAGTTTAAAGAGGTGTTTAAATTAGATACGGTATATAAAGATAATTGTGTTCAAAATAAAAAAACGTAACAATAATGATCTCCACCAAGAGTAATATAATAATAAAATTTATTCAAGAGCTGATTCGACCTTTGGTCCTTACAGCTCGTCATTTCTTTGATAGTACAGTTGTCACATTTAAAATAAATAAATACATAAGTATTAACACTTTTACATTCAACACGCTTTCATTACAATCTACTGCGAGGTATTTACAATATTCCTTCATTTCTTGTTTTTCATAAATATCAAAACTCATCACAAAAGTTTTTAATTTTTACAGCTTTATCCCAAAAAAGATACCATGATTGAATATTTTCCCCTGCAAAAAACCCTTTACTGATGTTTTTACACAAAAAATCATTTCGATTATTTATAGAACACATTGCATTATGTAGATATCTACTCCGAGGTGCACAATAATGTGGGCATATACACATAATATGATAAAGGTCTTCCAGATCGTAAAGATTACAGATTTCACAGATATTAACCTTGTCTTCCTTACTTTTCCAGTATTTTTTCATGCCATTAAGATTTACTACCTTGCCCTTTATAATGACCCTAGGTAGTCCTAACCTCATATTTTGAGCAAATCTTACCAAATTCCAACTATACTTACTACTATTTAAAGTTTCTTGAGTGGCATGAGGTTTAATAGTAGGATAGTAAGTAAATCGTTGGTTGCATTGCATAGATTCTATATCTCTGTTTATAAGAAGCTGGGAGAATTTTGCAATCATTGCGTTCCTGTTTTTGTCGATATATTCCTTGGAAAGATTTTGGAATTCTTCTCCCAATCCATGGTCAGCGAACAGTTTTTGAACTTGACCCCACCAGTTGTATTTAAGGTTGGTGGCTTTTAGAGTCTTAATTTCCTTATAACAGCTGTGAATTGCACTGGATTCTGGTTTTAAAAGTATATTTTGGTTTATAAACCGAAGAACTGCCTTAAATACGGAAACCTTGACAGATTCCGCTCCCGTTTTAAGTCTTATAATGTAATCTGGAGTTAAAGTGCTGATGGACAGCAGTCTGCGTAGAAAGTTACTTTGAAACTTCTCCAGTTCTTCAACATAGCATAGTCCACAAATAACAAATGCGTACATTATGATTGACTTGACTAAAGAGTTAAATAGCTTTATGTGCGTATTGATGTCTTTGATTTTGGCCTTTTGAAATATTTGAAAAATATGTGAGCTCGCTACTCTTGCTTTAGATAAAACACTATTCTTTTGTTTATTGAAGGATCCTTTTCTTGAAAATATTACTCCTAGGTATTTGTATTCGTTTACTATTTCAATCTCCTCTTGACCCCACATAAAACTTGTAGACTTTGGACATTTTCCTTTATTAAAAATTACTATTTTGGTTTTGCTCATGTTTACTTTCATACATTTGGATTGACAAAAAGCTTTAAGTGTGTCAATTTGGTGTTGAGGAGGTCTTGCGCTGCTTCTGCCATCATTACTATATCATCAGCGTAAAGCAAAATGAGAATGTTAATCAGACACATTTTGACCCCACTGTTGCATTCCGTCCGAAGAATCTCCACAACCTCATCAATAAATAGTAAAAATAGTGTTGGACTTAAGGTTTCCCCTTGAAGCACCCCCTTTAATATTCTAATAAAATTAGTGTAACCATACTCTGTTCCTATTTTTGTTTTAGCTCCTTCGTATAGCTGTATTATTTTTTGTAAGAAGGCATTGCTAAGTTGGATTTTAATTAGCCTCTGCCACAACTTCTGGTGGTCAATTGAGTCAAACGCCTGGCTAAAATCGACGAAAATTGCATACAGCTTCCCTTTATTGGAACTTAAACACTTTTGTATTACACAGTTCAATATAAATATGTGATCTGTGCAGCCTGATTCTTTTTTATATGCTGCTTGAAATTCTGATAGTTTGTTATTTACACGACACCACTTTTGAATCCGGTTTGAAAGCATTATCGTATACAGTTTAACAATTGTGTTTACTAACGAGATCGGGCGATAGTTTTCTGGTTTATCTGCGTCACCTTTTTTGTGTATTGGCACTGTAATTATTTCTCCCCAATACTCAGGGACCCCTTCTGATTTAAATACATTGTTTAGGCAGCTTAGTAGACACATATAAAGTTCAGCAGGTAAGTACTTCCACACTTCATTAACAATTCCATCACTTCCTGGTGATTTGCTTGTTGCTAGGTGTTTTAATGCCGTTTTCGGTTCCTCCAGTTGAAACAAATTGTCAAGAGTTTTGTCCTGAGCTTTGTTGCTGTTGTCTACTACTTCGGTGGTTAGCACAGTCTTCTCAAATATATTTCTGTAGTAACTTTCCCACTTGTCCTTATTAATATTGTTTCGAGTGATGTTGTACTTAGTTGGGATGAATTTATTTACTGATGCCAAGAATTGACTTGAATTTTTGGAGTTCTCAATAAGCTGCTGGTGGTTGCAGTAGAATGCTTTCCGCTTTTCCTTCAAAAGCCGTTTATATTTAGATTTCGGCGTTATGTAGAGTTGAAGCTGAAGCTTGTGCTGTTCATTGTTGTAGCTTGTGTTTCGTACAAGCTTTAGCAGTTTTGATCTAAGCTTCTTGTTTTGAAAACATTCTAGATCAAACCATCCGGCAACAGACTTTCTTAAATTTAACGGGACCTTCTTGACCTTTTTGAATTTTTCACCGATAGAATACAGGATCTCTGAGAATTTTGCAATGCAACCGTCTGATTTACTCGTTATATCCTCAATTTTGTCTTTTACATATTTTAGAAATTGTAAATTGTTGTTGGAATTCCAACAAAGCTTACTGTACTTTGGTTCATTCTTATTGTCACAATCAGATAGTTCACTAGTGCTTAATAAAACTGGAAAATGGTCTGACTCATGCCAGTCGAATATCCTGAAATCATAGAAAAATGAAACCGTGTTATACTTACATAGACATAGATCTATTACACTGCTCCCATTTTTACATACATATGTCATTTTCCCTGTTACATCGGAGTAGCTTCTTCCATTTAAAATTACAAGATTGTTGTCCTTGAATAGTTCATTAAGTTTAATTCCTCTTACATTCTTTTTTACATCACTTGTTACTCTTTCAATTTTGAAGTCAGTTCCCTTTAAACCTTTGTCATATGCATTCAGTTCGCCACACCTGGCATTCAGATCACCAATTATTACAACATTATTAAACTTTCTAATTAAATCAAATATTTCTACTACTACATTATCATATTTTGTGTACGGTGGTACATAAGCATAAACAACATACATTGCACCTTTACATATTTCAATAATTGCATACTAGTCAGAAATTTTATAATCTTACACACACACGATATTGATTTTTGAATTGCAATAACGGATCCCCCGCTCGCCCTTCCGGTTTTAAATTAAATCCACCGAGAGTAGCCTGAGACCTCTATTTCACTACACGATTTAACAATTGTTAACCCTAACAACTGTTAACTAATCACTCATTTGTACGTGAAATATGAACCAACAATTGTTTAACTCTTAACAATGATTAATTTTTATCAATTGTTACAATCGATAATTAGCGTTAACAATTGATAACTTAACCTGTGAAATTGCACTAACAATTTTTAAACTTTTAAATTTGAAATTTCCCGGGATCTATAACTGACAAGGGGCATGCACACTTTGACGGGGTCGTAAATTCTGGTGCACCTTAACGTCCACCCAAACTGAACGTCTTCTGTGTAAATAAGAGGATGGGATGGCTTATTCCTAATTCGCTATGAAGACGTGTATGATAGGTTGGTGGTACTGTTGTAGTCGATTTCTGGGTATGTTGAGTTGGCTAAATAATGGAGACCATCGGGTATGATGCGATTGGGATGAAAGGTGAGGAGGTTGAGAGGAGGGTTGAGAGGGTTTGGACCAGACTCAATATACTTCAGATAGGGTTTGAGAGGCTCAGGGCCAGGTTCAATTGACTTGATACCGGGTTGGAGACTGGAGCCCGGGTTGGAGCTGGGACCAGGTGAACTGAGAGCCAATTTGGGGTCTAAGACCAGGTGGGCTGAGAGCCGTTTTGGGGTCTGGGACCAGGTGAGCTTGGAGCCGAGTTGGGGTCTAGGACCAGGTGAGCTTGGAGCCGAGTTGGGGTCTGGGACCAGGTGAGCTTGGAGCCGAGTTGGGGTCTGGGACCAGGTGAGCTTGGAGCCGAGTTGGGGTCTGGGACCAGGTGAGCTTGGAGCTGGAACCAAGTGAGCCGAGACCCGATGAGAGGCTTGGACCCGTTGAGACTTGGAACTTTGGAATTCAAAAATATCTGAAATGAAACTAATTTTGAAAAGATGGAGGTGGTTCAGAACTCAGAGCAGCTAGATGTTATCGCTCTCAAAGTTGGTGGGTCTCTGCGAGTGATGCCGAAAGAGACTGAATGCTCAATTAATTTTGGTAGAGCCGATGACTCTCCATCGGTAGCCTGCTCTTGCTCCAATATCCCAAATTTATGAAAAGCAGGCGTTTGAGACATTGGAGCAGAGAGGTATTCAGGACTCTGTGTTAGAGCCCTGTCGACAGAGTCATTAAGGCCTCTGGGTTTGAGTCATTTTTGCATATTGACTTAAGTACTCAAATGAATGGAAAATTCCTGCCTAAGCAGTACAGTTGCGTCTGTACAATAACTAGCAATTTTTAATTTATGCAGTGAAATCACGTTAACAATTGTTAAACTTCAAAATTTTGAAAAGCGGGAACTATGGCAAACAATTAGTAATTATGTAGTGAAATCGCACTAACCATTGATAGTTTAACAATTGGTAACTACTAGTGAAGTCGCAAAGTTAACCATTGATAACTTAGCAATTGTTAAGTAACAGTTGTTTAAGTCGCTAGTGAAATTATGGTCTAATTGACTCTGTTAACGTTACATATATTTGTTATCTAGTAAAAACTTAGTAAAACATGAAATAACAATAATAATATCAACACAGGAATTAACAGCGAGTTTTCGAATTCTCATTTGTTTAATCGCTAAAAGTGTCAAAATGACAAAATGTCGTTTTAAGATGCTGAGCTTTAGCTCATTGAGCATGTAATGAAATGGTTTTGTCCGTCCATCTGTCCACCTTTTTTATCTTGTACGCTACAGGTCGCAATTATATAGTGATCTTGACCAAACAAATTCTAAACGCTCACAAATGCGATTTAGGTGTGCTGTATAGTTTTTGGTTGCGAACCATTGCATAAGTTTTTTGCAATTAGCAGTTAAGTGGACCAACTCTCAATATTTTTTACTCTCCATTTCAGTCACGTTTAAAAACCGACAAAATGTCTGTTTCTCTGACCGCCAGTTAGTCATACGCTGCAGGTTGCATTTTTGAAGTGATTAAACTGTAACAACTTTTAAACACTTGGAAATGCGAGGGACGTGTGTTGTATCTTTTTTAATTGAGATCGCACTAATCGTTTTTCCCCAATTAGTGGTTGAATGGAGCAACTCACAAATTTTTCCTTCGGGATCGTCCATTAATGACGTGCTTCAAATATCATAATTGTATGTACCCCCCCCCACCTTTCCATTATGTAACTATCTCTTAAACTAGTGTCGTTAACATATGATGCTAGTCTACAGACAGACCCCTTGACCTGACCGATGAAGTCATTAATGGACGATCCCGAATGTGTTACATGCTTAAATACAACATGGAAAGTCCTTAGTAATATTAAATGGAACTTCAAAAATTTTCCAACCTATTTCCACTACATGTGTGCGTGTTCGTATATGGCTTATACATAGTGGTGAGAGGTCGCCACTATGTATATTTTAAGTACAACCTGGAACAACTTTAAAAAATTCTGTGACCTATTATAACTACATGCTTTTCGGGTTACGTATATTGCTTATAGTAGGGGAGTGCGTATGTGTGATCGGGCTCATTTTTTATCAACTTTGAAAATCTGTATCTTTTTCCACAGACAACGTCCAATAACGAAGAAGCTATCATTGTACTTCTCTATTAATACTGTATGTACAAACAAATGATGAGTGTCGAAAATTAAAAGTTGCAAGAGATACAGGTCATTGTACGAAAAAACTGCGGAAAGTCTTACAACGGCCCAAGTGCCCAATGTGATCAATACATTTAAAGTTAATGGGAAAGTAGGGTCTTAAATGTGACCAATTCAAAAAAGTACTCAAAACTTTCATAATTTTACATAGCCAGTGTTTTCAAGGAAAGAAGCTGAAATCAGTAGTGAAGATAGTTGAGACTATAGGTTGTATGAATATTAGATGGACAGATTTTTAAAGGCGGTAATATTTGAACGGCGGCCACTGATCACACATAAGGGGTGATCACACATACGCACACTACTACTACATGGTGAGGGGTCGTCCATAAATGACGTCATTCGAATATCATATTCTATTATTTGTTGTTAAGCATTTATATGTACGTTACTGCAAGGTCATTGAGGTGCAAAACACAAATGAAGCCACCAAAGTTGTGGGTAAGTAACTTTGAAAAAAACAAATCCCACGTTAACAATACTTTTATCGGCAATATGTATATAGTTGCGCTCCGTAGTTTTAGGCATTTTAATATGATTCTTTAGCCTTTACTAGACGTATCGATACTGCTTGACTTGTTTCTCTACAAATTAAACTTATACCAATTTTAACTGTATAACTCATACCGGCAAGATTCCCACTGGTGACATCAGTCCAAGGTATACCTTTCCAGATTCGTTAGTGTAAGTAAATTCACGGTCAACAATCTCACACATACATACACACAAACATGCAGACGCACATATGTACATATGTACATACCAACATACATAAGGAGATACACAAGGACATACATAAGTACACCCATACGTACATACATTTGAGGACTTTGTTATCAAAACGCGTTAAGTCCATGTTGCCCAACTTTACAGGAACCACAAATTTTGATAATCATGTGAAAACGTAATTATTTTTTCGATTTTTTTTTCAGTAGCTGCATACTACCAGGTGTATTAGTAACCAAAATAACTCAAATCTGACGCAGCGTCGTAATTTTTTTAAAATGATTCAAAATTTTGAAATCTTGGACTTAACGTGGTTTGCCAAAAAACCCATAAGAAACAATGCAAAAAATTAACCTTTTGAATTATATTGAATTGCATGCTAATTTATGATTGTAAAATTGAAGTATAAATTGTACACTTCAATAACATGTAAATAGAACATTATGCACTTTTTACAAAAATGTAAATAGAACATTATGCAATTTTCAAAAACATGTACATAGAACATAAACAACAAAACAAAAACATAACAATAAATTTCGTTTCATTACAAGAAGCAGTTTTGGGAAAATAAGGATATTTTTTATAAGAATCAGTTGTTTTTATTGGGTTTAGTGGACTTAACATGTTTTGCCAACAAACGACTGATGGACTTAACGTGTTTTGCCAGAAAACGGTTTTTGAGCGAATTATTTAAAATAGTTCCAGTGACCTTTGACCCGTAATATTGCACGGTGTGAATTATATGTACTTAGTCGTTCTTAAACACCAATAATCTCAATTTCTGAAAAAATGGACTTAACGCTTTTTGCTAGCAAACTCCTCATTTATACATGCGTACATACATGCATACATACATAGGTACATAAACATACGAATATACGTACATTCATGCATACATAAATACAGACAAGCATACATACATGCACACCTACATACATCTATAATATAAGTCACCGTCATGTAGCACATATCGAGCCATAGCTCCTGAACTACTATACGCATAAAGACGAAAATGACGCGAGGATCACAAAAAAACATTTACAGCACCAAGTCAGGTACAAAAGTAAACCTCGGATTGTGCTGATACGCCTGCGTTAGGTGCGGGAGGCCGATTAGACTCAGTGGTTGTAAGCAAAAGGTGGCAACAGGTAAATGAGCTGTGAACTTGGTGCAATAATACTCGATGATAACTTGGGATGCAATATGAGGATGGGTAAGAATCAGACGTATGAAACTTGCACTACGACACTCTCCCCGTCAGCAGTCAGTAGGCTTGATGAGAAAGAGTAGATGCTTTTGGTAAGGCGATTACATTACGATTAAATTTTATTCTCTCCAATTCTCTCTAAGTTAAACTCAACAAATTATAAATCTAACTATATTTTGGGTTGTTTTAGGTTCCGACATTACTGCCGCATTCTGATCATTGTCAAATCTCTGATTTGAAATATAAGTTGCTTCACAAATACCAATGTCTTTAATCTAATGATTTTACAAATGCACATTAATTTTGATATCCATACTTTGAGAATTCATCAATTACTACATAGATTTAATTCTTCTGAAGAATTAAAGAAAATAAATAGTGGGTGCAACATATGAATAGGAAATGTTATTTGCAATGTTGTTGTCTCTAAAAGAAGGAATGTAGATTCCTCTTGAACTTGAATTCTTATGAATGGAAGTCGCAGACTCCACGACTAAACAAAAACATTGTGACTCGTGCATACTCATGCATTGACCATGCACTTGAAAAAGATAAACTATTTCTTGCATCAGCATTCCATATTCATTATTCCTACCTATCTACATAATTTACCGGATTTTTGAGAATTCTGCAATACTGGACCGATTTCATCGAGCCATATATCATTGGAAAGCTAATCGCCAGTAGAATTCAAATTTAGGAACCCGCCTCCATTATAACAAAACGTTTTCAAAATAACGGTCTTTTAATTTTTAAATGCCGCCAAAAATGTGTTGCGTGGGTCACAATCAAAAAACGAAAAAAAAGGTCCCTGCTTATTTTTGAAGAGCTTTCCAATGATATATCACTCGACACAATCCGTTAAATTTTTTTAATTTGCAATTATGTTATTTCGAAACCATTTAAAAACTAATAACAATCGTGCGTGCACACCATGTTCATTATCTTTGGCTAATTGTTACCGTTCCAAAAATATATCACTTTAGGGTTATTTTATTGACTTACCGGTCGAAATCTTGAATTAACGCAATATTAAATTTATTAGCGGGAAATTCAAAAATTGGAATTTTGAGTTTTTGATATTGTATTACAGAAGTTGATTATAAATAAGGTAGATAAAATAACCAAAAACACATTGTGCGGCTTAATTGCTTCTTTTAATTTAAAACATGTAAATTGAAGCTAAAATTTGGCGGCAAATTCAAAATGATTAATTTTGCTGTTAAGGCTATTAAGTTATTTACATTTAATTAATTACACTCGCTCCACGCCGTCCACTGCATACCGATTTTAGCATTAAAGAGTAATACCCCATATTACTGTTAAGGCTACCAAAAAACAAGGGCTTTAGCCCTTGTTTTTTACTTATACAAAACCTAGATTCATTAAATATAATTACTCATGTCTCACATCGCAGACGAGTGACATGTAAAAATACTTTAATTCTTTCCTAACCCACAAAGTTAAACGTACAATATCTGTCATATATATTACTGCGTATGAGTTTATATGTATGTATGTATTGTATGTCTCAATAGTGAACTATTGTTATCAATGCTACCTTGTGCATTTAATACTATAAGTGAACGGGGTATACAGCTCTGGAGGCTTAGTCTATTAATACTGGCAATGCCTCTAGAATCCTGTAAAGCCTCGCAGACCTTTAACAGTTTCATTATCTCGATGGCTTCGAGTTTAAATAACGCATCTCATAGTGGACGGTCGTTTCCTAGACCTCTTATACAATAGCGTAGTTCGGCAACAGGACTAGTATTAAGTTCCATGGTTCATATCTCAAGGACAGTCTCAGCCTATGAGTTGCCGCGAGGTAAATATGAATACCTACAGTAACTTTAATGGTGTGTATAAGCCAACTGGGTTCAAACGCAATACCATAATACATACATAACATACATACATACATACATACATACATTTAATACTATAACAAGCAATATGAATCAATTAACCTATTTTATAATTATTACAGCTGTAAAATATCCATTGAAATCCGTATCCAGAGGAATGTGCTTTAAGCTGGTAGCAACATGCTGGCTTTTTAGTGCTCTGCTTAGCGTTCCGCAGGTGAGAATAAATTGTACAGTGGAATTTATTTATAGGAGAACTCTCAGTGTTAATTATTGTAATTAGTGGTCCCAATGGTCTGGTCCGGACCATAAAATATGGTCTGGTCCTGGGCTGGTCTGGTCTGGTCTGGTCCGACTTCACTATTTTGTGGTCCGAAAATTAAAAAAATTACCTTTTAAAAATAAAAAATATCAACTTAAAACAATTTGATTTTTTCAGATTATTTGCTTTATTGTGAATGCAAATATTTCTAAGTATTTAGTAGTTTGAAAAAATCCATTTAAACTCAAATTTATAGCAACGTATTTTCTATACTTAAGTTTAAGAATTTTTTTTCAGTATTGTGGTCCAAATGGTCTGGTCTGGTCCGAGGAAGTTGGACCAGACCAGACCATAAAATTGGGACCAGACCAGACCATTGGGACCACTAATTGTAATCCTCTGTATCCAATGGTATACGGACATATTCCCTCTGGACCTATTCCCCCCGGGCATTATCCCCCCGGACATTTTCCCCCCAAGCAGCAACCCCGGACATTTTCCCCCCAAACCCTTATGTAAGATACTTATTTAATTGATAGTTGATTGATAGTATTATTGGAAAAATAGTATATTACGTGTTTCTGGAGTAAGTTTACTACTAACTAGTATGTTGAAGAATTTTATTATCATTAAAACTAGTTAACTCTATTGCCTTAATTTTCTGTTAGCATTGATTTTTTATTTATCTCTACGCAAACCACCCTCAGGGCTTAATAAAGTATAATTTCGATTTGTATTTGTGATATATTACATTATTAGCCAACAAAATTCCTAACTTTATATAATGAGCATTTCAGTGTCTAAAATAAGTTTGGGGGGGAAATGTCCGGGGTTACTGCTTGGGAGGAAAATGCCCGGGGGGATAATGCCCGGGGGGATAATGCCCGGGGGGAAAATGTCCAGGGGGAATATGTCCGTATACCATACTCCAAGTATATCGACTCGGTTTGGGATTTTTCTGTGTTTGGTGAGTGAGCAATAAGACGGTTACACGCGAGTTCAATTATCGGAACTCTGGGGCTTGTAGCTGTGGCTGCTTACTTTTCTCTCGTGGAATCATTAGGGACTTTGCGCACTTGCCGCTAAATTATATTTCGTAAAACGCAAAACGCAAAATAATTTTTTTTACGTTTTAGTATTTTGCGGATCATTTTGCGTATCATAGTTTGCGCAGTTTTAGGTTAAACGTAAAAGTTGTTATTTTTTAAAATCAAAAGATTTGGAAGGTTACTTTAGGTTTCCATGGCAATATTTGTTACGTATGATATTGCGTTGACGTTGTTTGAACACCGCTGCCGTATTAAATAACGTCCGTAAATGATAATTTTTCACTCAAAATTTTATTTCTACGTTATGTGGGCGGGGCTTACGTAAAATTTACGTTTACGTTTATGTTTTTCATTTTTACGGAAAGTGCGCAAACTGCCTATTAACCAGATGCATCCGGATAACCGATTTGCGTTATTTGCTCAACCGTTTGTTCAAGGAGCAATACTTGCATACTTAACGACCCATCGTAGGAGATAAAGTAGTCGGCGTCACAGTGATTCTTGGTACAGGACTCTGTTACTATATATTAACTCCTGGCAGGATTAGCTTGCATATGAATCTCATAGATATAAGTAGATTTAGTGATAGGTCGATAGGAAAATCCGAAGGCTATCCACGCGATTGTTCTTGCACAATCCACTTGGGAGCATACATCTATTACGTCTTAAAAAGTGGAGGAGGGGGTTTAAGATGCATATCGTTTTACATGGGCGTACATACCAAAAAGGGGGAGGTGGGGGTTCAAAATTTCGGATTTTGAAGACGTAATAGATGTATCGTCCCATTATAGGGTATGTCCTAGGTGAATTCCTTAGATTAAATTTTCTAGTTGGGAAGGAAATAGGTCGGTAACGACCTGGTCTAATGATTATCGGGTGCGATTCTGTGAGCGTGCCAGATATGATACCCAAAAGATGCATACATACTGAGCCCCATAATTTATGTATTGGTCCACGTCAAGGAATAATATGAAGAATGATCAATTATTGAATTTTTGTTGTCAAGCAGCTTTCGTCAATTTATTACAGGTAATTAATGCAGTTTACAAATAAAGTTTTAAAAAAAGTAGCGATGGTAGATGATTCCTTAATTTGGATTAAGACAATTGAAACAGACAATATTGAATTCGCGTCTGTGTTAACTCCATTTATCCCACCCTGTTCGAAATCCATGCGAACTACTTTGTTTTGCATACCACAAGATACATATGAATCTAGCGGTACACGGACATTTTCCTCCTGGACGTTATCCCCCCCCCCCAAATTTTTTTTCCCCGGACATTATCCCCCCAGGATATTGTCCCCACAGGACATTTTCGTCCCAAATCGTACTGAGGACATTTTCCTCCCACCATCAAAAACACAACCAAAATGAGCGAGTATTCCTTTACACAAAATGTGTGTGTTATTCATAGATTTTCTCTATAATATGCAATAATAATAATAGCTTATGGGGGGATAATGTCCAGGAGGAAAATGTCCTACAACCGAATCTAGCACAGACCAAATTTTTGTGCATGTCTCAATGTTTTATTAGAAAGCAACGCAAACTAGGGTAAGCAATGCGATGCGATATGCGATATAAATATCGCAATTTTAACGAATTCGATACCAGTGCGATATAAAGTTAGAATATCGCAAATATCGCATAATATTTTTCTCTCAAAACTATTTAATCAATCTAGCAAATATAAGCATGCCATAGAGCAAACCACACGGAAATGGCACTTCTCAGCATTGTATTTTTACAACGAAGCTATTCCATACGCTTAAAACTTAAGAATTTGGGCCATTTTCCTAAAGCACAGCATTAAGACATACATATATGAGTACTTTTCACACCTGGTATTACTCATTAGTATGTCTCAAACGTCACACACTACGTACAACCATAGGTTAAGCATTACATAATTTTAGTTTAAATTATAGCATACAATTTCATAAGCTTTTAATTAAATGCCAGTATGAGCATGAGGAATGATGATGCATGTACATTTCTTGATATATGAATTTATCCTTCACCGCATGCCTATGTATATTTTGTTTCATGCATGAGTATTTAGTTCACGGATTGTTTGTAAACAGCAAACTGCATGATGAGCATAAATCCACTCATTACAACTAGTCATTCTTTAAACATACATATTTCCACTGTTATTTAATTCTAGAGTATTTATATTCTGTATTATTATTCTATAATATTCTTGATATTTCACATTACGAAATTTCCAATCTGTAGAGATTTTATTAGCGCTTAAAATTAGATCAACTATTTTAAGTCGGTGACCAACTATGTGGCCATTGCGAAATCAACCTAAATTCTTCGATTATTTATTAAATTATTATTTGTACTCTGAATGTGAAATCAGGGATTGAATTGGATGATGGAGGAAGATTGAATAAAAAGTACTGCTTATGAAAGGTCGTGTTTTTCCGCCTCTCTCGAAAAGCCTAAAATATTACTTGAGACGTCTTGAATATCTTTAGAGCTTCCATACGGTTGTAGCATTTTTACTTTACCCCAAAGTCATAATTTTCCATCCGTATCACCTTTCATTTTCATTTCTGCTTGTGTTTACTTCTATTTAGCGATATTTACACTGTTGTTTAACCCATCTGTTTCATTACCACTGAGTTAATGAGTCTTGGTCTTTCGACCCGTATCAGCACATATACAGATTTCCACTAGGCTGAGTCTGTCTAAATTTTCACCCTTTAATACACAATGTAGGATTGCATTTCAAATCATCCATTGAGCTCTACATGCGGCGCATTCTCGTTCATTTTTACTATGTTTTTTGTTCTTATTCTTGCCTTACTTAAGCTTTAGTTTCCATTTGTATGTATGTATGTAATGTATGTATGTTAGAAGTATTGTACTTTCAGGCCAAAGCCTATTGCACACTTCGATAACAATTTACTCTACTGCTTACTCTTCAGAGATACACTATATTCAGACTAGTCCGAGTGTACTCTTTGAGTATTGCAGACTTGTAAATTATATCTAAACTTACTTGGGAAGTTATACCTATTGCTTACAGGCTTTCTTAAAGCCGCGCGGTTTGAGACACGATATTTAAGCTCCTGGTTAAGGAGACATGAGTTACTGTTTATTTAACAAGGCCTACAGAGTCCAGAAGCAGTATCAGTTACAGTGGAGTGTCAGATCCACAGCAAAGGAATACGCTCTATGCCTCTCCTCAACTTGCCTAAGTATGAGGCTGTTATTCTATGAGACGACCTCTGACAGTGCTATATCAAATTGAGGAAGAGAGGACATCTAGTGATCGGACAGGTTTTAGTGACGCACCACGATTTAAGCACAGGGGACTTTATTAATGCCCCATTAAGACTTGGCTCTGTCCCGGTCGAAGTGCTCACGTGCTCCAAGGAGCTCGTGCCTCCGCTCACAGATGTCCATAGTCGCTTATCATGTAGCCACTTTTTACTCCCCAGTCTATCCCACACTATGCCTCTATTTCCTCTCTTTTCAGCACATTAGAGAGCCAGCAGAAAACAGCCACGTGAAGACAAGTGGATTAGAGTATCTCGTATGCAAAATATATTACTACATATGCTTTTCACTCGTCGATGACTCCTATCTCGACGTGCACCGTGCACCACTGAGCCCACTTGCCTCCCTACTTTAGTTTCCATTTACGTGATCTGGCTTGCTTCTAACCCACGTCTGCTGTGAATGCGGATTGAAGTCTTAAAAATCAATAATACATTGTCATAGTTATCATACGGCAATGGCTTCTTTAAGATATTTTGTGATCATGCTTAGAGAAAATGAGTATATTCATTTAACTTTATTATAACTTAAATAAGTATACACTACGGAATTGATTTTACAACGATAGTAGTTTCAGAAAAAAGTTGCGATATTTCTCAATGCGATAGCGATATTTGCGATAATTCTTTTGATGCGATATTGCGTGCACTAACGCAAACACAACAGCTACACACCAACTGTCAACCGTCCTTATGTGAACCGTGAACAGTGAAAACGTGAGTATACAAGGATGGACTGGTCTTAAAGGTTCTGTCAAATAATAGTATATCACATATTACATTTTTTAGTTTTTTATGTACCTTATAAAAAATACAAAGCAAGTGCCGGGGACTAATACAAATTAAAATAAATAATGAGGCCCAACAACGACGTGGCCGATTACTTTTCGGGACCAAGAAATGAGGGACCGAGTAATGTGGAGCCAGAGATATACAATAGAAGAAATACAATACAATGTGGAGCCCAGAGATGAGGGGACGACTAATGCCCGAACCTAAAAATCGGCAAAATTAACCCTTTTACAGCTGCCTCCCCCTAATTTACAAGCTTTAAATTGACAATTAAAATTTGGAGGCAAACTCAAACTGCTTAATTTTGCTGTTAGGGCTACCGTTAAACAAGGGCTTTAGCCCTTGTTTTTATCCAGTTCATAGTTGCAAGGAATGTTGTGCAATAGGCCTACTTATTGGCATGTGCAGTATTCCAGTAACTTGTTGTTACTGGATCTTCTTCAAGTACAATATATATTGTACTTGAAGAAGATTCAGTAACAGATTACCTGTGTAATAGATTTACCTGTGTAATTTGAATAAAATCATTAATAGTTAATATATATTAACTATTAATGATTTTATTCAAATTACACAGGTAAATCTATTTAAAATTCATAGCAGTTGAGAAACGAGTAGATATTGATAATCTATAAAGCTTTTGATACTGCAGAAATAATTTCAACTGCATGAGTTCTTTAGCTTTTATGTTATGTAACAATAAAAATAAAGAAGATTATGAAGAAATTTATGTTGTGCTTTTAGATGATAGTTTTTCACGTGACTGAGGGACCCTTTTTGGAGCCATTTTATCAATGTGTAACTCATGGTTTTTACACAGAGGATTGGCAAGAACAGCTGTATGCCACTTTCACACTAATATTTATGTTTATTGTACCCCTTATAGTACTAATTTGTACATATCTGAAGACTGTTTTTATGCTTCATCGTAAGTGAATTTATTTATTTATTGTGCTTATTTGTTTTTATTTTAATATATTGTAATATGATTTAAACAGTATGGGCTGCTTTGCAATTTTTTA
Source organism: Dicyrtomina minuta (assembly GCA_949802685.1). NCBI lineage: Eukaryota > Metazoa > Arthropoda > Collembola > Symphypleona > Dicyrtomidae > Dicyrtomina > Dicyrtomina minuta. Next base: position 77,140 of record CATKUY010000220.1, read on the forward strand.
GGAAACGAAGAGTTCGTTGACTATACAGGTAATTGTTGCACATTTGACCCAATACGAAGAAAAATTATTCGGAGAGCAAAAATGAGGTCACTAAGGATTTCAGTAGCAATTGTAGCCACTTTTTTGTGTTGCTGGGCACCATATTACGTTATGATGGTTGTGTCGATCTTTGTAGATAAGTTGGTACGAAACAGGTTATCAAGTTTTAATTTAATAATAATAATCTTAATAATTTGTTCATGGAGTCGACTTGGCGTTAACCAGGGATACCAGACGTGCCAGATTCTCCGGGATTGTCCCGGAATCGACCCTGGCGTCCCGTGTCCTGAGCAGGGTCAATCCGGGACCCAGGCAAGTCCCGTAAAATCCTGGAACTGTAACAAAGTTGTCATATATAGGAATATCATGGATATTTTTGTAAAAATATGAGTTTGGGATATAAGTTGTCAGTGAAAGCGAGATCAGTAATTCATCAAGTGATTTAGCTAGAAGCTCAACTTGAATTTCCCTTCTTTCGATACTTGGCATTGAGTTTGCGCGCTAAATTTTAAATTCTGAATTTCTGAGCAGGCAGGGTCAACACAATGAGTTTGTTTCATATTTTAGTGATTACATTTAAAGTATGTGCTTGAATGACTTTGAGCATTTCATAACTGGGGATTTAAATACTGATTTGAGCGTTCTTGATAATTTCTCCAAGTCTCTTTTGAAAACAGCAAATTCTTTGGGATTTAAACAACAGCATACTAGGCAAACGTTGTCAACAAGTAGTTTGAAAGACCATATATATGTAACAAATACACGCAGTTATAGTCTTGTTGGAGTCTTGCCGGTAGGAATTTTGGACCACTATGCTATCTATGCAGTCAAGCAGACTCAAATAGTCAAATATCAAGTTAATTATATTTTCTCACGTAACGACAAGAGTATTAGCTTGGAGGCGGTTATTAAGAAGCTGCGTTTAATACCATGGTCTGCTATGGATATGTTTGATGATGGTGATGACCTCTTAAATTATTTTGAGCTTATAGTACTGGACGTCATAAATATGCATGCTCCAATAATTTGAAGTATAGTAAAGGGAAAGCCATCTCCCTGGTTGACACCAGATATTAAGCGTAAAATGCATATGCGTGATAATCTGAAACGTGAAAGTCAGAAGAACAATGACAAAATCTAGTAACATATGGAGCGTTTATCAAAAGCTGGTTGGTAAATTAAATAGTGCAGGGTTAATAACAGAGTTAGGTGAACATAATCGCTCCATAACTGACCCTGGGTAAAACTCGGATGTTTTAGCTTGAGTTTGAGTCTGAGTGATCTTTATTTAAGTGCCAAGTTCATCAATACAAATGTACTGCTCTCAACCAACGGACACTAATATAATTAAATAATGAAATAAGTAAATTAAAAGAAAAAAAAATACCATTACATATTAAACCATACAAAGCCATGCAGTTACCAATTTATCCATCATACAAGCATACCACACTCATGGTGGCTGATAAACTGTATACCCAATAGGACTTCTTGAGTCAATTAAATGTTTAGTTAGTAGTGAGCTGAAATAAGACGATTCATCTATACATTTTACATTATTAGGCAACTTATTCCATTCAGTAATGCTTCTATACAGAAATGAATTTTTAAAAGCTTCAATGCTACAATTCACAGGATATTCCAACAATAACGAATTACTAGAATTGAGAACAAACCACGAATTAAAATTATTTATATCTGACCCAAATATGACTATTCCACACACAAAGAACAATGCATACAAACTCATTCTTTCTGACACAGACAAAATGTTTGCTTTTTCCAAAATAGCATTCTCCATTACTGTAGTATTACATCAATTTCGTTTCCGTTTACTATACAAAGACTTATCAGTAAACTGAATGATTAAACCATTGATTTTGTTTTGCAATGCATGTAGCTCACGCTTACCTTGAATACCATACACAATAACACAATAATCAATTATTGACAATACATAGGCATTCAACATGATTACAAAAATAGGAAAAGTCAAGAATCCTTTTAAGCTGGATATCGTACCTATAGACGACCTGACTCTATTCTTTATAAACTCAAAGTGGCGTTTAAAATTGAGATTGGCATCTATAATTATACCCAGGTGCCTAAAGGTCCATACACGTTCAATCTCATTACCATAACAAAATAATTTTAAATCATCAGGTACTTTATAGTCACGTGATTTATGTACTAACATGAATTTAGTCTTACTTACATTTATTTTAAGACTTTGTGACTCAAACCAATTATTCACCTCATTTAAACAAACCTGCATTTGTTTCTACAGCATCGGTACATAGAGGCGCAAAATAATAAAGTACCAGATCATCAGCGTATAATAAATAGGTAACTCCATCTGCTATGACATCAGATATCTTATCTATATAGATTATGAACAATAAAGGCCCCAATACAGAACCTTAAGAAACCCCAATATTCAAACCATACGACTCTGAAACTCCCGAACCAATTTTTACCCTGAATTTCCTATTCCGAAGGTAATTAGTTAGTAGCTTATGTAGATGCTTATCTATTTTGTATACATCTCTTACCTATATCAGAATTTCAAGGTGGGGTACGAAATTAAATGCCTTCTGCAGATCAGTAAATACCGCTATAACTCTACCACACTTTAAGTCAACAATAGTTAGTCTACAAAGTCGTTTGTTATTAAAGCTGATACCAATGTACGCTTAGATTTGGATGATTTTTATAATAGTATTTGTGCTAGTCCTGTAAATAATCTAATTACTTAAGAGGAAGTAGTAAGTGCGTTCTTAAGGGTCAAATGTAAAACGGAGCGCAATCCTAAAAAATAATCATATTATATGCTTGATAATTGTATGAAGTCATTAGCGTTACCACTTGCTTTTCTCTTTACACAGTTTCTTATAATTGGTCAGTATCCTTCTAAGTTTAAATGCGCAACTGTAATTCCTCTCTTTAAAGGCAAAGCCTCAAAATTAAATGGAATTTTGTATCGGCTAATCTCCAATCTGCTAATTTTAGATAAGCTGTTAGAGAGTATTATGTGTACTAGGCTACTAAATAGTACAAATATATGTTAACAACAACACGGATTTCGGAAGGACTGGTCGTGTTCATCAGCAACGCTCACGTTTACGCGAGATATATATAGCTATATTGATATAAAGTGCGGACGTTCTTAGCTGTATTCATTGATTTACAAAAAGCATTTGACTTGGTGCCACATTGTAAACTTCTAAAAAAGCTGAGGGATATTTACCATATTGATAATAGCTTGCTTAGGCTTCTTACTGACTTCTTACAAAATCGTAGTTTTAAAATAAAGATTGGTACTAATGTCTCAGATAGCTACAATTTTGACGTTGGTGTGGTTCTAGGCTCAGTTCTTGGGCCTTTATTATTTATTATTTAGATAGATAAAGTGTCCGGAGTAATTGCTAAGGGCATTGATTTCATACTTTATGCGAATAATTTAGTGCTTTACTGCTATACAACATCCTAAGATAATACAGTGACGTATATGCAGAAATGCTTGAATGTTGTAAATAATTTGTTTGTATCTCAAGGTCTTACAATTAATGTGGATAAGACAAAGTTCATGGTAATGCACAAATCCCATGATATAAATGTACTGAATGATATTTCTCTTGTGTGTAATGGTAATGAAATAGAGCGAGTAATGACAGTGGGAGTGACCAATAGGTGTAAACCCGAGTAAAAGAAGTGATTTCATTTGAAATACTGACCGTATGCATACAATGCAAGAGTAAGATAATGGTAACAGTTGATACGTAATTGTTATAGTGCAATGAGAAAACTAATGTTTTTCGTACTCTAGTTCAACCCAATGGGTGTGACCCCGAGAAAAAGAAGAAATTTGCAAAGTTGCTATTATTGATACTCTAGTTGACACCAATAGGTGTCAACCCGAGTTAAAAAAGTGATTTCATTGGTACTACTGACCGTATGCATACAATGCAAGAGTAAGATAATGGTAACAGTTGATACGTAATTGTTATTATAGTGCAATGAGAAAACTAATGTTTTAGGTACTCTAGTTCCACCTAATGGGTGTGACCCTGATTGAAGGAAGAAATTAGTGAAGTTGCCATTGTTGATACTCTAGTTCACATTAATTGGTGTGACCCCGAGTAAGAAAAAAACTTTGATAATTCGCGTCCCGTTTTGTTAACCTGCGCCAGACTTTGATAACTCGCGCCCCTAAATAAATGTCAAGTGTAATAAATGTATTAATTATAACTGTTATTATTGTGAATATTATTGTTGAATAAGTAATAATAAATAATTTAACCCTGTGAATAAAGCGTTTTGAACATTGACTTATTTAATAACTGTGTTACGTACGTTGTTAATTTTATAGTTGATTAAAGGCTTTGTATGTTTTTTTATTGGGGGGGGGGGGAATAGGAAAAACAGACATTCCTTCCACCCGTCTTCAGCGGGGTCGTCTTCGGCGGCCGAGGGAAAAATTTAGCCTATCCGTTTTGAGGCAGCTTTAGGAGCCTGTTTTATTGTTGATTCGGTTCAATTTTTAATATTTTAAAACTTTGTATTGGTCGTGAGTTATCGAACTGGTGCGCGAGTTATCGAAGTGGGGCGCGAGTTATCAAAATTAGGCAATAGTTATGGAAGTTAGGGATGAGTTTTTATTTTGTGTGCACATACATAATACTTATCACTAATCAGTCAGGAGTGAAGGTGTACTTTAACTGCTCGGAGAGTTGAATGTTCCTTTCAATGTAGGATGTTAATTTAATGCCCAAACTAGTTGATTTATTGCTCAGAGCTGTAGATTTACTGCTTAAGATTGGAAAACAGTGCAATATACGGAGACGTAGTTATAGCCTTACTATGTGAAATTTATTTATTTTAATTTTCTGTAACTCGTTAATTTAAGTTTGAAACCCTTAGTGTTTGGCTCAATCTAGTAAACTGTATCTCTTCCTTGAAAAAATTGTAAAGAACTGTATGAAGGTCGGTATGCGATTGCGCCAGTAGGTTGCAGGACAAAGTCTCCCCGGACATTGTCCCCCGGACATTTCACCCCCACCAATGTCCCCCCGGTCATTTTTCCCCCGGACACTTTCCCCCCAATAAGCACCAGCGGACGTTTTCCCCCCAAACTCTTATTTAGGTTACTAAAGTTCACGGTGTTGTAAGATTAGGTGATGGTTTATGAAACGCAGGTTTATAAAAATATGTGCGTTAATTTGATTCTTGTTGAATGTATATTATCTCACGAATCCAATGCAAAATATACTTTATTAAGCCGCAAGCTTGGAGTAAATGGAAATGCAAAATAACTTTAAATTGAAAAGTATAGTAGATATAGTTAAGTAGTTTTAACCATAATAAAAAAATATACAAAGTAGTAAAATTACACACTCAGGCAATTTAGGTATTATACTACTTCTCAGTGTGGGTGAAACATCTTTACATACCGTGTTTTCTCTAATAGTACGCCCCGCGTACTATTTAAAGTGGAGCGTCGAACCTCCGCGTATAATCAGAGACTCGCGCAATAATAGAGACCCGCGTACTGCCATTTAAGTGTGTGTTAAATAGACCCGCATACTGTTAAAACTGAAGTGAATACACCTCACGTACTATTAGAGACCCGCATACTATTAGAGAAAATACGGTATGATATCATTGCTTAACAATGCCTAGTTATAGGATGAAAAAAGTAAGAAATAAAAAGGAAGTAACTAAAAATAATATATGCGCACAGTACTTCACCCTATTAAACTAAAAAAGAAACTTCTCACAAGGAATATTAATCAGCAGATACCTTAAAATCTGAAATCCTAAAAATTAAACCTGATGGTGTGACCAACACTACGAAGGTACGTCTCCACATCCTTCCAATGCGTTTTTTTCCCATCTGTGGCTGTTTTAATTATTTCTAAATCCATTTCAATTCTGACTAATATACTCAGAACAAGGGCTAAAGCCCTTGTTTTGAATTTATTGCCGCCAAATTTTAGTTGTCAATTACCAGGTTGTAAATTAAAGAAAAGAAGCCGTAAACGTGTTAGCTGTGACGATTTACGCACAGGTATTTTTATATTGTCAATAAATTCAAAAAATTTAATACTGAAATTTTTGAATTTCCCGCCAAAACTCTAAATATTGTGTTAAATGAAGATTTCAACCGGTAACTCAGTAAACTTACACAAACATGATATACCGTTCGAACGGTAACGATTAAGCAAATCTTAATAACTTAGTGTGCACGCACGATAGTTATTAGTTTTTAAATGTTTTTTAAATAACATAATTGCAAATTAAAAAATTTTAACGGATTGTGTCGAGTAATATATCATTTGAAAGCTCTTAAAAAATAAGCAGACACCATTTTTTTGGTTTTTTGATTGTGACCCATACAACACGTTTTTGGCGGCATTTAAAAATTAAAAGACCGTTATTTTGAAAACGTTTTGTTGTAATGGAGGCCCATTCCGTTATTTAAATTCTACTGGTGATTAGCTTTCCAATGATATATGGCTCGATGAAATTGGTCCAGTATTGCAGAATTTTCAAAATTCCGGTAAATTATGTAGATAGGTAGGAAAAAATAGGAACGCAACTATCGAATTTTATGACAGTGAAACTAGCTGTTGATGCAGACTGATAAAATAAAACTTTAACCGAAACGCATTTGTGTATTCCCATCTTGCCGACCCGATAATCAAACGTGGTAAACAAATGTACGCAAATTTACGCAGATTTGTAGATTGCGGACATTAACATTTTTGTTGTATTGAGTTAGCAAATCGGTTACAAAATTTTAACCGAGCTGCTGCAGGCAAATAATTCTTAATAGATAATCGGTTGGACCTACCATAATAATACAACACATAAGTGCAATCAAATAGTACAACAAATGAATACATACATCATATGACATTTTTAGTTACTTTAATGAATTCACATTTCAAATCGGAGTTAGACAATACGTCATAGTCATGACTGTGGGGTATAACCTTGCCCTAACAAAATAGATAAGGTTGCGGGCCGTTTGCAAGTCCTGGGATTTATTGAAATATTGCTGGAGTGTTCACGTGTAGTAAAACAGTCGTGTGTTAACATTTGCAGGTGAACGTTAGCTAGCATACAGCGGTAGTTGGGTTAACTCACTAGTCAGCAGCAGTTCGGTTAATCCATACATTAGATTTAAAGTTATTGTGGAAACCCCCTTCCCGTCCTCCCAGAGTTCAACAATTTTAATCTTACGATAATTAGAGAGCTTACCCCCTCCCCCCTGCAAAATGGAACACAATATATGGATGGCCCCTAACTCAGCAGTTTATTCGTTTAACTCGTAGCCGATTTTTCGGTTAACTCAGCAGTTTATTCGGTTAACTCGTAGCCGATTTTTCGCTTAACTCAGCAGTTTCACTCTGTTAACTCGTACCCGATTTTTCGGTTACCGAAAGTCAGCAGTGAGTCTATAGGTGCCGCTGTATTGAAGAATCTATTAGAAGTTAATAGCGTATCTATTAACTCGCTACTATTTTTTTAAGCGTGCAGTATTAATAATTTCTAGGTGCGAGTAGTTATTGAGGTTGGTTCCGTAAATGGGAAATAAAGGGAGTGCTCTAAATTGTGGTCTAGGTCCTCGGGAAACTAGGGGTATAGTGGTACTAAATAAATTACAATTTGCTTGAAACCATTATTGACCATCGATTAGTTGAAGTGATGACATGAGAGTTGGGTAGTACGAAATTTGTGATAAAATTAGTTAAGTACAATCAATAATACGTAAATAGCAAAGATCCTATGCTCGTATTGTAAAGTTAGATAGGATACTACGGGGAACGTTGTGCACGGATCAGGTTGAGCTACGAGATAATCGGTGAACTAAAAGCATATGCATGCAATCATGCAATCATCTAGCGATTACGTGAAGTGTCTCTTTCTGTCCCTTTATATGCTGATATGAGTGCGCTAAGGAAGTATAGTGTGGTTTTCGACATGACTAGTAAATGTGGCTAGACACTGAGCCATCTTGGAAATCAATGAGTGAAGACTTGAGCTCTATGGATTATTTTGACTCCTCACTCTGAGATTCAGCCGCATCTTATTGGTATACAGAGTACCTACTCATGTGTTGTGCCTCACACTGCCTGTCCGATTACTGTATCTTCCTATTTCACATTCACTAAGCATTTGTAGAAGGATGTTTTATACATTGGCATTTTTGAAATGTAGGAAAGGTGAGAGGGCATAGTGTTTCATTGCTATGACGCTGACACGTCATGGTGTCTGATTTATACAGAGCTCCACGGCCTTTTAAAATAAACAGTAACTCATGATTCCTTGCTGGGAACTAAAACCAGCGTCCCCTGGATATCAGCATTCAGTAGCCCTAATTAAGAGGTTTGACTTTCTAAATAAGCTAGTGTGATCTACAATTATTACAGTCAGCGATTTCACCCGAGTGCACTACTACAGTGTATCCCTTGAGTAGCTGTAAATTGAAATGTATTGTGCGTAGGCCGAGGCCTCAAGTACAATACTACTGTTCATACGTACATACATACATATTGTTAGGTGGCGGCCCCTGTAGCAAAGTGGTTACACGATCTACACGTAACGCGAAGTAGTCGAGGTCGAATCTGAGATGGAGCACATTATTTTTGTGCCCCCTCTCTCAGACGTACTCGATGAATGGCCCTCGTGCCCGCCAACGTTGGGGCCGTGAGGGGTAGAGAAGCTTGCAGAGGAGGAGGACTGGGGGAGGAGCGCGGGAGGCAGTCAGACGACGTGAGGGGATACTTTGCCTGAAACCATACCACCCTGGGGACAGTAAGCCTGCAGACAAGTACTTTCAACGCAACCTCAAGATTCCAATAATCTGTCCCAATCGCTCACTCTACCTCATAGTTTGAATTGATAAGTTATTAGAATAGTTGCATACAATTATTAATTTGAATTGTTAAAATTAAGAACAAGCTTGTAAGGGTCTTGTGTGGTTGTTGGTTGTTATCTGACTATCTCGTTGAGTCGAGTAGACGGTGGCATGAACCAACTCTGTAGAACATCAGTACCTACTCTAAAAACATATAAAACGAAATCCAAAGGGGAAGCGAAGGTTAGCCGAGGCTTAAACCCAAGCTGTAGATCCTGAGGTTGTGTCACTGAGAGTAGTGTAGTGGGGTGTCCAGAGTTGGGTAAGAATGCTCGGCTACTAAGAAGAGATGGGAAAGATATCAACACAACACACTTTTCCCAATAAACTGTCTGTAAGAGCCTTTGCTATGTATCGGACGTTAAATAAAGTTTTTTTTTTACATACATAGAGAGAAAGACAACTTTATTAAAATAAACTTGACACTGTCGTCCAACGACGATAGCCCAAAGGACTCAGTATACGTTTACATAATTTTGTTACATATAGTTTATGCTTTTTAGTGTAATTATATATTAGATTATTCATCATTATTATTCAGTAGGCACACACGAAAACAAATGATGCACACATATTTGAACTGATTTCTTCAAAACGGAGATCACTATGTCTTCAATAAGCGTACTAGGTAAACGCTGGGTTTTCATGAAGTCAAGGAAAAATTTTGAAATCGTCCCTCGTGCCCCAACGTAAAGCCCTACCACCTGGATTTCAGTCAGGCCAAGTTTCTGTTTGAAGTAGGGGATGCATGGGTCATAAATTTTCTTTTTCTCAAGATTTACAGTCTCTGATTGATTTATATCATTTTGTTCCATTCCAACGGTTGGATCAAGTATAATTCCTTCCTTTGTTGTTGAATTATACGCTAATATGTCAACACGTCTTGAACCATCTCCAGTACATTCGACTTCTTGAAGAACTTTCCACCCCAATTTTTGCATGGCTTCCGCAATTAAACGACGAACTGCATGATGTCTGTTATTACGAATCAACTCTCCACGATGACAACGACCAAGGATATGTCCTATCGTTTCAATCTCTTTACAACCATGTCGGCAGTAAAGGGATCCTTGGTCAGGTCGAGGGATGGCATTAATCGGTAATACATTTCCTACCATTTTAATAGCAGTGATCTATTCAGATGATGAAAGTCCATTAACTCTTAAAAATTGAAAAAATTAGGGTAATTAGTGTAAATTAGTGCTTACATAGCGGGTCGTAGTTTCTGTATTAAATGATGTAATCAGTAATGATTATAGGACGAGTCAGGTATTTATGACATATTAAAAGTATCTGTTTACGTAATGTTAAAGTACTGACTTTGTAGTAGGGCAGCCATAAAAGATTGATAATTTTGGAGACATCATTTAAGGACAAGGACCACCTTCAATACGCACATAGCAATGTACGTATGCTTGTAATGTACTTTGTGAGTAAATTCGGATGTGTTTATATAAGCAAAACTTGACTAGCTTTCCGCTACGGCTCGAATGGGCTAGTTACATGTTTTGCTGGTACAAAATGGACGTTGTACAAGTTGGTTTTATAAGAGTAGCTACGTTCTGAGTTGACTAGGTACGAGTGTTGATGATGGGAGTGGACGAGAAACGAGTGGTGGGGGAACAAGTTGACTCGGTAGCATTAGCACAGGTAAAAACTGGCTGGGTACATTTGTTTCGTGTTGAGTAGGAACAGTAGAGGCTATTCTGGTACGATTTACCTCTTTAGAGCTAGCGCCGGCAAGAGTAGTGCTGGTGCTGGTACAAGTTTTATTAAATCTTATTGGCCTACTAACAGTAGCATGTCTAGGTACGAGCAGTGCCAGTGTAGGTAGTACCGACACGAGTAGTGCCGGTACGAGAAGTACTGATACGAGTAGCGCCTGTACAAAAAAGATTGAGTTACGAGTTTATAATTTATGCTGATTAAATTCGTTTTGATTTGAAACTCCCTCCAATTTTTCTCAGTCACGGCACAAATGCAGCAACTACACTCTCCGTACAGAAATCTTAATCTGCAGTACAAAGTTAACTGAGTCTCATTAAAAAAGCATCACGATGGTTTTGATGGCCATTAGAAGCTTCGAAGATAACTTCGAGCCACCGTAGTAATTACATCAAAACTGCATCTTGGATTTCGAGAAAGACACTAGTTATCGTTTAGATGTATTACTAATATTTTTGAAGCTGTTCTAATGCGTTCGAAATTTTAGATGATGTGGGAAACTATGAATCAGATACCTATATTGCTTTTTAGATGTACTGCACATGCAATTCATATGTCGTTTAACATTTTTTAATGCTATTTAGGTTAGAAGTACCGCACATGCCGTCGAGATGCGGTTCACTATTTAGATGGCCAAGCTATACTGTTGACGGTGTTAGATGACTTCCGACTTTCAGATGAACCTCACATGCATTCCAGTAGTCTTCATAATTTTTAAAATATTATTCACATCACATTAAAGGCGTTGCCATGAGGGTTGTTTATTGACTGTAATATACTATTGTTGATTATGAAATCTAAGAAATTGATTATTGGACTTGGCTCTAGTTAGTCGAGTGGTACTGCACGACGACTGCAGACATTGAGATTTAAATTAGCCAGATAGCGTGATATAATTAAGTAATTTTATTGTTGGAAATTGGAAAATATATTTAATATTGAGTGTGTTTTCATTTTGTTCATATTACGGTACGACATCAAACGGGCACAAACTAACTAATAATTATTTTTAATTCAAGTGTTTTAAATTGTTTTCAAAACTGAAAATAAAAAAACAATTCTATCAGACGTTGTGATTTGTGAAACATTTGTTGAAAGAAACAATTGTGAGAATGGAGCAGTAAAAATTATTGAAGAAATTGTCTGCCCTATTTGCTATAATTATAATTTTGTTTCTTCAAATTGTTGTTTTCCTTGTCCACTCGCAATCAGAACCGTAAAAGTGAAAACGGTCTCTATCAAAAATAGTTTGCATGAATCCCGAAGGGAACACACACATTCAAAAATCATTATCTATCTTTCAGTGGATTTTCAACTGGGTGCATATAGATACTGGGTCCTTTAAAAATTTCCGATTACAAATTCTCTTTAAAATAAAATTGTCGCATTGAAATTAGTATTAAGGTAACAAATAGTTTATATTTCAATAAATAGTAAATCTTTCCTAACAAACGACAACCTGCCCGTCTTAATTGAGAGAGAAAAGAAAACGGATTATTTACATTAGCATGTTTCATTCATCTCAATATTCCCAATGTAGAGGAGCATCTAAATAGAAACATTGCAAGGCGTCTCATTTTTAAAGAGCATCTAAAGATTTGCACGGTGCTGCATCAGATTAGGGGCATTGAAGCGCAACTAAATAATAACATTACCGCAAGCATCTCTGCCTTGAGGGGCATCTAAATATTTATTTCCTAGTACTTGGTTGTAGGACAACTTCCTCCTGGACATTTTCCTCCCGGACGTTTCCTCCCAGACTTCTTCCTCCCAAACACATACGGAGGACATTTTCCTCCCAGCATCGAAATTCATATGACGACAATAAACAAGTTCTTCTTTCCAGATAATGCATTTTGAAGAAATTCTCGAAAGTATGCAAAATTCATACTTTTAAGTACTAAAATCAATCGTTTCCCTATTTTGTATGAAATTATGAGTATCTAAATATTTATTAATCAAGTGTAAGGAACGTAATATGAACATCATTGCACAAATAATGCCAACTGATCAACTGAATGCAAAAAAAATGTTAAATACAACACCAGTCTAGTATCTGCAATATTTAATACTGAAAAAATTCAAGTTTTTAACAATGAATAGGAAAAAGGGGGTGCTACGTAGTAATAAATTAAAATAAATCAAACTTTTTGTGAACTTTGCATACTTTCCAGAATTTCTACAAATACAGTTAGTTGATTAGTTGACATTATTTGTGCAATGCTGTTCGTATTACAGTCGTTACGTTTGATTACTAAATACTTACATACACATGCTGGGAGGAAAATGTCCTCCGTATGTGTTTGGGAGGAAGAAGTCCGGGAGGAAAACGTCCGGGAGGAAAATGTCCGGGAGGAAGATGTCCGGGAGATAATAAAAATAGACTTTATTCGTCAACTGCTTTCATTACAGAAAGTTGCCAAAATGACACAGTATACGGTATCAGGGGTTTAACCACATTATGGAATATATTTGTGTTGTACAGAAAAAATGTAGTTAGTAGCATAATTTACAAATTATTATCCGGGGTTGGGTGTTGAATATAGGTGTTGTTGGCATATTTGAGTAGAACCTTTGAGGACTGCAATAACGATGTCTTCGATAATTGCTGTCTTTGGAATGCCGTATTCTTTTAGGAAACTTTCGAAGAAGCTGCTGATAGTTCCGCGCGCTCCAAAATACAGCCCGATTGTTTTAATATTGCGGAGATTGAAATGGTTTTGGAAGTAGGGAATACAGGGGTTATAGATTGCTTGTTTTTCCTCATTCACCTTGGTGGCTTGGTCTTCGTCGACTTCCCATCTTATTGTTGGGTCCAGAATAATTCCATTTCTGGATTGACGGTCAAAGGCTATGATGTCGACTCTTCTTGGAGTGCCTGCTGTTGTGTCGCCGGAGGAAAGGCATGATACTTCCTCAAATACTTCCCATCCCATCTTGGAGAAATGGGACGCTATGATTGATCGAACGGTATGGTGTCTATTGTTTCTCAGTAGCTCGCCCTTGATACACTTGCCCAGAATATGTCCTAGGGTTTCAATCTCGTTGCAGTGTCTGCAGCGGTTTGATTCTTGGCCGTGACCTGGTATTGCGTTGACTGGAAGTACGTTACCGTTCATTTTAATTGCGGTGACCCACTCTGAGGATGATAGCCCGTTTTTGTTAATCACCCATTTATTGCCCGCTTTGCTTTCCTGGAATTGGATGACTCCTTTTACTTTGCTTGGTAGAGAGCACCATTTTTTGGACTCGAGACTACGAAGGTATTGCCGAATCACTTTGCTTTTGCGCTTAGGCTTATTCATCTCCTGATTAATATTGCTGCAACTACTGACTACGGGTTCCAATAGTTGTTGGATTTCTGTAGGGACATTGAGCCTTTCTAAACAGTTCTTTTTTTCGAGATCAAAGTCGTATACTGAGTTAAGTATTGCATTTCCGCACTGGGTTAAAATATCAGACGCGTTGTATTGCTGTAGTAATGCTTCCTAAGAAGCTTGGACTAGATTTAAACCCTTAACGGTATGACTGGAGTACATCATTGAAGTAGGTAGGCTGTCCAGAACTCCCAGTAATTCTTTCACTGAGCTTTTTAAGATTAAATCAACCGAGTTTAGAAATGACACTGATAGTTTTTTCAAGGGAGCGTGTTGAAACGGAAAAATGAGGATGGGCCATATATATTGGTTGACTGCGTATAACTTTTGGTCAGGACGCAGAAAAGGTGTTGCAACTAGTGCCTCCAACTTGGACTGAAACTTTTTTAGGACTTCGCCGTGGTTAAATGATAACTCATCTTTAAAATTGACTCCGAGGTATTTTATGCTTTCGTTATCTTTAAGGCTTCTGATTTTAAAAGTATCACTCACTATCAGGTCGTCCGTACATAGTACTCCTTTAACAATACTTATACATTCTGATTTCTCTGGACCTATTGGAAGGCCGAGTTGGTCAAAAAGATGTGAGACCATTTGAGCTAGGATTTTTGCTAAGTCGCGGGAATTACCTGTTAAAGCTGTGTCATCCGCATAATTTGATATCGTTTCATTTTCATAGTTGGGATGCAGATTAAAACCGTACTTTCGCCGCAATAGCAATGTTGAAAACAAATGGAGAGAGAGGGCTGCCTTGCAGAACACCGCGATTGAAATATATTGCTTTGGTTTTGCCCTTACTTGTTTGGATAGTAGTATGGTTATTTACTTGTAGGCTGATGGTTAGTTGTTTTAGCTTTGATGGCGCCGCTTTGGAATTTATTCTGTGCGTGATGTGATCGTGGCCTACCATGTCAAATGCTTGAACAACATCCAGAAAAACGCCTGTAAAATCCGTCTTGTCTTTCTTTGCCTTTTTCATGCATGCATCAAACAACTTCGTGTTGATAAACGTTCCGTCGAGCGAAGTGAATCCTCTTTGACATTCGTTGAAGTCAACATACGAACGAAACTCCTTATCGAGAGCCTTTTCGATGATTCGGCGTAAAACTGAGCATATGCTGATTGGTCGCCAATTTTTTGGGCCATGTTGGTCGCCCTTCTTTTTGTCGATGAGTATGGTTCTGGCTTCCTTCATGAACCCGGGAACGTAATTGTAGTCTAGCATATATTTGAGGCTTAGAGAAAGAATTTCCGCCGAGTGGTCCGACGTTGCCTTTACCCATCGGGGTATAATGCCGTCTGGACCGGGTGAGCTTTCTCTATTAAGCTTTTTGATGTGAAACTTCATTGTTGTGACTGAAATATTAGTATTAAAGTTTTTGTCGAGCTCAGCCTGATCAGATGTTGAGGGTGCACTACAAGTGATTCTCAGTTTTGGGTTTGGGACTGACCAGCGCTGTGAAAATTCGTCATATAGTATGTCGAGGTCAATCGCACATCCTTTATCGTCGCCGCCTCCTGTGGCTAGAACTACCGCTTTTTTCCTATTGTTAGAGTAAAGCCATTGGATTTTCTTTTTCATAAACTTTTGCTTCCGGGCCTGACGATCCCGTTTAGAGGCTCTCTCAGGGTTTGAGTTTGATTGATGACTTCTGTCGGCGTTTTGAAAAAGATTATTATTTTTTCGCATTCTGAAAAATTTTGAACTTGGATTTGGGGGACCTGGGAGTTCAACTTCGCACTTTCGGAGTATTGATTGATAATTTTGTAGTATGGATTCGAACAACTCATGGTTTGGGTTTTCGGTGAGAAGAAGATTTTTAAGACTTAATATTACGTGTTAATGTCCTGGAGGAAAGTGTCCGTATACCTAGTACTTACATCTCCGCTTCGCACATCATCTAAAAGACACTCGATACTCATCTTGCAGTTTCTGACAAATTCATCTAAACGATAACTAAATATCACCAGAGCGATGTGTTGCGTAGCAACTGAATTATATCTAACTCCAAATTCAGGAATCATCTCATGATGTACTTCAGACGATCCATATATACTTCGTGTTCACATCCTATGCTTTTCTGACGTCTTTCACATGCTCTTTTACGGAGAGTGTACTGTTGAAATTATTTTAAAACACAAAATATCCTAAGCCGTAAAGGTTGCATTCACTAACCCAGTTCAGCAAAGGCTATCTTTCAAAAAAATTTATACCTAATGCAACTATTAAGTTTTCAATACTTTACTATATAGTTATATAAATATCATTGTGGTAATTGTGCGTTGATATCATGATAAAATCATTTTCCTTCTGTTAGTGTTAGTTTATTGTTTGAATGTATTAAGACGCTATCCACAGTTAATTTATAGTACCAATATGTGTAGATTTAAAGTAATTAATATTAACTGCAAAGGAAAATTATCTCAACAATAGTTGAGAATGTATGTATGTATGTATGTATGTATGAGTTTAGAGATTTTCAACCTTAAGGTAATATCCCACTCTGTTGCATTATTGCAACAATTTTACTATGTGATTTGAAGATCCCGCGAAGTAGTATTATACTAAATCGCATTGGGCTTCGCATCGTATTTTTACTTAATTACCCACACTTGTAGTATTTGGTGTTCGTCGCGACTCGCTGCGGACCATTTTGCAAGCATATATTTAGGCTGGTTTGCACCAAAACAACTAGTGTATATTTTCCCTTTCGGAGGAGAAACTCACCAGAGTATCTTATGGAATCGAAAGAACTTTCTCACGATCCTCACGACTCCAATACGCTCTGGCAAGCCAACCCATCAGCGAGCAACTCTATCGAATGTCATCGGGTGGCGACACTTGTAGTATATTTTAGGAGACAAGTGCTTCGAGGATAATCTTAAGATTATACATTTGAATGTACGAGAGTCAGGCAAAGTAGGTACCTACTATTAAGCAGCACTGAAACTCCGTCTCAGGTAGATGACTAACACGGATTTTTTCAGCCTGCACCCAACTCCCTTAAACTCTCACTCCCACCCCAGCTCAACTCCCCACCGACATACCAAGCTCTATCACCAACACCAACTCCAATCCAGAGCGCCACCGACTCCCCCGACCCAGCAGCTCAGTAGTTAAACCACTTGGCCGCCGAGCCGGGATAACAATAGTTGAGAATGCAATAGGAAGAAGAAGGAAAAGAATAAAGCTGTTATCGTAGTCATGTGTTCATAGTCAGCTGCTTGAGCCAAATACATAGTGCAGTTAACTGATACAAATATTTTTTTTAAGTTTCGCATACAATTTTTGAAAATACCAGTATTTATTAACTAAACACCTACCTACATAATTATAAGCTTATTATGTTAGTTGCATAAGTAAGAGTTCAGCTTGTGAGACAGCAGAGACTGCAAGAACTGAAACTAACTGGAAGTAACTGTTTCACTATATGGCTGTTCTTTGATAAGTGATACCCAGGCCGGTAAGTGATGCCCAAGTTCGGTAAGTTATGTCCAAAAAATTTTTTCTTTATTTGAAGTGCAATAAATATAAATCGGCGATAATAAATCTACTTATATAGAGTAACAGAGAGGATGCGGCGAGCGAGAGCTATCCAATTTCTGGAAAGCGATTAGATAAAATTCCTTCACCCATACATAAACAGGCTGCCTGCTGCAGTATAATGAAGATGTTGAGACTTGAGAACTTTATTTGAAGGCCACGGGGAAGGGTAGCAGAATTGCAGTTTTCATTCTGTATTTAATGTATACAATATAATAGTAACTAAATTATGTTAATAAGTAGGAATGAATATGCAAATAATATATATAATATATTTCTAATAAAACGCTCAACAGTTGACCTATTTTTTCGTTTTGAAGCTCATGAATTCTAGTTATTTCAGCATTACCGTTGTGGCTACATATTCGCTTGTGGCTATATCTCGAGGTTTGTAATATTTATTGTTAGGTTAGGTTGGGGGGGGGGGGGGGGATGGGGGGGGGGAGTGTTAGGAAAAACTGACTGGAAACGGTTAGGTTAGGTTATATTTTTCCCTTGGCCGTCGGGGACGGCCCCGCCAAAGGGGGCCTCGCCGAAGGCGGGAGGGGAAAATATAACCTATCCGTTTTCAGGCAGCTTTAGGAGCCTGGTTCAGTGTTACTTCAGGTTCAGCGACATGAAATACGATTTTTTTAGTAGATTTATTCATTTCTTGTTGATTTATATTCATTGCACTTCAAATAAAAAAAATTTTGGACATCACTTACCGAAGTTGGGCATCACTTACCGATTTAGGCATCACTTACCGGCCTAGGCATCACTTACCAAAGAAACCCCACAGTCCCAAAATAAAAATCCGGCGCTTCGCGCCAGATTTTTTGGCCGTGAGCCCGAAGTAGATGCTGAGCTTACAGCAAATTGGCTTGATCACTGGTAGACAATGCTTTTGTATTAAGGCTTACATGAAGCTCTCGTATTCAGCGCCGGTAAAAGTAGGCTAAATGCAAGTTTTGCTGGTGAAAATGAGCTGGATGGCAGTATTTGAATGACCCAATTTAAGAACGATGCCTTACCATATTAGAGCCACATACGTATGTCCGTGATATGTAGTAATAAAGAAGGATCCGTAAAATGGTGATATTTGAAAGATGTATGGACGAACCGTTACCATGTATGAGCCATATACGTATGTACCATGTACGTAAAACGTAATGAGGAAGTTGGATGTCGAAAAGCTGAGGTGGTAATCGAAGCCAGGTGCCCAGACGAGCAAGGAGATCTTCGAATTCCACACTGCTGTCTCAAATTCACGACCACAATACGACAATACTAGGCTGGCCTGTGAACGTACACAGATACTTACACAGATACACGTACCTTTACTTGTAATGGAAATTCGGGAAAAGATTTCACGTGTATTTTTATTAGCGAAACTTGACAAGCTCTCACCTCCGTATCTACCTCCATGAATTGTCGCTCCTTTTGTTATACCTTGAAACATGGTTTTAACTTGGGTCCAAGCAAATTTAATTGTGGCTAAATGTCTAACCAGATTCTAACCAAAAGCTATACAGCACTTTTAAACGCATTTGCGGACGACAGAAATTTGTTTGAATTTAGTCAGTTTAAAAATATGACCTGTGGCGTGTGATCTGTAGCGTGTGACCAGTATCGTGTGACCTGCAGTCACATAGACAGACATACAGGCAAATAAAGAGACAACCAACACCATTCCAATAGATGCTTGCTCAGCATCTAAAAAAACCAGAAAAATAAAATTAAGTCCGTGACAACTGGCGAAACAAAATACGAAGAAATGGTAGTTTGATTTGTAGAACCTAAAATATTTTACGTTTGTGTGCATACTGAAGGTCATGTGAGTAAATGCCTTAAGTTGAAAGGTATATTTTGATTCGGCAACGTTCATAAATAATGTTGTCATTCGGTTAGTTGCGTGAGTCTGGAAAAGCGGCATGTGCTTTGTGTTCAGCATTAGGAACGAGGTGGTAAAACCATATAGGATGACAGCATTTGTGAACGCTGCGTAACACTACATGTTGTATTCTCGTTACATATTTATACGCTCTGATTACATGCAGTCCATGCTACTAGCATGCAACGCCCTATGGACGAGGCAAGTATGATAATGTCTTGAAATGGTGATATTTCGTATCACAGCTGGGCATGTGCCGTGCACTCCCACTCAGCTCGTTTAAGTGCTGGCCAAATATTGCGTACTCAAACTCCACTCTGGTGTGCGCAACTAGTGCCGTAATATTGTGAATTGTTATTGTTATTGTTAGGTATTTAGAATCACAATAACAATTCAATATTGTTATTGTAAATACAATGACAATTTCATAAAAATATATTGTTATTGTGAATAACAATAACAATAACTATTACAATTTGTTATTTAAGAAGATAATAAATGCCAGACGGTAGAACAAAACGCTTATTTTCTAATGATGTAGGTTTCCTGCTGGCTACTGGCTACTGGCTACTTTCAGTCTTCTTCGGTCACTTGCCGTGTCAACACGTAGCTGGACTCCCAGCTGATCAGATAATCCGAAGCAAGACCCATAACCATAGATTGACTACACTATGGAACGTTTTTATTATTTTTACACTATCTGTGTTTTGAGTGTGGTGTTGGCAGGTCATCATCCTGTGCGTACATTGGCTGATTGTCAGACTCACACGCTGGTTGATAAATTGGGAACTTACACAAACTATTTTCAGAAACAGAACTATCAAATTGTATCTAGGGAGGTCAAATGGAACTGCGCCAATATGCAACTCTACAGCTACAAGTTCAACCAAAATAATTACTATAACGACTCTAGTTACATCTCAGTGTTTATATTCTGGCTTTTCAGGGGTGTGTATCCAAGTGCGCATGTAGACCGTAACCCTAAACACTTAGGTAATAGGAATTCAATCAAAAAAAGATTGCTTCAATGTGGAGTGAATATTATGAATCCCGGACCGTGTGGAATGTGCAACTTGGAAGGTAGAAAAAATCAGCAACAGGTGAAATGCATAACGTGCAGTAAGTCCTTTCATGGAACCTGTCTCAAACTCACCACGAATAAATTTAATGTAATTACACAAAATAACTCGTGGATATGTAACCAGTGCAAGGGCGAATCTACTATACCTACTTGCTTCATATGTAAGCTCAAGCGAAAAACATGGAACATTGTAAAATGTAATGAGTGCAAGATTCCATACCACCATTCTTGTGTAAAAAAAGCATCTGGGATATCTAAGATTCATGCAGAATGGATTTGTAATATTTGTCAGCCGGCGACTACAACTACACCTTTAATCACGCAGCCCAGGGTACCATTACCAATTTCATTAGGTAAAGGGATCAAAATTGGACATATCAATGTACGAAATTTATTGACTCTTTCAAAAAAGGATGACGTACGAATTACAGTGCAAACTCTGGATTTTGACTTTTTTGTAATTGGAGAAACGTGGTTAAATGCTAGTGTAACTGATAATGAAATCGAAATACCTGGATACAATGTGTTCAGGCAAGATAGAGATCTGACCAAAACAAACAAGAAATGTGGTGGTTGGATTTTAATATATGCAAAAGAATGCTGGAATGTTACAGTGCAACAGAGCCCACTCCCCTTACCAAACGAGAGCATACATATTGTAGTTAGCAAGGAACACTGTAAAACTCTAAACATAATTGGTATTTACAGCCCAAAACATGTACCTACAACATTCCGCGCAGCTTTTTCTAAATTTCTGGCTTCCCTAAATAAGGAATCTTATATTATTGGTGACTTGAACGTCGACTTAAAAGTTAAAAGTTCCAGCAGCTCCGAGCTTATTTCTATGTTATCCCAATTCGGATTTAAACAACTCATCAAGGAACCAACGCGCAAGACAAGCAACAGTAGTTCGCTCCTGGACCTAGTAATCACAAATGCTGCCGAAATTCAAAGTATGTACGGCGTACTCACTAGCTCCATTGCTGACCACGATATAGTGTATACGGTAAGAAAAATGCCAAAAGTGCGCAGTGAAGTAAAATTAATTACCACGCGCAAGATAACGCGTGAACAAAACGACTTACTAAAAACTAAATTTGAAAGTGCCCCTTGGTGGGCTTTTGAACTCTCCCAAAATGTTAATTTGAGTTTTAATATGTTTATAAATATTACAACATTTGTCTTAAACTCTATTACGCCACTGAAAACGGCAAGAGTAGGAAGCAAGAAACCAAGGTGGTTGACTCAAAGTATTCAACGGGAAATTTCAATTAGAGATAAGTGCAAAATAAAAGCTGCGCAAACAGACTCTACATCAGGATGGATTGAATATGCAGCTAAACGTAACCAAATTAATCGTCACAAAGAACAACTCAAAGCCTCCAACATAGCGGCTGGAATTCGTAAGTCAAACAACAAGCCTAAAGAAGCCTGGAAATTTTTTAACAATGAGCTAGGAAGGCAGAATTCCTCAACTAAAATAACTCTCCTGCACGATGAAGATGGTAACAAAATTCTAAACACGCAAGGAATTTCCAACTCACTATGCAAACATTTTTCATCAGTACAGCCCAGTAATATGAGCCCTCAGGATCCAATCAAGATACTCCAGGCTGCAGCTTCCAAACCGACTATCAGGCTAAGTAAACCTGTTATTTTGAATGACCAAGTCCAACATGCTATAAAGACGCTTAAAAGTGGAAAATCTGAAGGTGTAGATGGACTGCCAGCTAAATTATATAAGATACTATGTGAACATATATCTATACCACTAACATATCTATTTAACCTAGCTATTGAATATGGTGTGTATCCTGACTGCTGTAAAGATGCTATTATAGTTCCTATATACAAAGGTAAAGGACCCAAATCAGATGTCGACAGCTATAGGCCTATCTCTGTACTACCGTCCATAGCAAAAATTTTTGACAAGATAATATATACCGAACTCTATAGACATTTAAATGACAATAACCAAATATCTATCTGTCAGCATGGCTTTAGAGATAATTTTTCTACAGTGAGTGCATTGACTCAATTTACGAGTGACTGCTATATAGCTGGTGACTCAAAGTTATACACAGGAGCGGTATTTGTGGATTTTAGGAAGGCATTTGACATGATAAATCACAATTTATTAATTAACAAGCTTCACAATTTAGGTGTAAATGATAACATGTTAGCCTTATTTAAATCGTACTTGTCCAACAGAAAAATTCGTGTCCGTGTAAATAATGTTTTATCGGAATCTAGCAATGTAACCAGGGGTACTCCACAGGGAAGTTGTTTATCTCCCCTATTATTCTCAATGTATATTAATGACCTACCGGAATGTTTTAAAAAATGTAAATGCATTCTGTACGCTGACGATTTAATTATTTATTGCTCGAGTAAATCTATTTCGGATATCCAAGATACTTTAAACTCTGAGCTGCAACTTTTGTATAATTGGTCAGTAGATAATGAAATGGAGGTAAACTATACCAAAACTAAAGTAATGTTATTCCGGTCCCCTTATTCCCCTAAACCTCTAAATAGTCTAGCATGTAGTGTTAATAACATGCAGCTCCAAGTTGTAGATAATTTTACATATCTAGGAGTTTTATTGGATTCAAAGCTACTATTCTCGGATCATTTTGACAATGTATGCTGTAAGGTTAACGCTAGAACTAAACTCATAAGTAGATATAAGAGAAATTTTAATAAATCCCAGTTAATTATATTTAGCACATCATTAATCTTATCAGTAATTGATTATGGGATTATTGTCTGGGGAAATATATGTAATACGAAATTCCAAAAGCTAGATGAACTGACGCTCAGAGTTGCCCATAAGATATTTGGAATGCAAGTGACACATACCAACACTAAATACGATATACTCGAGAATGTGAATTGGCTGACTACAGAGGAACGGCTACATCTATACCAAACAAAGTTCTTCTATAAGCATTTCATTAGGAAAAGTAAAGTGAGTGAAGTTTTTAAGACTAGCGTCCGATTGAAACAAGACAGAACATCCAGACTACTGCGCAAGCCGATGAATGTTGACCATGCATTGGACTTGGGTGCTTATGGGAAACGTGCATACACATATACGGTTGTTGGTCTCTGGAACTCACTGCCAAGTGAGATTCAGGAATGTGACAAACTTGTTAAATTTGATATATTAGTTAGGAAATTTATACTGAGCAAACGAGTAGAAATTAATTTTTACGGATAATGTTGCTGACAAAAATTAAATATATACAGTACCTACATATTAACAGCAATATTAAGCATATCTATTTATTTATCTTTGATTTTAACTGTGTATGTAATGGTGGGCATGCGAGATGATTTTTTTTAACTTATATAACCATAAAGTGTCGATATCGAAAAAAACTGTAAAGTTAATATCTTACACTGTAATAAAATTGAATTGAATTGAATTGAATTGAATTACTAAATAAATTTTAATGATACTATTTTTTTCTATTTTTATTTTTGTAACTGATGTGACTTTACGATGGAATGCTTTAAATTAGTGAATATGTTTCGTTTTTATTTATTTATGTATGTATGTAAATCGGTGATTTAGTTGATTGATTGTCAAGAATGCATTGAAATATGTTGATGCATTAATATAAAAAGTGAAGCAGATTTTTTACGAGCGTAGTTTCGTAAAGCAAATATGTAATTTCTATCACATTTTCTTTATTTTTCCCGCAATTCAAAACTAGCATAGAATTTACACATATGATAACAGTAACAGAAATGATAAAGGACTATTTAGTCCCTTAAAGTTAAATATTGCTGTATGTGTCATAGTGGTATTAGACATAACATCTGAAAACATGTAAATGTTATAAACTGTAAGTATTAAAATCTTCAATGGTTGTTTAGAAATACGATCAAAATCCATTTTGCCTCTGCCAGTTGATTCACCCAATTAGCCAGCAATGTCAATATGTCAATACATTCTTCAGCTCGTCCTACCCACACTTGTAATACACCTAATACATGAGAAGCAAGTTTAATGCCAAGTGATGAATGACAGCCTGAGCCAACGCTATTTATTTAGTCTTGACACGAATATATTTAGTGATTAACAAACTGAAAACGACTGGAAGTTTATCATTTTCCCTATTATTGTGTCGTTTGGCTAATTTCGACGTACTGGCTACTACCCATTCCTCGGTTATCTGAAATGACAAAACGAATCAAATGAATATAGATCCTTTACTGCCACCAGTACTTAAATAATAACGTCGTCTCGGTCTCGGTTTTCTACTTGGAAAAGGTTTTAACCTTATAGTCATTGGGAGTAGTGTTTCATGCACCGCGGGCTATGACTATATTATGACAGTGTAGCGAAAAAGCAAATTTTCGAACCCCCTTCCAACTTGCCAGTTATTCACCACTTACTTAATACTGCTCGTACCCTCCACCCGCCCAAGCTATGACGGAATATACACATGCACCCTATGATGCGGTTGACCTTGCGCATGCTTCTGCGTCGCTGTGCAAAGTGAAATCGACATGAGGGATATTCCAACGACTATGTTATGCAAAGTCATGACCTCTCCTCTAACCCTCACCTACGAACATTTTATTCAAAGGGGCAGCTAGACCACCTCCCACAACATTTATAACGTTATGTTTCAATCTCCTTACCTTAACTCAAGAGGGAACATATAAAACCAAATTGTTAGTTGTAATTGTTATTGTTACTGAAAAGATCCTGAAATTGTTATTGTGATTGTTATTGTGAAGTCCAAGCGTATAGTATTGTGATTGTTATTGTAAATACAATAATTAACAATAGTTAACAATACAATACTCCCACAATTTATGTCCACTATGCGCAACCAAAATTATGTGCACTCGAACTCCACTCAACTTAAATCATTCCACTCGCATTCTTCCCACTGAGTAGACCGGAAAGAAGTGCAGTTTTGAAGCGGAGTGCAGCACTTCACGTTTTGAGTGCGCCAAGCTAGGTTTCGCTTTACTCGTTTTTATGGCGCTTAGTTCATCATTTTTAGATGCTGAGCTTAAGCATCTATTGAAATGGTCATGTCTGTCTGTCTGTCTGTCTGTCTGTCTGTCTGTCTGTCTGTCTGTCTGTCTGTCTGTCTGTCTGTCTGTCTGTCTGTCTGTCTGTCTGTCTGTCTGTCTGTCTGTCTGTCTGTCTGTCTGTCTGTCTGTCTGTCTGTCTGTCTGTCTGTCTGTCTGTCTGTCTGTCTGTCTGTCTGTCTGTCTGTCTGTCTGTCTGTCTGTCTGTCTGTCTGTCTGTCTGTCTGTCTGTCTGTCTGTCTGTCTGTCTGTCTGTCTGTCTGTCTGTCTGTCTGTCTGTCTGTCTGTCTGTCTGTCTGTCTGTCTGTCTGTCTGTCTGTCTGTCTGTCTGTCTGTCTGTCTGTCTGTCTGTCTGTCTGTCTGTCTGTCTGTCTGTCTGTCTGTCTGTCTGTCTGTCTGTCTGTCTGTCTGTCTGTCTGTCTGTCTGTCTGTCTGTCTGTCTGTCTGTCTGTCTGTCTGTCTGTCTGTCTGTCTGTCTGTCTGTCTGTCTGTCTGTCTGTCTGTCTGTCTGTCTGTCTGTCTGTCTGTCTGTCTGTCTGTCTGTCTGTCTGTCTGTCTGTCTGTCTGTCTGTCTGTCTGTCTGTCTGTCTGTCTGTCTGTCTGTCTGTCTGTCTGTCTGTCTGTCTGTCTGTCTGTCTGTCTGTCTGTCTGTCTGTCTGTCTGTCTGTCTGTCTGTCTGTCTGTCTGTCTGTCTGTCTGTCTGTCTGTCTGTCTGTCTGTCTGTCTGTCTGTCTGTCTGTCTGTCTGTCTGTCTGTCTGTCTGTCTGTCTGTCTGTCTGTCTGTCTGTCTGTCTGTCTGTCTGTCTGTCTGTCTGTCTGTCTGTCTGTCTGTCTGTCTGTCTGTCTGTCTGTCTGTCTGTCTGTCTGTCTGTCTGTCTGTCTGTCTGTCTGTCTGTCTGTCTGTCTGTCTGTCTGTCTGTCTGTCTGTCTGTCTGTCTGTCTGTCTGTCTGTCTGTCTGTCTGTCTGTCTGTCTGTCTGTCTGTCTGTCTGTCTGTCTGTCTGTCTGTCTGTCTGTCTGTCTGTCTGTCTGTCTGTCTGTCTGTCTGTCTGTCTGTCTGTCTGTCTGTCTGTCTGTCTGTCTGTCTGTCTGT
>CATKUY010000221.1:0-68000 GCA_949802685.1 Dicyrtomina minuta
TTGTAAGTCTCTATTGTAATTTCCTTCTCATTACTGTTGCTCACACAAACAGCCTTCATGTGTAGCATTCCTTCATCGTCAATACTCATTGTACAGTCTAATTTTTGTGAACCCTCAGGCCCTCGAGGAATTCCTCGGAGACTGAAATTTCCGAGGCGATTATTCAACCTAGCTACAGAATTTTCCCCTTCATAGATGTCAATAATAACGGTTTTTTGATTTTTAAATGCTGTTTCAAATACGTTGGAATGACAGCAAGGGATAGTGGAATGCTTAGGAATAATAACTTCCATTTCACCCTCAATGTTCCTAATGCCGAGAGAAAAAGGAGTGACATCAACAAGTGCGACGGAGTCTCGAAGACGAGTGGCTTGGTCCCCATGAATAAGAGCAGCTTGAATGGCTGCACCTCGAGCAACAGCTTCATCGGGATTTATTGTTCCATTCAATTCTTTTTTATTGTCAAAAAATTCCTTAAGAAGCTTTTGAACTTTCGGAATTCGAGTTGAACCTCCAACGAGGACAATGTCATCAATTTCCATTTTACCCAATTTTGCATCCTCTAGGGCTTTTTGAACTACATCTATGCATTTCTTAAAGAGGTCCATATTTAAATTCTCAAATTCTTCCCTCGTTATCTTTTCTTCCAAATTTAAGTTCCCATTGATGGAGTCCATTGCGATAACAGTGGCAAGAGTATCGGATAAGTTTCGCTTAGCTGCCTCACATCGATCTCGCAATCGCCGAAGTATTCCAGATGCTTTGGACTTCTCCTCATTTACACTTGAGTCTCTTCCACGAGCTAAGTCTATCTTTAATTTAGTTTTGACGCGCTCTAAAATCTCATTAAAAATATTATTGTCAAAATCTTCACCTCCTAAATGCGTATCTCCTCCTGTTGCCTTTACAACAATATCCTTTCCATTGATTTCTAGAACAGCTACGTCAAACGTTCCTCCGCCCAAGTCAAAAACGAGAACATTTCTTTTGAGTTCATCAGTTCTGTGCAATTTGTAGGCAATTGCAGCTGCTGTGGGTTCGTTCAAAATCTTCACTTTCAATCCTGCGATTTCAGCAGCGTCTCTTGTAGCTTGTCTTTGAGCGTTATTAAAATAGGCTGGAACAGTCACAACAGCTTCTATCACCTTTTTATTTAAATAAGATTCAGCCATCTTTTTGATTTTAATGAGGACCTTGGCAGAAATTTCTTCAGGTCTGAATCGCTTGTCAAATACTTGAATTTTAGGCTTGTCGTGATCATTAATTACGGAGAAAGGCCAAAGTTTAATATCTTCCTGGACAACGGGATCTTTGTAGGAACGACCAATGAGTCGTTTTGCATCAAAAATAGTATTTTGTGGCTTAAGAAATGCTTGATCTTTGGCACTGTTCCCCACATCAATTGTGTGGTCCCGGTTGAAGGAAACATAACTTGGGATGGTGGTTGCATCAGACACGTCTCTATTTGGTATGATTTTGACTTCTCCATTAATATACACTCCAACACAGGAGTAGGTTGTTCCAAGATCAATTCCTATGGCTGGGTTCTCCACAGGAGATTTGAATGTATTGTCCTCAGAATATTTTTGATAGACAACCGCCATTGCTTCCCTGAGTTGCTCTTCTTGTGTTGGGGTGAGCTTCACATTTTCACACTTGGCAATGGACAAATCAATTACGTCAGTATTAATCCTAGAGAGTTCTTCAGGCTCAAACCAGTCCCGTGTTTGGACACGTTTGCTCATTTCTTCATTGTAATACTGTCGGGCTTCAATTAACGCGGAAGTGACAGCTGCTCTGTCCTGTGCCATTCTACTTTGAAAGATAGCCATGTAATCTTTAAACTGCTCTTCCATGTATAGCTTCAAGTCGTCCACCAATTCAGATGTGAGCTGCTCGGCTGCATGTTTAGCTTTTAGTTCAACCTGTAATTTATTTTCGCACGATTCAACTACATCTTTGTTTTTACGAACAAACTCATCTTCAGCAATTTCGGTCTCTACTAAAATTTTAACAGATTTTTTGTAACTTTCTTTAATAACTCCTAAATATTTTCGTTGTTCTTCTTGGAGACGGTTATTATTAATGCCTTGAAATTTCTCATATTGGTTCTGAATGCTTTCATTTAATTCCAGGAAATCACTTTCTTCCTGATTTTGCGAGCTGGTGCCTTGATGCTTCTTGTATTGGTCTTGGAGGATTACTATAGCTTCCGCACTTTTGATTTTGTGCTGTTCTTCAAGTAACGAAGCGCTGATGAAGGTTTTGATTGAATCAAAAAAAAGGTTCATCTGGGCTTCATAGTACTTCTTCGAACTTTCTTTACCATGTACCAGAGAAGCTCCAAACTCCATCTTGCATCGGTGATGGTCACTAAATAGTTTTACTTGAGCCTCAAAAATGTCTTTTAGTAGGTCACTCTCATACTTGTAAATGTACTTCTCGGTTTCACTATTTCTTAACTTCTGCAATGTCTCCGTGGCTTTTTTAAGATGGATTTGATGACCTTTGGTAAAGACTTGATCGTCTTTTAGCAGAATTTTATTCATTTCTTTTTTGTATTTTTCTACAGAGCTCTGAACCGATAATCGGAGGTTTTCGTGTATTGCATTATGCGCAGTGGTCATTTCATCTTTAAATTTGGTTTTTTGGCTGCTAATCTCATTTAACAGACGCTCCTGGCCTTCCTTGAATAAAAAGGAAGCTGACCATACGAGAGTGAAATTTTCCAAAAGGGGTTGAGCGATTGAGGTGTGCAGGGTTTCAAACTTTTCTGTCAGTACGATTTCACCATTCAATTTCAAAGTCATACTTTCAACGTAATTTTTTGTGGAACTTTCAATGTGTTTGTTTAGTCGATTTTGGGACTGCGTGATGTTTTCGCTATTTTCCTTCTTCAATTGTTGAAATAGTGCATCTATACTCTTAGTAAGGTTCTTTACATCAGAAATCTGTTGAGTTTTGAATATTCTTGAGCTGGTTCGTATACCATTATAGCATTGATTCAACTTACTCTGGGCGGCTGTACACTCTTGACTGTGCAGAGCTTGTAATTTTGAATCATCAGTTTGCCCAGTTTGGGAACTAAAATTTTTCCTCATGTTATTATCATACTGTTCCAAGCATTGTTGCTTTACACTTTGAATAACACTGATTCGGTTGATTCGGTTTTGAGAAATATTACTTAAAAATTCCTCGTATGCATTTTGAATTTGAATTTCTAGCTTACCCGCAAAGATTGTCATTTGATCTTTACTAGCGATTTTTCCAGTATTCTTAAGCATGTCAACTGGGAATTTTTTGATGAGTTGATGTGTCTTTTGGAAGTTATCCTCATCCTGCGTGATAGCTTCTTTCATTGTTTCACGGTAGGAATTGATTCCATCGAGGACTAAAGCTTCCCCAACGCGATTGGTCTGATCTTCAGCAGCAGAGATTTGTTGTTGATAGGCGTCAAGCTCATTTTGAAGCTTTTTCATGAGACAGTCATTCCACTTAGTGAATAGGGGAGATTTTGAATTTACTGCTGCAAATTTTTCTACGGATTGCTTGGAGATTTTATTATGAAAGGCTTGGACTAGTTCGACTGTTAATCTGGCTCCATTTAATTTTAAATTCATTTCGACAATGTAATTATCCAAAATACTTTTCACACCAGCTTCCATGCATTGCTCTTCAGCTTGTTTATTAGCTTGATTAGTTTCTTGAGCCTCAGTTAAAAGCTGCTCTAGTCGAGTCTCCAGTTCTGTCACATCTCCGCTCTTAATCCAATCCACTGTTTTGGAGTAGAAGGTGATCTTCTCCAAATGCTTTTTCAAATGATTTGTAGCTTTGGTTTTGTAGATATTATGCTTTTTATTAACCTCTGCATCTTCAACAAACCCATGAGACCTAATATAGCCACTCATGCTCTTTGTATACATACCAACAGCATCTTCTTGAGATTTCAAAATCTTAGTTTGAAATTCGGCTTTTTTGGTGCAAATTTCGTTATAAATGTCTTCAATTTGGGATTCCAGCTTTGCCATAATATTTTGAGCAGATGTCGGACAAGTAATTGCTGTTGAGTTCCTTATTTTGTCAAGTGCAGACTGCAAAACAGAATCATGAGAGGCGTCGAAAGAGTCGTTTTTAATGTTGGAAATACAGATGTCAACCATTTTATTGCGGTAGTCGCTTGAAGCTTCTTCTATTAACTCTTCACCTTTCTGGCTTGCGGCTGTAACTGAATTGTGACTTTCTTGAAACTGCTGAGCTTTTTTTGCTACAATCTGCTTAATAATGTCCTGCTTAAGTTGGTTTGAATGGGAGTTGGATGCAGTGCTACTCAGGATGTGCTTCGTGCATTTTTTAGCGATGGACTCTTGATGTTTTTCTAATTCTTGGTCAGACACGAGACGTCCTTGAAGGTTTGTGAATAGTTCTTGTACGTATGCAAGTACTGTGCTTTCTAAAACTTTTTTTACTTGATAAATTCTTGATTTATTCTTTGTTTCAAAATTCTGAAAAATCAAATTGATTTCTTGACCTAATTCAACTACACCTGCTTTTACTCTCGCTTCAGAAGCATTACTCTCGTTTTTTGGAGTTGGGTAGAGTTGAAGATAGTAATAATTCTTGGCGTCGGCCTTTTCTTGGTTGTGCTGAGTGAGTAATTCAAGTTTGGAGAAAGGCTCTGGACTTTCTTGAAAGTGAGTTTCCATGCCCATGGTATACTTTTCCTTGGCTTTCTGGTTCACACGTGCAATAGTCGCTTTAATGTTTAATTTGGTTTGCCCAAAGTTGGCATATAGTTTTGTAAAACTTTCATCGATTTGCGATTTCAAATCTTCTTGATATTTCTCAATCCATTTTGAGTTGATTAGTACTTTGGATTTTTGAAGAATCTCAATAGAATGGGTCTTTTGTTGATCATGGAATTTTTTATATTCAGCATCACTTGCATTTGCGTCTATTTCACTCATTGCGAGTTGGTATTTTTGTAGTGCTAGTGAAACTGCAGCTGAAGAGTTTTTATGAAATAATGCTTTAAAATCTTCAATCTCTTGCTTCGTTTCTTTTCGCCCGGCCTTCAGTTTTTTCACCAATTCTTGTTTTCCTTGTGAGTACAATGGGTTGCTGTGACAGGCATCATTGAATTCCTGCTCAATTTTTTCAATGATTGGATTGAGAAAATCATCAACATTGATATCAGTCACGTCCACCTCGTTGATACTGGTGTTCTTCTCCACCTCGTATTGAGTAATTCCATTTTGAACTTTTTCCTTAATTTTCTTCTCAGCTTCTCGCATTTTGATAGAATTTGCATCACGGAGATTAACAAACCATTTATTTATTGCATCTGAAAAATCATTTAGAATCTTATTCTTTGTTTCGTCTTTGAAGGTCAGTTGCGTGGATTTTATGGCTTGTTCAATGAATGTCAGAGCAAGACTGTGAGCTTCTTTGTGCTGGGATTCAAGATATGAATCTTTTAGAACATAATGGTCTCCAGTAATGAGTGTCATGCTTTTCTTGTACTGTTTTTTAGCGGCTTTAGTAGCTGTAAATATATCAGCTTGAATCTTGGATACTCTCTCATTAAAAGAGCTCAACATTTTAATGTAGGCATCGCTAAGTTTTGATTGCAGCGAAGTCAAACTTTCCAGCATTATTTCTTTCGGGATGGTTTCTTGAAATTCAGTAAGAATTTTGACTGCAGCAGTATTAGCGACAGCGTGCGAAGCATTAAATACATTGACGTCAAGTTCATGTTCATTTTCTTCAGTCATCCTCTTGGTGTAGTCACAAAGAGCTTTTGAAGTAAGTTGCTGGGCCCTAGCAAGGTGCTCTTGGAATGTGGATTCAATTTTTTTGCGAACGTTTTCAAGCTTTTCATTTATTTTGACTGCTAGTTGATCAAGTGCCTCAGTCAGAAGCGGAGATGCTGCATGTTTTTGTTGAAGCTCAGCAGTGAGTGAGGGTGCTATTCTCGTATGGTATTTACCAAGCTCTTGATCTAATAAAATTCGACCCCTTATTTTTAAATTCAATTTCTCGGCATACAGCTGACTCAAGTTAGAAACGTCATTGTAGATAATTTTTTCTGCTTCAGCTTTCTTAGTACTGTTCAAGGTTTTGAATTCTAGAAATGTTCTCTGCATTAATTCTGAAATGTTAGCTCTTTCGCAAGTGAAAACGTCGTCATTCTTTTTGAGTTTTAGTTGCGAGTTAAATAATTCCAAGGCTTCTGTTTGAGCAAATTGAGAATGCTGCTCAAGAATGCCTTCAGATAGGAAGGTTTTGCCTTTGACGATATTTTCCATACTGTGTCGATACTGAAGTACTGCCATGCTTGAAGCTTTTGAAATATTTTGTTCTCTCCTAAGCATATAATTTAATTTAAGTTTTTTAAACTGTGCCTTAATTTCCGTGCATAGATGGTCATCTGCTTCATTAATTATACGTCTACTGCCCATTTTTCTACAACTTTCAAATACGCGCAGTGCACGTTCCTCTTCGTCCTTCAAAATCTCTTCAAGGTCAGCGTCAGAGGCTACTGGGAAATCTTCCAGTACTTTTTGAAACTGGTCGATGAAGCCAGTTAGGCACTTGCTCACCACAGCAGCGTTACAGGCTTTGCAAGCAGCGTAGTACATAGATTCGGATGTGAGCATTCTGTCGTCGTTGAACAACTCAACGTACGTTTTAAATAAATCAAAAAGTTCTTTCCCTGTAAGGGTATTGCCATTGATGGTTTTCGAGGGTAAGTTTCCTTTAAATAGAATGTCCTCAATTGCAACCTCAATCGTTCTAGCGAATGTTTCACAGCTTTCTATAGAGCCGTCATACTCAGCCTTAATGACTTCTGGGCCTGGGTGAGGAAGGAGAATGCAGGAGATGTTGTTGAAACACTTCTCTAATTTTTCTCGAACATCAGAGTTTTCTTTTTGGTGGTGACCTTGTTTCTTTAATTTATTTTGAATAAATTTCTGGCCACCCTCAGAGCCATATGGATACTGACTTGGATTTCCCCAGTCACGAAGAAGAAACAATAGGTTTTGAAATGGCTTCTGTTTTCCAGCATTATTCGTGTCTTGCAATGCCATTTCGCCAAAGGATAGAAATTCATCCAAAAGTTGTAGGTCATTTTCGTCAATGTTGTGCATTGTGTTGTACACGAGACATGAGGAGGTGAGTAGGCTTAGTCCCATGAGGATTGACCACTCTCGTTTGCCTGTCTGGTCATCAAACACCCCCTGTGTGTCTACTAAAAGTAGGTCAAATTTGGATCCATCATGCTCAGAGGTGAGAGTAAACGGTTCGGACCACATCCAAATGCCATCAGTGACACGGACATCATTTGCCTTCCAGGTGAATCCTACTAAAGGATCACTCATTTCGTTCCAGCCCATCCAATCTTCCTTTCCATTCCGATTTCCAATAAGACGACGTAGGACGAAATTCAAAAAGAATGACTTGCCTTTTCTAGTTGGGCCAGTTACGGCCAAAACAACAACTGGACGATTCCCAGTTTTTACTAGAATGTTGTTTAACGTCGTTTCATTGCATACAATTTTTAAAGACTCTCCTGAGGACTGTGCAGTGAATTTCATTATCTGTGTTGGTTTGGGACCATCTGAAGACTCAAAGTAATCTGGAACACCTGTTACTGTCCCATACAGCGTTGAAGCATCAGAACACCCAGTGTTAAGTTCCATTTTTCGGTCGCAATGCTCCTAAGCAATCAAAGTACAACTTAAATTATTAATTATCTCATCTTTATATTATTTGAATTAATAAGTACTACACTGGTGAGATATAGGATTTGGTGCCTATGTTTATGAAACGTATGTACAATCATACCATCTACCCAGGTGCTGTAAAATTCGGTTATAAGGAACCTGCGGGGACCGTGACATTTTTGGTCCTGTTTAGCTATAAGCCTTTTTTCCCGATTTTTTATGAAGGGATTTCCCGATTAATCAAATGTTATTAACAATTTTAAAATTTATTTCATTTCGAGTCAATACAATTTCATGGGCGAGATACTTAAAACTTTGTTTAAAAAAGTTATTGAGATTCCATAAAAAAGCCAGATATTGCAGTTTTTTTTCTTTTAATTTTATTTTGATGCACGCGAACACTAATATCTAGTCTGGTCAAGAGTCACACATCTTAGGAAGTAGATTGATGAACTATCTGCAGTTTCATCATCTTTCTTTGATAATGCCTATTTGCTTTTGGGTAATTACTTTTTGCAATATTTGGTACTTTTATGTACTGTTTAACCAGTTTATTTTTCGCCTAGCCAATATTGTGTATTGCGAACTCAGTGAGAACTGAAGTCTGAACAACTCAGGAGTAAATAATAAGCAACAAAAATAGCTGTGATCTATGAATTGGTTGGATGACCTACTTAAATGCACGATTATTTAAATGTCGAGATTAGCGCAGTAATGTGGTCTAATCTAGTACACAGTCAGGAGTACAGAAGTACTCTTACCTATTAAACCTGAATATCCCTTATTGGCCTCCTTAAATCTGGAAAATTTTAATATTGTAAACATAGCCGAACGATCAAATGTTTTAAGTTCATCCCTTGCAGCCGTTTTCCCTTATATCAGGGTCCCATGTAAAAGGATTTTACTGTACGTTATAAGCTGAAAATATTACAAAGTATTAAAAAAATGCAAAAATTAATGCACTGACACAAATGTATCATAATAGTTTTTATTATGGGGCATTTTTTCGAAGTTCCTATCTCTAAAGCCAGTAATAAATACATAATTATGATCCGAAAAAAATTTTCCTTCTCTAGACTCTAATAGCATTCAGATAATTTACTCTAATAATCCATCTTATTTCATGCGATAATCTAGAAAGGGGTCTTCTTTTAAGGTTGTCCATAAATGATTTTATCGAAATATCTCCATTTCAAGGACCCTATGACTCCCCTGTTATCAGTTTAAACATTTTGTAAATAGCTATAAAATTTTGCTCTGTATTATTGTCTAAAATATATCTACAGAACATAAATGAAATTAACTACATATTATAGTACACTTGCAAATATTTTAAAGTGGTAACAGAATAAAAATATTCAGCTAAATGCAGTACCACCTTTTCGTGTCAGTAGGCACAAATAGTTTAGTTAGCTAATTATTATTCACATATTTTAAATTTTAAATTAGTTCTTACTGGGTTTTTAAAGCTTGGGCGGACATTTAGAATACTCAATGTGACTGTCCTAAATTCCATTATAAATCTGGATCGATGCTCTGCGTCTGCTATTACATCCCTCAAAGCTTCATCTATGGAATCATCACGGACGTGTTCATTTACAAATGTGTCATCGAGCCCTTCAGCTAAAATTAAAAACCAAAGATTATGTGGAAACTTGCTGTTGGCAGCATGGCTGTAATTAAGAATACTACGAGTGAGTCACCCAATAGTTTACCATAGAATAAAAAAAACTTCTGGGACCAATAAAATACCAAGCCTATCTGCCATTGTTTTGCCGGCAAAAGTAATTAACCAACAAAAAACAAGAAGGCCCAACATTATGCCAAAACGTTTTGGGGACTAGGTATGATATTGAAATGAGTACGGTGCACATAAGGAAAATTTCAATGAATTTTGGCAGTGTAGTATATTTTTAGAAAATACAGAAAGTGTGCTAAAACTCTTTAAATTTGTTGTAGCAAGTACTAATACATAGATGAGCTGCAGTGAAAATTTTGGGAACAATCAAACAAACCGTTTCCATTCCAAATAATTTAATGTTCAAATGCTTAGCATGGAGTAAATAGGGACACATGTGTTTTTCATTTTAAATGGAGTATAACAAGCAAATGTGACATATAAGTTTATTAAACTCAGAATTAAATGGGCTTTCACCCGCACATGCGAACGAAGGTCAATTTTTCAGAAATCGGTCGCTAGCGAATTTAAAAAAAACACACATTTTTAGAAAACCATTTTATTTTTTTATATTTGCTGACCTGCAGCTCCTACAATTTCTGTCTAATTTTCAAAATATTTAAAGTTTTGTGATCCCCAGAGCAATATCTAAACAATTATTTCTACGTTTATAAAAAATCAATAAACTTTATGTTTAAATATAAATTTTCCATTACTAATTTATTCAGGATTTTATGAGATTGTTCACTTTCCATTATTACTACAACACCACAACAACCAATTTATTTACTGTACAAAGCAATATTAATTAGAATTATCAGGATCATTCCTTATGGTGATCACATCATATGTGTGACCAGTAGCCGCCTCTCAAAACCACCGCATTTAAAAATCTGTGTGGCAAATATTATTATAGCTAACAGCAAAATTTTGTCACTTTTGTTTACACTGTTTGCATGTACGTTCTTCAAAGGTTCCCATGCAATTCGTCGGTATGCAATTCGTCGGTATGCAATTCGTCGGGTAGTGGTTTATGCCTCGTCAATTCGTCGAGAAGGCAATTCGTCGGGTAGTTTTTTTTGAAATTAGGCAATTCGTCGGGTAGTTTTTTTTTTAAATTAGGCAATTCGTCGGGTAGCTTAATGTGATAATTAATGATATTAATGTATTTTCATGAAGCTTTCGAATGAGCTATGGCTCGATGAAATTTGGTGCAGTATTGCAAAATTTTCAAATTCCGGTAAACTATTTATTTATTTGATCAACTATCAATTTGATCAATTTGATCAATCAATTGTATGCAATAATTATCATAATATGCGTGAATACAACAGCCAATACTCCCTCGAGCTCAACTCAACGACGCAAGGACAACTGTAATTCGTTACCTGTTTGGTTTATTATTACGAGTTGTCATATTTTTCAAAACAACTACCTGACGAATTGCCTAATTTTCCATAAAACCCACCCGACGAATCGCCTTATTAAAAGAAATCCGGCGCTTTGCGCCGGATTTGCCCACCGTGGGGCCGAAGTAGATGCTGAGCTTACAGCGAATATTGACTTCAGCCAGTCGATGCATCTTTTCACATTATTTACATAAAATACACTCTATACCCTCTAAAGTGCAATATTCAAGTGACGACATTGTTGGACGAACCTAATATGTACAATAATAATATTCCATTACTGACCCATTGCTGTTTACGGGACTCTAGGTGTCGCGTGCTCCATTCCAACCTTGGCTTTGAGGCTTTGAATTTTTAGAACATATTTTACGATTAACCCTGAATTCCCCCCCCCCCTCCCCGAACCTAATAAGGATGATTTGTTGAGTAGGGGAGCATTAGTTTGCGGTTGGTAAAGCATTAGGTATAAGAAATATTTATATTTTTAAGATTCTGACTTGTTTCAATTCTTAACACCTACCCCCCCCCCCTTCAAGAGATAATTCGTGGGGTTGGGGTTGCAAGTATTTAGTTTTTTATTCGTTTTAGCAAAGAAATTAATATTTTTAGGACGTCATTTGTGGGTGACCCTACATACACCCCTTCTCCTTAAGGGGATACTTGGTGGGTGGGGGGTGCAAGTATTTAAAGTTTTTTATTGGTTTGCGCAAAAATAGTTGAGATTTTAGGGACGTCATTTGTGGGTGACCTCAAGTTTACCCCTTCTTCTTAGGCGATACTTTGTGGGTAGGGAGTGCAAGTATTTAAAGTTTTATATTGGTTTTAGCAAGAAAATTAAGATTTTTGGGACGTCATT
Organism: Dicyrtomina minuta; assembly: GCA_949802685.1. Classification (NCBI taxonomy): domain Eukaryota; kingdom Metazoa; phylum Arthropoda; class Collembola; order Symphypleona; family Dicyrtomidae; genus Dicyrtomina; species Dicyrtomina minuta. The sequence goes on from CATKUY010000221.1 coordinate 11,668, forward strand.
TGTGAGTGACCCCAAGTACACCCCTCCCCTGAGGGGATACATAGTGGGTGGGGGGTGCAAGTATTTAAAGTTTTTAATGGTTTTAGCAAGAAAATTAAGATTTTTGGGACGTCATTTGTGGGTGACCCCAAGTACACCCCCTCCCCTTAGGGGATACTTTGTGGGTAGGGGGTGCAAGTATTTAAAGTTTTTTAATGGTTTTAGACAGAAAATTAAGATTTTTAGGACATCATTTGTGAGTGACCCCAAGTACACCCCCTCCCCTTAGGGGATACTCTAAGGGTGGGGGTGCAAGTATTAAAAGTTTTTTAATGGTTTTAGCAAAAAAAAATAAGATTTTAGGGACGTCATTTGTGGGTGAACCCAAGTACACCCCCTGCCCTTAGGGGATACTTTGTGGGTGGGGGGTGCAAGTATTAAAAGTTTTTTTATGGTTTTAGCAAAAATTGTTGAGATTGTTGGGACGTCTTTGTGGGTGACCCCAAGTACACCTCCCCCCTTAGGGTTACTTTGTGGGTGTGGGTAACTTCTGCGTGTAGCTTGTGCCGATGACTGGTGCATATTGCTGGCGCATTGACTGGCGCATGTAACGAAACCATTTAGCTGGTACATTTGGCTGGTGCAAATGGGCAAATTGAAATTTCGACTCGTGCGTGTCTGGTCTATTTAGCTGGTGCATTTGGCTGGTGCAAAGGCAAATCACCCGTTTTTCTCCAATGCTTTTAGATGGCTAAAAAAGTTGGTCCAGTCAGCTGTTAATTGTGAAAAACTAGTTAGTTCGATCTCTCTCAAAAACAATAGGGCACTTCTCCCTCGCATTTGTGGCCATTTAAAAAATATTTGACGAATATCGCCTAAAACTGTGACATGTAGCGCATAAAGAACAGACAGACAGACAGACAGACAGACAGACAGACGGACGGACATAGCCATTCCTATAGATGCTTAAGCTCAGCATCTAAAAACTACCCGACGAATTGCCTAATTTCAAAAAAAAACTACCCGACGAATTGCCTTCCCGACGAATTGACGAGGCATAAATCACTTCCCGACGAATTGCATACAGACGAATTGCATACAGACGAATTGCCACACAATCTCTTTAAAACCACTAGATTTCTAAAATCATGATGAAAGCTTATTTGATCTCTTTAAATTATTCCACATTTAGGACACATCTATTTTAATAATAGCATAACTTTTTAGCTACTTGAACACCTTGTACACATTGCAGAAGCTTTGAGATTTTTCGAACTTAAAAAAAAACTCCCTTGAGAGTTTTAGGAGTTTAAGGGAGTTTTGAAACTAGAGAGTTTTGAAACTAGGGAGCTTTGAAACTAGGGAGTTTTGAAACTAGGGAGCTTTGAAACTAGGGAGTTTTGGAGGGAGTATTGCGAGTTTAAGGCTCCTTGGGGACCCTTCACTACGTCAACACTCTAAGCGCGAAACGCAGGGAGTTTTGAATTTGCCAACTCTACTGATCACTTTTAGAAACTACTCAACTAATCAAGAAACAATCAGTTTTGGACTTGCTCCCGTTATGAGTATAAAGAAACAGCGATATATTTTAAACTGGTTTTACTATAATGTTGTTTAAACAAATTAAGTAAAAACAACTTTTATTTTTTAATTAGTAATCGTATACACGCGTTTAATTCATTAATCTGACTTTTCGTGCCAGACTATTTCCGTAAACGCAACTTTGTGGTGTACAAATAAATTTTATTTATTATAAGGGTACTTTCCTCCTAGAAAGTTTCTTTCCGGACGTTTTCCTCTCCAAAAGTTATTTCCTTCAACTTCGTACCTAGGACATTTTCCTTGAAGTATCACAATCACTTTAAAATAAACTAGCCCTCCTTTTTAGACAATTTACGCATTTTTATACAATTCTAAAAATATCCAAAATTCATATAACGAAGTACGACAAAAGTTTATTTGCATTTAATTTATTACCTTTTATTATAAACGGAAACACATTTTAGAAAGGTATTTTAGTGATGTAATTTTAATACTAGGAGTAAAATGTCCTCGGAACGAAGTTAGGAGGAAAATGTTCGGGAGGAACATGTCCAGAAGGAAAATGTGCTACAACTATTTTACTCATGACGCTCAAATTTAAAACTAAAATCCGAAAAACTTTAGGATTTAAATAAACACGAATTTGCGGATGTTTTGGTACAGATATTGTACAGTCATGCAGTGGATTTCTTTGATGTGTATATAAAAACTAAATTACAAAGAGACATTGACTTACTACTATAAATACAGAAATTACACAGAAATCTAATTTTGCTGTTTCAAAACGGTTTCAAATCTGTATTTTTCATTAATTTTCTAATTATGGTTAATTCCGGGATATTTTGCGTCCCATGCAACCTCACCTAAGGATTCGGGGCATAAAGCTTGATTCCGGGACTGTCCCGAGTTTCCTGGGGCACCAACACAAAGATCTTAAAACTGCGAACTAGATCTGGTAAAGCTACAAGGCGGCAAACAGCAAAGTTTAAATTATGTTGTTTAACCTAAGGGGTCGCTTGGACTAAATATACTCAAGCTAGGTACTTTGGATCTTTACTACTTAAAAGTAGCTTGATTTTCTTGATTCAGTCTTTTGGAAATCTGAGTGTGTTATGTTCCTTGTTAGTATTTACATGGTAAGATAACTATTAAACTGTTTAATAGAGACAGGAACATTAACAGCCAACACACGAAGGACTGGAGGACCCATATCAATTCAAATATAAACTGACTAGTGAGGATTTTGAGAATAGAGTGTAAACCGCAATTTGAAATTGCTTGAGGATTGCTTATTATTAAAACTACAGCAAATAAATCAAAATATTGGATTTTTGCTTGGAAGAGGCTTGGGCTTTTATTGTGAATGCTTCCATTTTAAACAAAGTCTTTTGAAACCAACAATAACATAAAATATTTTTATCAAAAATAATTTGCACCTTTAAAATTGGCAATACTTCAATCGTTTAAATAAAGTTAATAAATAATTACTACCTATCTACATAATTTACCGGAATTTTGAAAATTTGGCAATACTAGACCAATTTCATCGAGCTATATATCATTCGAAAGGTAACTAGTAACCTACTAGTAGAATTCAAATAACGGAACGAGCCTAGCGTTTTTGCAAAACGTTTTTAAGATACCGGTGTTTCAAATTTTCTATTTTGCCTAAAATGTGTAGTATAGGTCACAAACTCAAAACAAAAAAATGGCTTCTGCCTTTTTTTAATAGCTTTTAAAAGATATATCACTTGACAAAATCCTTTAAAATGTTTTAATTTTCATTATTGTTTTTTCGGAACCATTAAAACTAATATTAATCATGGTTGGAACACCAAGTTAATTGGATTCGCCTTTTTGTTACCGTTCTAATGATATATCATGTTAGTGTCATTTCATTGAGTCGAAATCTCGATTTAACACATTATTTAAAGTTTTGGCGGGAAAGTAAAAAATTGGAATATTTTATTTTGGTTTTATTGAGAGTGTAAAAATGCCTGCACATAAATCGGCACAGTTGAATCTTTTATGGCTACCTCTCCTTAATTTACAACCTGTAAATTGACAACTAAAAGAAGGCAAATTTAAAATGCCTAATCTTTTTGTTAAGGCTAATATATTTTTTCCGGCAATCATATATTTACGGCTATTTAATGAAGTACATAATTTTTTCATCAGTCTAACCAAAATATTAGAATAATAATGTAATCATGAGTTCATGGGTAATGTTTGGGAATGGAAAACTTTTTGTGTTCGTGAATGACGTCAAGTAGTGATCAGGTGAGTTGTATCGTCCCTCTATCCCTGTCCCTCACTTTTATTTAAGTCGACATTTTTTTAACAAAAATTGGCTTAAAATCGACTAGCGAAATTCTATCGATATATGTTTAAATGCAAAATCTTTCAACTTAAATAACTAAAAAAAGTATAACAACTTACAGCTGATATTTTCATGAAAAATATACCATAAATTAGCTACATTTTCATGAAAAGAAAAGTTGCGAATGTTTGCGCAAAAGTAGTTAAATCTATTTTTAAAGTTTATTTTTTGGCACCTCCATGGACCGCACACAAATAACGTCACCAAAATTTACCAATTTTTGGAAGCAACCCACCCACCCTGTTACCCTCTTACACATTGCGTAAATGACAATCGTTATTAACAGAGGGTGTCTTAAGTTTTCACAGTGAACCACCTAAACTTGTATGACGTCACTTGTGTCCAACCCATAGCTAGTAAATTCCAGATGTACATGATTTTGGTCAAAAACTAGTCAAATCACTTCTGGCGATTTTCAATCATGCTGCGGCCACTGTGGTCCCTTCTTCTACCCCTACTTTTATTCCTACTTCCTACCTATGCTATGTACGTAATTTAGGAACCTTTTGCAATTCTCAACCAGGGGCGTCGGAACCACGGGGGCAGGGGGGGCAGCGTGCCCCCCCATAAAATCAATGGGGGGGGGGGCAAAAACTATCGTTTTGCCCCCCCATTATTTTAGTAAAATACTACATATTTATATTAACTATGCAACATTAGGAACTACAGATTTTGAGCATTCTAAGTTCGGCATTTAAAATGTAATTACTGCATGTACTGTAGGTATACTTGAAAAGTTAGGCTGCGGGGAAAAATGCAAAGTAAAGCCAGAAATTTTTCTGCTGGTTTTGTTTTTTAAATTTCAATCAAATCTACTTTCTGTTGGATGATTGAGCTAGGATCTACATGCATAACTAATTTAAAACTACAGCCTTATTTCAACTCAATGTTAATCTTAAGTAGGTAATGGTGGGTTTGATACAATTGTTAGGATGATTTAAATGAGTAACTCCATCAAAGTATCCTACATGCTGTGATTTCAAAATGAAAACAAATTGTCAATATGTCTAGCAGTGGACAATCACATTCTGGTAAAAAACACAAACTGAGTAGATTAGATTTATTTCCAAACAAAGCCAAAACTACATAGTGAAAGCAGCGACCGCTCTATTAAAGTCAAAGAAGATCAAAACAGTTTTACAATGAGTGCGACAACCTATTACTACTAATTAACAATTAAATACAACAGCTCCGATTGGAATAATAATATGTCGTGTCATTACAGATACTTAAATCTGATACTTCTAAAATTAATTAGATTCATCATGTTTCTATAATATAAATTTTAAAATTATTGCAAAGATGGTATTTATCTTTTCAAATTTAAAACCGAAAACTCACCGTCTAACTGATGTTGCAACTACAGTAATTATTAAAAATACTTTTAGGAATTTCAATAAGTAATCGTTTTTATAAGCGACAATGTTAATTTTTGCAGCTCAAACTTGGCATTTTCAATAGACGCCGGGGCTTTCATTTAGAGCTTTACGGGACATTATACCTATACCTCTGGGTGCGGTCACACTTAAAACAAACAAGCAGAGTGCACAAAAAGTACTGATCTCTGATGAACATATTTAGATTCAGCGCGCAAAATATGCTTTACATCAGGAAGCATCAGAGAATTATATTTTTATGTATGCTTGGATCAGGGGCTTTCGTGGTAAATTTTAGTGAACAACGACATCATCGTGCGATCATTGGGCAAAACGGCCAGGAAAAGTCCTGCAACAGGGAGATCCGTGCGTTTTAATGTATTATTGTTTAACAACAACCTTGCACTCAAAAATTTTAAAGCCAAAAGGTGTAAATTACATTTTTGTGTGTACCCTGATGCTTTCTGTTGTCCGATGTTCCCCGATACTAAACGTGCTTTTGCCGTGTAGGGAACATTCAAGGACATGTTTCAATTTCAGGAACTCATCAGGGTGGATTTTATTGTAATTCGTTTCATCCAACATGTTTTGTGCCAAAATAATTTACAATAGGCGTGGGTTAGAAAGGGGTAGGCAAAGCTTCCTACTTTAGGTAGAGGGTTTTGTGCATCGTGGGTTTAGGGAGGTTTGGCAACAAGACCGGCCTTGTTAGTACACTTGATCAAGAGCACCAACAACGAACTTTGAAAAGGGGTTTTCTGCAAATGACGGTATGAGTTTCGATGAGGTCAAACTAACTGAAAAAAAATAACTATTCATAAACGACACAACTGTAAAATATTGTTATATTTTTGCCAGTTGAAAGTATTGAAAGGATTAAATTGAACTGGTAACGTTTCTGAACAACATTAGTACGTAATATTATTTTACGGATGCTTTAACTAAAATTTATCATACGTAATAAAATTGTTGTTACAATGAAAGTTTGCTATTTCGTTGTAGCCTATATTAGCTGAGAGGTCAGCATCTACTTCGAGCTAACCATGGACAAATCCTGCTAAGTTTTAGGCGGACAAATCTTGCCCCCCCATGCTGAAGTTCGTTCCGACGCGCCTGTTCTCAACCAAATAAGACAAGCGATATATAATTTTGAAGCTTGATTCAAATTAAAAATACCAGATTCAGCAAAATTTAAAAACTGTTTTTTTGATTATTTTTTTAACTATAATTAACTTTAAATTTGGAATTTAAAATTAAAATTCTGGCACCTGCGCGCACACTTCACATTTCACATATATGATTTTACTCATGGTTTTCGTCATTTTGATGCCTAACTTATCTATACTAGCATTGACCAGTTGAATTATAAAGATTAAGGTTTCCAACTTTCAAAAACTAAAATTCGCCTAAAGGCATTTTCACCTGATTCTATTTTTTATTGAGATTTTAAAAACGCGTGCATGATAATCGACGCAGGTTACCCTTTCACGGCTGCCACCTCATAATTTACAGTCTGCAAATTGACAAATACGATTTGGCGGCAAATTCAAACTGCCTAATTTTGCTGTTAGGGCTGTATATACTGTATATACACATACATACTATGTGGATGACGGCAAGTGCCCAAACAATGCATTGCTAAGCTTTGCATTTCAATACAGCTTCAAGTCGCAATGCAATTGGTTGTATGTACATGTAAACAGGATTTTAGGATTTAAAAACAATCGTATTGGCATACATAAAGAACAGATCATAGCGAAATCATGGACTTACCAATAAATGCACCTATGTAGTCTCCTAGCAAGTTCAAGACTTTTAGCACTGCAATTACTTGTTCCATTATTTTGAAAGGAATCAAACAAAGGGCAAGGGTCCGATCTGCATTGAATTAAACCAAACATTTAGATAACATATCAAAACTACAACACTGATTACAAGTAAAAATTATTGTGGCTTAGGATTAAATCGTTAACTTGTGGTATGCTGCAGAATCAACACATGATATAAACTTTATTAAAATTATAACGCCATGATAAAATGAACTTACACAAAGCACTATGTAAATGCACTCCTGTGTGCATTCGTTAGGCTAATTATTATTTATTTCCTGGCGTTTCGGTCATTTTATGAGTTAATCTAATCGTATCCCAAATTAATAAAATAATTTAAGCAGCAAGCTTTAAATTAGCACTAGATAAAGAGCTATCCCACTGATTTATTTGCTTGCTAAAACTAACATAATATGCAAATACAGTGTACCTACTGTTTTATAACAGTGCTAGCACCTCTGTGTTACGTCTCATATAATGAAGTTTATGGTTGCTATTAGAAACTTTACATATTGTCAGTGCGTAATTTCAGTGGCACAAAAAGTATAGCAAGTTAGATGACTCAGCAGCAAAAATGGTGATGTGATGGGATACAAATATTGAGAACGAATCAGGAATATTTAGAATAATAGATAGAAGCTATAAACAGAAAGTATAATACAATAAGCGTTTGTCAAAGCTAATGTTTTTTCCTATTTTTAAAGTTATGAAACATACTGGAGTTAGCCTGGCCATCAGAAAAATAATTGACCGAGAAATACTTAACGTGTTTTCTTTAAATCGAGTGAATTCTAAATAACAATGAATTACGAGATAGGCAAAATATTTTTTTTTTTAACCACACGATGTTTAAAAAATAATAAACAGTTTGAGATTTCCCCGGATATTACGGGATACGACACGCACTTATTTAACTAAAACCGTTGATTCTAACTAACAGTGGTATGGCTCGCATAAAAAGTATCTTGTTCACGTTTAAAGTATGTATGTCGCCCCGACATTGCCGTTTTTATGAAATATTAGACTAGTTACTAGTTAAATTCAGAAAAAAGCTACTCATGTCTAGCAGATACAATGATCGGATAGTTCGGTTTAGTGGGGTCAATAATAAAACAAATAGAAAAAATCTTAAGTAATTAATACTAAATGTAAAACTAAGCTCCTCAGTAATCATGCTATTGAATAGATGGTGTATTTATAAATAAATATTAGAATATATTTAACATAGCAATAATATTAAATATACCATAATGAAAATAATAAATATGATTTAATAATTATAAATATGATAAAAATACTAATAATAAATAAAATATATTAAAAATTATATACTAACATAATTACTAATAAGATAGTATTATATCGTTTTTCTATGCCCCTTATATAATATTTCGCCGGGTTTTATAACTTTTTTAATTAAATTAACGTTTTTAGTTTATTTTTTAAGATATTCGGTAGACTAATCGCATTAAGTTTTTATTTGTATAAAATTCTACTAAATTAATGCATCAAAAAGATTCTTACCTGATTTAATTTTTTCAGCCTTTTCCTGTACTCAGCAAAGGTAGTATTACAGTAGTAATGAATTAGACGTTGCCCGTATTTTCTTGAATTTTGTAATAATACGATGAAAAAGTTGTGCGTTCAAGCACAGTGCTTTGGTGAATATGAACAAAAACATGAACAGTACTGCGTAAAGCATCATCTACCTCAGGTATTAACACTGTTGACAAACCATAAACAAACCATAAACTATATCAATCATTGATACAACTATTATGGATCTCTTCCATAAATAAGATAACCAGCTTGGCGATTGGGTCTTAAAAACCTCTTTATATGTTCAAAACGTTGTCGTCCAAATATTTGTATTATTACACAAGTGCATGTTATTCATGACGTCATTGTTAGACCATCATTTAGACACATATATTCTCTAATTCGACGTTTGCCGTCAATATCCTTGTTGTTAACGTAAATAAGGAAATAATTAACGTTGCAATAATAAAGTCATTACTTCCTATATAGGCATAGTTGTATTCGCGCGCATTGATGTAAGAAGGATACGCAATCAAAATGGTAAACTTCCATGAACCCAAGATAAAGGAATAAAGGTAAATGCAAGTTGATTGATCCTTGAAAATAAATTATATTTGATGAAAAATAAATATTTAACCAGAACCCATATAAAATTATTGCTTTAACGTACTGTATTTCCCGTAAAGTGCCTTCTTCTACTATTCAAATTCAGACCTTCAAGAACAGCCTAAACTATTGCACGCTAGTCTTATATATATTATTGAAAAATTTAATAAATTTAATTTTAAGACGCCCTGTTTTAAATGTCGGTAGGTACTTTTGTAAGGTATAAACATGCGTCAACTAATACAGCTTCCCTAAAGTATCAGAAATCGCTAAATAAAACAATTTTAGAACAATTGCAGCAAAAATATCATAGAATTGTGATCTGAGTTGCATATAACGTAAATAACAAACGTTATATGCTACCTTAGACGTATTCTGAAGTATTTAAATATTAGTAGGTACCTAGGTTTAATGCATAAGTGATTCGAAAAAACATAAAAATTTATAAATTTCTACAGCCACGTTGTTAAAACGTACTGTAAAATGTTGCCACGAAATTGTACATTTAAATATAAAAACAATTACAATTTGACATTTACAAAAACCGTTTTATGCTTAATTTTATTTAACTTACGTACTTACTTTCATTAAATTCATTAAATTCATTTTATTTTTAAGGGACTTGTGTTAGTGAATGTTAGTTTGGATAATTACAGACCGGTACAAAATAGCACACCTGTCTTCAATTCTAACCTAAATTCAATCGTTTTAAACCCGTCTACTATAACATGACGTTTACAGAAAGTATTAAAAAATACAGTGGCATGCATTTTTGATCTATATATTGATACACTACAAAAGTACTGAACAATTTACAAATCTGGATGACAATATTACAAATTAGGTTTCAAATAAAGTTTAAAAATGGAAATACCATTGGCTTTATCTCAATTTGTTTTTATAAAACGTACTGGTTTTTATTTTATTTTGTTGTTAAAAAATGTAACGTTTTTTTTAATAATTTTAGGAACCGTTACATCTCAATTTTTGCAAATAAATTTAAGTAATTTTTAACTTTAAAATGGAGTTCAACATGTACTGGTTTGATATGCGAGCAATAATAAGTTAAGAAACTAGCATTGTCTACATTTACTCGGCCTTATAAGTGTTAATGTATCTATTTTATAGATTAATATACTCACTGGAACCAGAAACCGTTGATGAGCTAATATACACAAAGTTTAGTTAAAATATTGATTTTATGGTCTCCAATCGTTTCCTCATGGTTGTTAAAAGCTAATAATTTGAAAACTTGTGGCTTGTTGTTTAGTTATTGACTTAATATACCTATTTTATTTGTTTGACACACACTGACTCCATAGGAATTGCAGGTCAACGGTTGACAACGCATTTCAATTTGAGAGCGATTCCAAGCAAAGTATATACATTTGTGCTCCTAAATAAAAGCTCCACAAAAATGATGTACCTGCTCATAAATGTGCAAACACATGACTTTTGAAATTAATGCACTAACTTGGTGCTGTTATATTAACGGTATTCATAATCCCAAAGATACATACATACGATTATATGATATCAGTACAAAGCACATACAAAATCTTGCATTTATAATCTGTGTATAGTAATTGTGATAATTGTACAAGGCTTTACTTTAGATAGCTGAATAATCTATAAAAATGGCAATTCAATGGCGGAGGTGGAGATAAACTAAACATAAACAAGTTTACTCGCAACTCCCAGTCAAGTGTTGTTTGCATAACAAAGAAATGTTTGGATAAATATTTGTATTTATATTTTGTATGCATTTAAATTCAAATTAATTGTAAAATCGAAACCCCACCGAAGTACAAACAGGGAAATGATATGATGTAAGCAGGTACTGACCTGCAATGTTGACTGAAACCTATGCTACTACAGTTGTTTTGACTAAAACAACGTAACAATTTCAGTCCTAAAGTCCTTGTAGAAGTTATATTAATCACAACTTCACCTTTGGCTTTTCAGATACAGCCAAACAGGAGCTCAAACATACTGAAGACGAATTAAAGTAAATGGAAGGTATAGTTAAGAACTGCAACAGTACTCGCAAACCTGACCTGTAGCCAAGTAGCGCCAATGCGAGTGGATCCGGAACAACAATTTTATTGTGTTTAAATAGGGTTTTTTAATAATATGTCATGCCACGAATATTCCTTTCAATTGAAAACCTCCGCCACCCTTTTTTGGTAAACAGTTGCGTTCTAAAGTATAATTTATGTGACACCATTTATGGATCCAGACCACACTTTTTGAATAGATCATAAATTGCAAATCTAGCCACTTGGAGGCCTTAAAAACTACATTTTTAAATTCCGAATAAATTTTAAGCCTGGAGGCCTTAGGACCCAATTTAATAATTGCGACATAAATTTCTAAAATGGCTTGCAGGAGGCCTGTATTTATTCCTACATACTACCTACATAATTTACCATACTTTTGCATTTCGTAACAGAATTGGACATCCAAAATATCATTTTGAAAGTTTACAAAAATAAAACTATAAAATTGAAAATTATATAATTTACTATTTTTTAAAAATTATATTCAACATTTTTGCAATTTGTAATTATTAACTCTTTGATTAGTCGCACGTCAATGGCAATGAATATTATTGTACTCATTATTTTGATCTATCACATGCACATAGCTAAAGAGGGTTTTCAATCAAAATTTGACATTTAAGGTTTGGCGGAAAATTCAAATTTTCATTGAATTCTTATTTCTACTTATGTATCATATGGTACATATATTTCTTATGAAAGATTTTAATACTTGCTCAATCTGGCTCCTAATGTAGCCATTATACAAGGATAGTGGTTGTAATTGTAATGTTATGTATAGCCACATTTTAACGAATTCTACCACTCTAAAGCAATAATGTGCATCCTTTTAGCTTTGCTAACAATGTAAATCCATAATTTGAATTTCATTTCAAACTGGTAAAGTTCCGAGTTCTTAACTTTACATTTACGTTTGCTCTCCCAGTTGGAAATCCTCTACAGAATTATGTACTTAAAAATTCCCATCGCGTAATTCGTGTATGCTTTACTGTTTGCATAATCCAAAAATAAAAATATCTTTTTTAAAAAAAGTACGCATCCGGACATAAAACGTTAGGCATAATAATGGACACATAGTATTTTATGACGAAATTGTTACAGCAGATGTATAAATTTTTATAACGAAACTATTGCACACTAATTTCTTAAGGATACACTCAGTGGAAATAAGTCTTCCCTATTGGGGTTGTTATGAATTAAAGTGCATATAGCTCATAAGCGGTTCAGAGCAAATAACATGTGAATGTAAATAAATTTAAGTCACTTTATTAGTTACAAATTGCAATGCATGCCATAGGCGTCGTGCATATATCTCGTATACACTTTTTTGACTTTTTTACACCCTCCCCCCCTCTAAGTATACAATCGTGATCATTGACGACAACCCCCCCCCCCTTATATACGTATACATTTATCATAAAAAATACCGATTTTTAAAATAACTGCTATTTATTCAATTTCATGTTCAAAACAACATTACTACATTTCATTAAATACCTTAGCAAAAATTTAGTTTGACAAACCTAGCATAGTATTTGTTTTTTTAATGCTTCTTACATTCATATGTAAATAAAACCTAAATTCTAAAATTTTAATTTTGAGATTCAGACTTTGAAAGCCCATATTTTAAACTTTTTCCAACTTCAATATCATATATTTAATATAGCATATATTTTAAAACCTTCAAACGGGCCACAAAACCAAACGAAATTGTGTTTATACTGTTTGTAAGTTTTAGATCAACACAACCTTAATCGTAAAACACGGGCTTTAGCAGTGATAGGAGGCAGTGGTAAGCGAGAGCAATTAAACTGAATCAATTTTAGACAATTTAACTTGATTTAGATTTATCAGTTAGTTTATAATGAGAAAGAGGTTAATTTAAGTTTCGCGCTAGTTCAAAATTTTGCTTCTTACCGGTTACCCGCTGCAAATTTATGTGTTTTACGCTATTAAAACGGAATTGATTAGTAGAATCTAATTATTAATTATGCTTTTGTTCAAAGCTGCACACCGGGTAGAAACATTTTTGTTTGTTTTAAACTCCCTCGAAAAAATGTTGTATGGGTCAGAAGTGAAAACAGACAATTTTGGTTCACTTTTTTTAAGAGCTTAAAAATGATATATCACTCGATGAAGTTGAAATCGGTCAAGTATTTCAAAATAGTAATGAACTATGCACCGCATTTCGTGTAACTTTGGCGCAAACCACTATTCAAATTGCAACATCCCAGACCCGGCTAATACTACGGGCCCAACTAATATTGCAGGCCCGTCTGTCTACTGTCGTATAATGTGTTAACTAGACCCGTCCACTATTCAAGCCAGTACATTATTACATGTCCAACAACTGTTGCAGGGGCGGACTGGCCATAAGCAATTTTGGGAAGTTCCCGATGGGCTCCCAATTCCTCATACATTACGTTAACGGGAGCTTTGGGTCCCTCGGCTCAGTGTGGGCCCCCTGATCGCCAAAACAAAAGTAAAAGTAACCAGTCCGCCCCTGTACTGTTGCAGGAAATACCGTATTTAGCTCATATATCAGCAGTCCCGCAAATTATATAGTAACATCATTCTTGATACTCTATTCACAGAAGACTTCAGAAGAGTAGGAAATAATGTTAGTAAATAAAAATATTCAATATATATTCTAATATGCAGTCAATTTGTCTTCTCATTGTACACAACAAAGAACAATCTCACCCTCTGTAGGACCCACTAATCAAAGTATAAACAGGAATAAAATGAAAGATTTGTTTTAGTTTTTAGACGTTTTGCGAAATTCAAACTGTAATTTCCGTTTATTTCACAATTTATTTGTGTATACGTGATCAAGGGGTCGAACCCTCCCCTCCCCCTCTGATTTATCGTATACAAACGTGATCAAGAAACTGGACCCCCCCTCCCCCTAGTTTGTATACGAGATATATGGATGACGCCATAGCTGTAGCCAAACTGGATTTCTAGAAATTGAATAAATTCAAAAATTTAATTAAAAAAATAAGGGAAAAAAGTCTTCGTGATTTTTAAAGTTAAATTTTATTTTTGAAGTTTTTTAAACCTAAATATATTTATTATCTGGTATGACCTCCCTGGCTTTATTACCTGGTAAAAGCTCCCAAATCGTATTCCGAAAAGAGTCGACTGACTAGCTTTATTGTGAATTCAGGGTTAATCTTCTCCTACTTTTTTCGTGGGACAGTGATCACTTCTGTTGCGTCTTTTGATAAAGGCTTTAGCCCAGAGATTTTTATTCAAAATATCCATGTGAGCTTCCTTAGTCATGGTTCTGGGGATGTGGACTGCAATAGAAATGCGAAAGTAAAATACATTGCATTTTAAGAAGTTTTTCTACACGATTTAAATGTTAAAATTATTAGTACAGCCTCAATCAAAATAATCGACAGTAATGCTCGCCTTGTGAAAAGTAATTATCTCAAAATTGCTGCAGAAAGTAAAACGAGCAATACACTGTCAATTTATGAACTATCAGGGGGGGGGGAAAGAAATCATGATTGGAAATTATTCAGTTATTGAATCGTACAGCTGTGGAATGGGCAGACAGAAGTTTAAGGTGACATTGACGTCTAAAAGTTTAGTTGAGGTACAGCTTCAAAGCTCAAATGTTGAAATTCCTGCAGTGCTCTGACAAGGGAATGGTTTCACATGTAACCCGTCCATTTCAATAAGTTATGTTTACAAAATTCAAGCTACTTTTAAATAGTCGGGATCCAAAGTAACTCGAGTGCATTTTGCGTTGTTCAGTCACAATAGCCAGCCAAAGTTTAAAAAAATTCAAATTTTAATACTTTGCAACCCTGTAGCATCTACAGTTCTCATCCGATTTCGACGAAATTTGATGTTTTCCAACGTTAAGACTATTTTCTGAAAAGCTATTTCAGGATTCTTCAAAATTCAAAAATTTAAATTTTTTCAAAAAAATTAAAAATTTTGAATTTTGAAAAATCCTGAAATCATTTTCTAGAAAAAACCCTAAGGATCAGAAAAATCAAAATTTCATCAAAATCGGACAAGAACTGTAAAAGTACCAGGGCGGCAAAATATTAGAATTTGAATTTTTTTAAACCTTGGCGGGCTATTGTGACCGAGCAACGCAAAATGCACTCAACTTACTTTGGATTTCCACTATTTAAAAGTAGCCTGATTTTTGTAGACATAACTTATTGAAATCGACGGGTTACATGTGAAACCATTCACTTGTGAGTGCAAACTAATTTCTTGACACTGTTATACAGCTCGTCGATGCATCTGATAATAAATTTTCTATATTACGTCGAGTTTCTCAGAGAAAAAACTACCAACCTTAATGGTATGATGAAGATATGGAATCAAGCTAAAACGTCTGACTGTGAGCTATGTGGAAGAGAAACAGAAGACGTTTTTCATGTCATGCTCAAATGTCCCCACTACAGATCACCCAGAACAAAATTCCTTAGAGCTCTGAACGAAGCAAGACCGACCAGGGAAAACTACATTCTTGAAATCTTTAGCTGCTACCCAGATGCAAACGGATTCGAACAACTATTTAACTTTTGGGACGAAGCCCTAAGGAACAGGAAATTCTACTACAGATGTATTGGAGATGAATAAATCCTCCTGACTTCCCCATGCTTCCCTGCCCCTGATACAATAAATGAATTCTAATCATATTACACTACTCTCTTTAATGTCTTCTTTTTGCAATGCTTGTAATTAATGCTTAGATCAACATACTTAAATATCGTGTACCATGATCCATTTAAGGCCTAATTTGTGACACAATAATTTGAAATTATCACTATGCTTTCCTTACAGGCTCAACGAAACAAAATCCAAGAATAGACTAAACGCATACTTATACATACAAACTCTATACCCAATTTATATTTATATATTATTTAAGTTTTTATGCACTGCGGCCAAATCGACCTAACGAATAAATTATTATCATTATTATTATTATATTACGTCGAGTTAACAGGGAGCGAAATTAAAAATATTTTAATCGGTACATATACGCTTACATGATGTTGTTATTAATTACATAGGTTTTAAGATATCTTTCATATTTTGTTTTCATTAGAAAGCTATCCCAGTTTTAGTGACTTTAAACAATAAGTCGACTTGTACTGTAACTTAAACTTTATTGAAAAAGTCTTATGATAGTTCGTACAATAATTGGAAATAAAATGTGTTTTCTTGACATATGCTACCAATTAACCAATTAAAAAACAGCGTGAAATTATTTTTGATAACAATAATACTTATACGATCGTAATAAATAAAACAAACGAGCATACTCGATTGTGTCCCTTTTGATACGCTCTAGTAAGTCTAAAAAATCAATAAGCATAAAGTGTAAGATTACAACATAATATGAATGTAATTAGTGTAATTTCCTATAACTGCGTGGTCTTTTAGGATTGGCAGTTCATGAACCCAAAATATGACAGATAAGAAGTTTTATATGTGCATTATTAGACACCCAATCCGGAAAGATGAATGGAAAAACATTGGCTCATTGCCGCTAGGACTGGCGGTTGATCCCAAACGATGAACGATAGGGAAAGGGAAAATGGGTGGTTAATAAATTGCCATGTATCTGATAACATAATAGTAAAGGACGGGTAAAGTACTTGGCAAGTGAAGGGCCCTTTAGGTTAATATAAAAGCTAACTTGGAACGCAGACACAGGAAATGTAAAACCCTTTCAACACACAAAGCCAGAGACAAACTATAACGTAAGATCGAACGTCGTGTGCGACAGGCCTTGATCTGATCATGAAACTGGCAAGGGAATGCCGCCGCATGTACTCTCTCGATTTTCAAAACAGTACCCATACTAGATTAGGCTGCACTTGGTTACTACAGATACAAAGATCCAAGACTGCATTTTGCGCCGTTTACTCAGAATCACGCGCCAAAGTTCAAAAAAATCGATTTTTTGCAAATTTGCAACCTTGTAGTTTCTAAAATACTCGTCTGATTCTAAAAAAATTGGAGTTTTTCGATCTCTAAGACATGGTCTTAAAATAAAATTCAGAAATTTTATAATTGTAAAACTTTAAATTTTCCGATTTTTTTTTAAAAACGATTTTTTTAGGGCACTCAAAATACCTCAATTTTATAAAAAAAATGAAAATTTTTCAAATGTTATTGACCTTTTTAGATAATGTTACAGAAATCACAAAACTACAAATTTTTTGAAAATCCGACCAAAATTGTAGGAGCTACAGGGTTGCAAAGTTGCAAAAAATCGATTTTTTTGAACTTTGGCGCGTGATTGTGAGCGAGCGGAGCAAAATGCAGTCGAGTTACTTTGGATATGTAATAACCAAATGCAGCCAAATCTAGTATGGGTAGTGTTTTTAAAATCGAGAGAGTACATGCGGCGGCATTCCCTTATAAGTTAGAGGATGTCGTTAACCCCCCATCGATTTAATAAATAAATCAGTAGTTAACTCGATAATGTACTCCAAATATAGTTAACTTCGCAGATTTATTGCAGAAGTTAATCATAGTTTTAGTTGCTGGTCAAAACTCGGTCAGTCCAAATACAATTCTACGCCTTTGTTTGCCCATTGCCACGGTACCTGTGACTGAGCATTTGAATTTAATTAAAAATGTAAAATTCATCAAAACTATTTGTGAAATATTGTTATTTTGTGGTGGTATATCTCACTAATTTTTTTATTAGCATAACTATAGTTGCAAGTTAGGTAGCTCAATTTTACAGTTTGAGTTTGAGTGATCTTTATTTAAGTGTCAAGTTTATCAATACAAATGTACTGCTCTCAACCAACGGACACTATTATAATTACACAATAAAATAAGTAAATTAAAAGAAATACTATTAAATATCAAATCATACAAAGCCATACAGTCAGAATTCGAGCCGGTTTAGACTTGTGTTTTTGTTCATAAAAACCTAACGCAGTTGCTAGTAGTCATGTATTTTGTTCAAAGATCTGTCTTCTAATATTGAATAACTTTAACAGTGCTAATGTTAATTGTGTAGCTACAATGATGTTGAACAGGACATATGGACTAGGCGAGCAGTGTTGATGCCAAATTGACAATAAAATTGTATATACTGGGTTGACGAATGAAATAATAATTTATAATTGCATTATTTTTTTGGCATAATAATATAAATGCATCTAAAGGTCAACTATTGGTGGTTTAACGGGGAATAACGAAAAACAATATTGGGTAGTTGTTGGCATACGCTCAGGTCATTTCTTAAAGTCATCTGTGGGCCATTGCTTTTGTTTCCCATGCCGCCATGCCCGACAGTATGCCCGCCTTCATTAGCCAATGATGGGCCAATGACGTTTTCCGGATTAAATTTTAATGCTTTCAATTTTCCGGATTGGAAGCATTATAATTTAATTTTAAAACTATGTAGTTTAGGTAGTACATAATAAGTAAATTTTAAGTACATAATAGAAATGGAGAAATATGTGTCAACCATTTTATTGCGGTAGTGGCTTGAAGCTTCCGCTACTAATTCTTCACCTTTCTGGCTTGCAGCTGTAACCGAATTGTTACTTTCTTAGAACTGCTGAGTTTTTTTGCTACAATCTGCTTAACAATGTCCTGCTTGAGTTAGTTTGTAAAGGAGTTGGATGGAGTGCCGCTTAGGAGGTGCTCTGTACATTTTTTAGCAATGGATTGTTGATGTTTTTCTAATTCTTGATCAGACACGAGACGACCTTAAAGGTTTTTAAATAGTTCTTGTACGTGTGGCATGACTGTACCTTCTAAAGCCTTTTTGATTTGATGTATTCTTAAATTATTTTCTCTTTCAAAATTTAAAAAAATCTTATTAATTTCTTGAAATAATTTAACTACGCCATACTTTTCCTCCTGTTCTGAAATAGATGACTCCCTTCTCACGGTTTTATATGAACAAAGGTAGTACTTCTTAGCATATCCGCTTTTTCTTAGATGTGCTGAATGAGTAACTGAAGTTCAGAAAATGGTTCCAGACTTTCTTGAAAGTAAGTTTGCATGCCATTTCCCTACAATTTTAGTGATGTCTCGAACACATTAGCAATAGCGGCTTCAATGTCAATTTTGGTTTGCTTAAAGTTGGCAAATAGTTTTGTGTAGCTTTCATCAATTTGGGATTTTAAGTCTTTTTGATACTTGTCAATCCATTTAGAGTTAATAAGTACTTCAGATTTTCGAAGAATGTCAAAAGTTGTTGATCATGGAATTTTTGAAATTCAGCATCATCTGCATTCACATCTATTTCACTCATTCTGACTTGGTATATTTGTAGTGCAAACAGAGATGGACAATCGGTCACTTTGTCTTGTCGACAAACTAGTGAACGGTAGTCACTTATTTTTTTAAAAACTACCTCTTTGTGAGCCGAGAGGGAGCCCGGAAAAAAAGTGCACTTTACATTCGTTTGTTTTTTCTCCCTCCTCTGAACGATCGGTCTAAAAGGAAGTCGGAGGCAAAATTTCCACCTCTTTTCCCCCACAAGAGAGCCAACCTCTCAGATACTAAAGTAATTTGTACCTACTTATAAAAAATGTTGTAGCCTTTAGCAAAGCATGTCAACATATACAATACTAATTATTAAATAAAATACTATTACTATTACTTGTTTGAACAAAATTACCACCAAAACTGAATCCAAAAAAAAAAATAAACATTTTGATTTATTTGATTTTACTATTTACAAGTTAATCAGATCTCATATCATATCTGTAATTTAAATGATTTAATCTGTGTTTGATATCAGTGTCAGTACAATTAGTCATTATGACAAAAAAATATATTAAATAATAAAATTAAATTTTACGAAATGTCAAGCAAAATGAATAATAGACACAAAGTTTAAATGTAAGCAATCTGAACAGTTACTATTGTTTCTATTCTATTTGTAAATTGATACATCTAGTGATTGACGTAGCTGATTTACTTATATAAGTACATCTTAGTAATTTGTGCATTATTGCAATTGCAGCAAATTTAACCATACAAAAGTACTAAATTAGTAGTGCACTTGCACTGTATTTTTACGTAGGCAATTTGTGCACTGACTTATTTTTAATTTCCAATCCAATGCTACACGAACTAGCTGGTGCACGTAACAATTTAGTGAACTAATGTTATTTTTGCACAAATTAAGTAAGTGGAGCAATTCAGATGGAGTACTAAATTAAAGGGGTAAAGGGTTAAAAGTATTGTATTGTATTGTATTTGATGGAGATCCAGCAACATAAAGTTACTGAAATGCCGCTCAGGCCAATAAAAAATAGGCCTATTGCAGAACGATCCTTCTTACTATGAACATGTCTTTATTTATGAAAGTTGCTATGATTACTCGTTATAAATTTTGCGTGATTAGGAACGAGAAACTTTCGCACCAAACTTTCAATTACACCTCTAAGCGTATAACTATTTAGTGACTATGACTGGTGCTCAAAATAAAGTCAAGACTGAAGGAATCACTACCATATGTTCACATTCAACAGTGCCGAAGTAAGAAAGAACAAGAAATTTACATATATTTAACCAACCAGTATTGGATTAAAAAGCAAGACCCCTCAACCAGCAGTGTTAAATACTTAGATAGTTCGTCATTTAAAGCCGATAGTGTCAGATACATGAGTGATGGTAAAAAGTTATCAGTAGTCAAATAATGAGTAATACTAAACCCCGTAGTAATCCAATTATTCACATTTACTATTAAGTTAATATATCATCTGATGTGATACATGAGCTATTATTAATTATATATTATAAAATGTTAACAGTAATAGGACAACAGACAAACAAGACAACAAAATATAATTCTATTATAAGTACGATGCTCATAAACGGCTAGCTTACAAATTACATCAAGGCGCTTGTGTACGGAAATCATAGTGACTTAAATGTGTAATAATATGAATAACATTGACGTTGGTGTCAACTTTTTTATCAATTTTCGTGTATTAGGCATGCAATTATGAAGCCTTAATGTGTTAAACTAGTTTATCCTGGAGACAAGGTAAATAAAAAAGACAAGATGTTGAATATCAAAATGTTATTGGCCTGAACTTGTTTGTAAGTATAAATCAACTGTCAAAATTGTAAACTAAATTCAAATAGGCTGGAATCTGTGTAAAGTTTAAATTAAATAAGTTGGAGGACAGCTCTTCAACTTAAATTAATGTAAGAAGAAATATTTAAAAAAAATTTAAGACTTCCACTACAATGTCAATTTAGTCCTAGAATCCCTAGGCCTAGATGGTTTAAATATGAATTGTTAAAAAACCAGGAATGTAAACCATATACTTTGATTTGTGTGTGGGCTTAGGCCCGTATATGCAATAAATCTATACTACTTCTACTACTACTAACTACATGTAACGGGCTTACCTAAATATGTTACAGATATTTAGGTATCGTCCATAATGATGTCGTTCAAATATCATAGTTTTTGGTACCTCTAGTCCCAAGATTGAATTTATTTCCAACCGATTTTAACTGTAAATCTAATACCATCTTTAAGCGTAACATAAATTTTCTTGCAAATTTGCTAAAGCTCAGCATCTACTTTGGGCCCGCCCACGGTCGACAAATCGATTTTTTTCCTACTACTGTGCATTTTCTTTATTTTTTATAAGTCCTGCAATCTCACGCACGACGTTTATATTTGTCGAGTTTCTTATCATAGGACAGACTACGTCATCACCTAACCTCATTTTAGGCACACTCCCTCGTTACACACGTTTATGCACTTTTTCTACCAATCATTTACAAACCGGATATTGTAATCTTTACTATATTAGACACACAACAGTATTAAAATTTTAATTCATCACTTTAAAAATACATACACCACCATATCTATTACTATTTGCTCTCGGGCACATACCTACATAATATTTACGTATTGAGACAACAATTTTGCTTCCCTACCTTATAATATCCTAGTTTGTAGTTGGAATTCTACTTCAATACGATAATCGTACCAACTCACGTACGTTTTTCTTAAAATTTATTAATAATTTCAGTCATGCAATTAAGCTATAAAGATTATTTGCATTTCTCAAACATAAATCATCTCCCGTTGTTACTACAAATACAAATGAATAGGCAGTGATTTTCTTGTGTTAAAAGAAAGCACACTCAGATTTAAAGTCAACCCAACAGAAATTTCTTTATAAATTGGAAAATTCTAGACCCTTGACTTCTACTTTTAAATGTTACATTAGTATTTCTCTTAATCTAGCAAGATAATTTGTCACCCACCTTAACTATTTTCATTCTCTTCGAATTTTAGCTATAACTACACACAGAGAAGTCAAAGCAACTCAGGTATGCATCCGGTATGAATTGCCGAGGACAAGAGTATCATTAGGAATTATAAAACATCACATATTATTTATCATTGCGCGATCTGATTTCTATCAGATATTAGAACGTCAAACCATATTTTAGCGGGCTTAAGATTACCTGATCATGACGCGAAAGGTTTCTTGGTCTTACACATGCATTATTAGAGTCACTATTGTTTTGCACAAGCAATTATGTGCATTCTTAACTTAAGCTAAATTTAGTATTACCTAGGTGCCATGTATCATATCAACAACCGTTTACTATGAACAAAATTTTACGAATCACGCGGTGAATAAAAATTTACTTTTAGTAGCAACCTCTCACAAGTGTTGCCGCGATTAGTAAAAAACCTTAATTTTAAGTTCATATCTATGAATGACTATACACAACACTTAACGCTTCCTAAACATCGACTAAAAATTAGCAGTTATAAACTGATAACTAGGTCAGAATATCGCTAAGACGCGAAAGAGCAACGTCGGTTACTTTATGACCTCTGCTAACACATTTTTCAAAGCAGCCGATATTTTTTGTATAGCCACATCATTATTAAAAAAAGGAAAAATGTGTGAGGACCCACTAGAAGTGTTTTGAGGGTGCAGTATAAGAGCAGTCAAAATAGGTGAGAGACTAAAATACTTGAGGGTCAATTTTAAAGATGAAATTATTTTTGATCTGGCAACTACAATATCAAATTTCACAAAAGATCTTCAAAACCTGGTCGGTACACCCATGCTATATCCGCACCAAAAGATTAAAATAATAAATCAATATTTGTGGCCGACATTAATTTACCCCCTTCAGACGGCACCCCTCCACAAACTCTCTAAAAAGTTTTTAACTGACCTAGATCAACTCATCCGAAGTTCAGTTAAGGAAAATACTGGTTCACCCACTGACACACCAAATTCAATGCTATACACGCACAAAAAATTTCGGGGTCTTCAAATTGTAAGGGCATCGTGGGAAGCATTTGGACATCATTACAACATATGTATGACACTTATTAAGTCACAGGCTCAGTTTGTAATATATGCCCAAAATTTAGATGAAGAACAAAATAATTGTCTAATAGGTTTGCAATTAGACAAGTTAGAAGTAGAAGAAAAACTTGCTACAAGTCCCAAAACCAAACCTGCTAAAATACTGCGAAAACTTTTACGGGAACAAGAATACAATAATTATTGTAATCTGCCTCAAAAAGGGCGGGGAGTTCAACTTTTTAAAGAATATCCATATGGCAATAAAATTATTATTGTAAAGGATGGACTGACCACTTCAGAATGGGTTGCATGTTTGAAAATGTCTTCAAATAATTATCCAGTTCGAGCAATTCCTGGCAGAAACCTAGGCATTCCTCAGTGTCGTCATTGCGCTGCTGAGAGAGAAACCCTTAGTCACGTCTTGGGACAATGTCAGAAAAGTTCTCTACTGAGAAACACAAGGCATTATAATATTGGGTCAATTCTTGCAAAACATCTACGTCAAGCCCCTTCTTTCTTTCAAAGATTCTGGAAAGTCGAGGGGAAAGTAGGATGCCATGATGAAAATGGGTCGCCGCGGAGAGTAGATATTTTGTGCTATGACAAGGAGCAAAGAGTAGGGTTTATAATCGACCTAACAGTTCGTTTTGAACAGGGTTCTGATCAGGCGTCAGAAGTAGATAAAGAGAAGAAGGCTATATATGATCCATGCGTTAAATATTTTAAAGAGCTTTACGACTTAGACCATATAGAAGTCATCGGACTGTTAGTAGAGGCCAGAGGAACAATGACGTCTTTTTTCTAAATGTTTAGAAAACGATTTTGTCTAAAGCCTACAATTACTAAAGACATCGTTGTTGCAGCTGTTCGAGGATCTACCATGATAGCGCACCATCATTTATACAATACTAACTAATCGTGAATATATAGAAATATTCCACATATATTAAATTATAAAACTTGTTTGTATTTTTACTGTGCCTTGATGGCAAATACTATTGTAGTATCAGTGTAATAAAGTTACTCTCTCTCTCCTATTTCTTAATTAATATTTACAGGATACTTTTGCTAAGTCGTAAGGGTGATTTAAATTATTGTAACACTATAAAATACAACTAAATAACGCCCTCTCACTTAGTTTTGAACTTCTAGTTCTACAAATATGCATTTGCTGAATACAGTCAGAATCGAAAGACCACCTAATGGCCTGATTGTTGACATCTCAAAATCTGTACCTTGTGGCCACTTCCGGTTGCTGGACGTGAAAATAGAACATATAGGAAACAACACTACGACAAAACCTTAAATTACAAGTTGACTCAGGATAGCAAACACTATGGCTTCGGCATTATGGTCACCCTATAAAATCACACCACTGCAGGGTATAGGTTGTAGGCTCTATTTTTGATTTTACTTATACGATTGACATAGTTGGTTTCTTCAACTACAATATGCTTATTTTCTTCTACAGAACACATTACCAATATATTTTTTTCTATTTTAGCACTCTAGCTATTTGTTTGCACACCAAGTACGATTTATTTCAATCACCACATCAATTTTCCAAATGGCAGCCAAAAAAGACCCAAAAATTAGATCTAGTGCCACCAACATGTCATATTGTTGAGTCGACCTAATTTCGGTCATTGCATTCAAATTCTACTCTTGGCGCTAATAAAATCTAATTGCCATGCACATCTGTGTATTGGTCTTATTCGTAGGCACAATATGATTCGTTATGGTTCTACACAAATTGAATATTTAGTTTCATCCTTGCTCATGGCACTATTCTATAGATATTCTTCATTATTAACTGTTCTATTCTTTCATTTACGGGTACGAAGCATTAGATAACACCAAGGAATAGAGCCATTCTGTAATCTTTTAGCTTTATTAAGGAGCACAAATCGGCATCACCATATACGACCTTAAAACTCTCACGTTAAAGTTCATTTATGATCATAATATCTTTCGTGGCTCATCGGCACAAACTATTTTTTACTCCAATCGGTCTCCGATCATAATCTGTTATTTTTAGTATTTTCCTATTCTTTGATTTTATTCATAAATATCTTAGTCTAAAAATCACTTCAATTACTGAAGTATTTATTAAATATCTTGAAATTCTTGTTAGCGTAAAGGTTATAAATACCTACGTTTAAAGTTTTTCTTTATTTTTCATACAATACCATTGATCCATAAGTGGACAAACCCAGTTATAAAAACTTTGGAATCATATTATTTCAAATGCCTTTAAATTCCGTATTTAGGATTTTAATCTAGTTTTATTATTATATTATGTTTTATCTACTAACCGATAATGTTTTCGGCCTTTTATAAACACTACCGGGCATTTATGCTCAGGCCGACCTAAACTATTTTTAAAACAATTCATGCAATAAGATGCGTGATAATTACACGAAAAGCAATTTACCAGCGTAGGGACGTTTTTTACTCGATATCCATAGTCGGAACATTCTAACTGATATCGCCTTTGGGTCACGGATGCACACACAAAATAATAACCTCTACAAAAAGAAATCATATTACGTAGCCAGTTACGTAAAATTACACAGATATACACAACAAATATAACATTCACATAGGGAATTCTAATATATATTTAGCTAGTGAGACCATAATCATTTATACAAATTTCCCTCTAATCACTACAGTCGTTTAAAGCCAGTTACATTGTATTCTCACACTAGGATACGTCATTATCTACTTTTCCGAAGCGTTTTTTAGCATTTTTTTATATACCACTGGGCATTTAAAAATCACGCCCAACCAAACTTTAATTTTGGGTATAAGTTACTTGAACTTCAAATACTGAAGTCATTAAGCGATACATTATTAGCAAAAGAATAGAACAATATTCAACAAAGCGCAGAGAATAAGTGATTTGTTCGTCCACAATGAAGTATTCTATTTCTTGAATACGTACTCATCCATCCCTTGGAAGCTTTTATTAGGTCGACAACGTTTCAGCCTTCAACCCTAATTCCAGATACTTTAATACGGCTCATTATTTAACAAAGGATCCAAAATTCTTGTACGTATGGAGATTTATCATGCATAGTACGTTGGTCTAAAATTCATAACGGCGCATCTTTGAAATTCCTTATTTGTTTTTTCTCGAAAAATAGGACGACACGATAGCGAAGTACTTTTCAATGTTGTCTTCGTCGAGTCAGTCCGATTATCAGTTATCGTTTGTAGTGTCTGATAATAGCCACTCACACAAATAGTAACAATCTATATTGTCCCCAAAGATTATAAAGCGATTATTTAAGTAAGTTTATAATATACAAAGACCATAATAGCGACCAGTATACATATAGACATTTTTCCTACCATCCATTAGTATTTATTCTTATACTATCTGACACTCCATTTTCAATTTTGTTTTTATTTTAAACAGACCCAATTCACAGTTTCAAACCAATATAAAGCATCGCACAAACCATATTACACAAATTATTTGTACAATTCCGTTTTAAGTACATAATTTTGACGTATAAAAGTCCGCTCCTCAACACAACTTTTTGAAACTCAATTCTTTCCATTTTTGTCAATTTTTTACCATGTTTTCTAACTTTCTATATTTTGCACGACGTTCTTGCAATTAATTATGATAAATATTACGGATAACTCTACGTATACTGATAAATAATTACATGTTAATATCTATTCAATAAGTAATAATTAAAAGTACAGTTACGTCTTCATTTGACTGTTAACAAAAACATTTGCGTTACATAGGTTATATAGAAGTAATACGTAAGATATAACATGGTTACATTACTTAATTTGTATTTAAATTGTATTAATTAGGTATGTTTTACCTAGCATTTAGTTTCATTTTTAGTTGTGATTATTATTTTTTTTTGCTTTCCTATGGTATAAGTTAAAACTCCAAATTATTGTTTAAATTTCCACCTATTGACTTAGTTTAAATTAGCTCACATGATTTTTTTAATCCAACACTACGATTTTCTTTCGACATGATAATGTTTAGAAAAAACCGACTGAAGGGTTGAAATAATAATATGGAATTCCGGCGTAATTAACCGATTGTTTTCATATGTCATGTTTACGATTTGCCAACGGCATATCTCTCACTATGTCCTATTCTTAATAATTTTACATTCCTAAATATCATAACACACAGCCTACTCCGCTTAAGACCCACACAATCTTTTTCCAGTTTCAAATCAATATCACACTATAATCCAAGCTCTCATAATTCATAATTTTTCTTTACCAAAACAAATTATACCATGAGATTTCTTTTAACTATCAAAATCCTATTTTATAATTTTTGTAAGTTAGCCATCTAACAGTCATATGTTAAAATATTTGCATCTGATTAATGCTATATAATTCATAAGTCCTTGGATTCTTAACTTATATCCTATATTGGATCCTTAAACTAGATTCATCTTCTGTTTGGTATTAAACCGAAGTTTATTTCATATTCGTAGTATTTTTCCTGAAATATTTAAGGTTATTTCAATTCTACGTATTTAATAGTTTGTAGTTTGAAATGTTGCCATTTACCGTTGTAATAATAATATTAAGTGTAATATAACGGCTTATCGATAGTTTGTAGTTGGCATCGACGAGATGTCCCATATCTGTACTTCAGTTTACCTACAAAAATAATTAATTTGTGTTTTTCCTTAATCTCTATATTATACGTAAAGTCGGCCGCATCGGCCGACTCCACTTCTATTCATAAGTTTAACTCCTGGGTTCCTTCAATAGCTCAGCCTTCAACTTATGTTAATAGCTAAATTCTAGAATTATTTACCGTTAGAATTTATCTGGCTGACCGAAGTCAGCCTTGAACAAAACTCCTGATTTGTCGTGTTAACTGTTAACTTGTAATAAGTTTAGTCCACGTTGACTCCGAAGCCCTAATAGACTAAAATTACATGTTTATTTCTGTTAGTTTTAACTGTGTACCGTGGGCCATGCCCATCTCATTTCATCCCTATAACTCACTCAACCTTAACCATTACTCCCTGAATTTAGCTTCAATTCTCCTTTGAACTAGAACTCTGTCCTTTTTCAGTCTCCGTATATTTTTACTACTGACTACTGTAAACTATACAATTAAACTTTCTTCGTCTTTTACATTATTAAGGTAATAAGTATTTTGTGAAAGCGAGTTTGTTGCCGTTTATCTGAAGTTTAGTCCACCGGTGGAGTTATAATCCACGTAATTTGAGTCGCAAGAGTACGGATATTTTTGCCCGTAAATATCTTTCATTTTGCATAACCTAAAACAGGGATTTGAGGGTAAAGCTTTACAACCTCGACCTCTCCTCTCCCTTCTTTTTTTGCACCTTGGTTCCGCCACTGAATATCTTCTGGATTCTTAAAGTAGATTCACCTATTGGATCCTTAAACCCGATTTATCTTCTGGATTCTTAAAGTAGATTAACTTATTGGATCCTTAAACTAGATTCATCTTCTGGATTCTTAAAGTAGATTTACCTATTAGATTCTTAAACTAGATTCATCTTCTAGATTCTTAAAGTAGATTCACCTATTGGATTCTTAAACTAGATTCATCTAGTGGATTCTTACCTTAGATTCATATTATGGATTCTTAAAAGAAATATTCTTCCACGATATCCTTCTATGGGATTTACCTCTTATATGTCCTCTTTGGCTTTTACACGTTTCTTTACGATGTTATTTATTCTACCCTATAAAATTGTGTTATATTTGTGTTTTAATTCAAAATTTCAAATTTTTTTTACCTAAAATAACCTTCAGTAATTTCAGCTGGGCTAAGTCCATTCCCAAGGTCCAGACAATTATGATTTTGTAGAATAATTAATATGAATATATATGCAATCTGTTTTTCTGGGTATTTCCAAAATAATTTTCAAAAAATATTTTGTATTCATTCGCCTCCAGTACAACCAGGCACATAGTGTTACACAGTCATATTCATGATAATTCATTAATTTATTTTACTAATAAGTATTTACTTTCGGTTACCTATAAAATTCTAAAATATAAAAAGAGCAAATATATAGTTTTTTACGCGCTGATCTAAATTTGACACAACTCTACCTAATTAAGCATCAAGATAACCATTACATCAGTCATATTGTTTTCAATACAGATTATTTTAATCAAATCTCAAAAATCAAAACGTATTCTTTTTATACACAAACGTAAATACCAAATTCATACTACAAGGATAGATTAAATTAATTTCTGATTGTCATGAATAGTCTTGTACTTTAAAAACATCAGTCATTATTATGAGCATTCGTTATACGAAATAGTCCCATTCATTTACATTCAGGCATTTAGTTCTCTTATAAAGAACATAAGTATTCTATTATTGGCACTTAGTTATATCAGTATGTTATGATTGGCATTTAGTGCCATTGTTTATAGTTCTTACATAGTACATTACGTTATAAAGTATAGAGTAACCGCTTTAGCTCACAACAAAATCAAACTCTGTAGCATTATATATACAACTCATATTAGGCTCTTGTATAATCATTATTATTTGTACTAAATGTATCATTAATTCATTTCTTTCATTATTTTAGATATATTGCTCAGTACGTTGTCTTGAACACCAGTCTTGGATAACCACCTTAAAGTCCTTTCATTCCCTGCCGTCATTCCATTGATTCTCTCTCACAGTCCTCGTGTTTCATGGATACCACACTGTAATACATTTAACTAATTACATACCAATGTTGTTTATTTCTATAATCCCTATACATCACATGGTTCAGCCACATTCATTGCCATTAGTTAGACTTATTTTTCACACAATCGTAGAGCATCAAAATATGTAGTAACTCCCACCATTTTTTCCTAATATTTTTTTACTGTTTAGTTTATTACAGATATATACACCATAAAAATATCATTTTTGAGTTTGTTTACCCTACCTTTTCCTTGGGTACCATTCATCAAACTTCCTCTTCATAGGTCCTTTTGGCAAAATTTTCACTTCTTCTTTTAGGACCCATGTACTCTAAACCGATCATCAATAAAAATTTTTTTTATGTATATCGTTATTTTTAATTACAAAAACCAATTACCTAGCCTGTTTAGTTCTTTCAATCACGAATTTTTCCAAACGACTATCCCTGTTGATTAAATGTCGTAATAATTCATGATTAACAGAAAAAAAGTGATCAATCCCTTTGTTAGGCTTAATTAGATTCTTGCAGTACGGACAAAAATGTAGTTCAGGCTCCAGATAATTACCATCCACATGAGTTCTGACATGTGTATAATTTCCTAAAGTTAAAACGTTCACCTTATTACAAGTTTTTACTGGACAAACTAATTTTGGGAAATGTCCTTGGAAATGTAGGGTTCTTTTTCGATCAACTTTCAAAAAGATAAACGCACATTTTTCATCAAGTCCACAAACATATTGCCCATCGATTCTTGTTTTTATCTTCCGTTTAGCTGATTTGTGAATGGTTTCTTGTCCATTTACCATATCTTTATCATTTAGGACACTCCCGATTTCATTCTCTTTCGAATTATTGCTTTGCGACCCGTTTGTTTCTGATCCTGTACCTCTTGTATAAACACTTACATTAAGTACCTGTTCGATAACCAAATCATTCCTTGACAGCTCGAAATCCTCTTGAAATATTTTCAGATTCATACTGTCTCCCGCTTGAATTGATATTGCTTCATTAATCAGAAATTCAGTTAACTGGGCAACTACAATAAAATGCGCGGATGTCCTTTCAATAATCACATTCGATAGTCCAAGAATTTGTGCCAAGTCATCTTGTTCGAAGACTATGGCGTCATTCGTAATCAGTTCTTCATTTTTCATGATATCTTCTACTTCAATATCATTACTCGACTGGCACCCGCCACGAATTAGTGCCATCTCGCCCAGCGTATCATCACTAACTTCCATTACTAGATCACCTTTAGGCATTAAGGAGCTTATCTCTTCTTCATCTGTTTCATCTGAAGAGTCTTCAAACCCATCATTTCCATCATCTCTCTCATAAAATAAAATACTAAAACTCTGTATTTTATTCTGTTCCACTTCAAGCACTTTCGGTCTGCTAATTTCTAATACAGTATCTAGACTATCTGCAACATTTGATTCACAACTTTTTTCTGAAGCAATCGATTCCGGTACATTTACGCGTGGTAGTAAATCCGTTATGCTCCGTGATACTTCACTTTATCTTAAGGCTGCCACATAATTTTCCGACATAGAAGGAGCATGCCATATCTTATCCTCCGCATAGTTCTCCAGTATTTCCATAGACACCAATTCTTGAGTTTCCCAAATATCTTGATACACACCATCATCTGCTAACGCACTTCCGTGTCTTACAGAAATAACTATGCCAAGT
The DNA here is from genome assembly GCA_949802685.1 of Dicyrtomina minuta. Classification (NCBI taxonomy): domain Eukaryota; kingdom Metazoa; phylum Arthropoda; class Collembola; order Symphypleona; family Dicyrtomidae; genus Dicyrtomina; species Dicyrtomina minuta. The sequence continues at coordinate 43,695 of CATKUY010000221.1, forward strand.
GGATTCCTTATGTTAATCCAATCCTTGACTTGCAGGTCACATGCCTGTGCCATCGCTACCACGGCAAGATGTGCAATGTTTGGACAAGCTTCAATAGCCCGAAAAGGATATTGTTTTTTCAATCTCTATTTCTGGTTCACATAAAACATGATCCACAAAACATTTGCTTCAAACGCCACTTCATTCTTAAAAATATCGCTTACTCGTCTTTCAGGAAAGGGATCTAACAATTGCTTAACGATATCTTTAAAAAATATATCATAGGCGTTAAGCGATACATTGTTGACAAATACAATTTCCGGATAAAACCAAAATTGCAGTCCTTTATCTATTTTTTTAACTCGTCGTATAGCTTACCGCAAATGTCGGTATTCGCACATTATAGTATGCACAGTAATCCCCGGAATTCTTAACCTACAACCTCTAGCCGGAACTTCGCATATCAGCATCATCGTATAACATACACGTAATATTTTTCCTTCTCTAATCTGCTCGATAGTTAACGTAACGGTCCTATAAAACATTAATACTTCACATAAATTTATTTTTTCTTTCACATACAAACTTACGATTTATTTATTACTTGAATCTACTCTAAGCACTCGATTACCGTGGCTCAGCAACAACGACAGGTTGCGACATTTCATCCTTCAGTAGGCAATCCCAGCTTACAAAGCCAGAGGCACGACATTTGGCACTGTTTCTATGTGATCCCCTTTGCATATAAAATTTCCGATAATAGGTTTCTTCTAATTTCAGTTAGTAATCGGTATAGTACCACAAATTAACCCCTTTGGAAAACGGTCCTAATTATGCAGGTCGTTTTTGCTATAAATTATTAGATTCACACTCATTTGTTGTCTCTTCTCCAAATCTAGCTACTAACTATATCAAGTCTATTCCAAATTCTCTTTACCTTGATAACAGCCGCTTCCTCAGTTACCGCGGGTGTAGTACCGAAGCTTTTCGGGGTTTCTTTCTTTGTTTTTGGTTGTGGTCGCGTCCTAACTACTTTAGTTTCTTTCACTGAATCAACAATTCAAGTAAACACATGAATTACTTTACAATCACACCACAGGTTAATATAGTGCTATAACATTACCATTCGGAAAATTAAGAAATTATTAGTTTGTTTTTTGACACCACATTTGTGTTTTCTTTTTTAACACTCGGATCTTTCTATATACAAATATTTCTTTCTTATTTAAATAGCTGTTTAATACCAACAACATTCAATTTGAATCAACACAGTCTCTTATATACGCATAGTCCGCATAAAACAAACTGTGCCCATTTTTTTCTAACAAAATGCGATAATCATTTTTTTTACTCCGAGATGCCCAAGTGTTTTTTATGTTCATTTATTCAATTCGATAGCGCTTATTGAGAAACTGCTCATTTCAAGCGTCTAACCCCTCGAATTAGCCAGTTTCTCTGATGGGCTCTTTCTAATTTTTGGATTTATAGTGTCATTAATTTTTTTATCTAGTTAATTATTAATTTAAAAATTATTACATAATCGCTTATATTTTTTTTTGGACAGTTTACAGTCTAATTTAATAATCTTTAGCGTAAACTCAACAATTTACTAACAAATGGCGTTCATTACCATTTTTTTTCAAATATTTAATTCTAAATTAATTATGACATAGTAATTTCTCAATTTTCCTCCAGTTAATGCATTTCGAACTATTCATTATATAAACCCGGCTGACCAGGCCAAGTTCTATCACCGGTCCCTTCAGAAGTCAATACGACTCATGTAGCGACCGTTGATCTCACTTGTCTTGTAAATCAGCCGTGAATTATAATATTCTTTATCATCCCAAGAAATTTTTTTCGACACACACCTAACACATTGTAATTAAAAAATCACAACATTTTACACTCATGTAGATCGTCTCTATTAAGTAAGCCAAGTAATATATCCACATTATCGTAAACTAATACAATCCATCATATACCTTCACACATCTCGTTCTTACTCATAACTAATAGCCTCACCGCACAGCAATTTATTAAGGTAAACTACGGAGGTAGCATAGTTAGGTCAAGCTTTCCGCACAGTCACCTCTTGTAGGTAACCTCAACGAAGAGATACCCCGCACAGCCTTACCTAAATTAAGAAGAGCGAACGTGATTGGTTAATTCAACTCGCGGGTTCATGTTTGCTTAGAGCCAATGAACGAGAGTGTCAAAGATATCCTTGGTTGGGGGAGGGAAAAATAACGTGTGTTAAAAGCAGGGCCTTAAGTTAGGTAAGACCCGCACAGCACGTCTGGCCTACATAGGTAGGTATTTAGGTCTTGCCTAACGCATTTTACGTAGGTAAGGAGTTAGAGAAAATGACGCCCACTTAGGCTTAGGCACGGCTCTCCGCACAGCACCTAGCTAGGCTTTTTGCGGAGGTAACCTACGTAGGTCTGCCGTGCGGTGAGGCTATAATATACTTACGTAAGGCTGGATTGAGTCGTTCTACTCGAACATACGGACCTGAGCTATTCCGTCTTTTTCGAGCCGCCGGCCTTTTTTTTCTTATTTATTAGAGGACACCTGCTCAGTCCAACGTATTCTCAAAACACAAAAGTATTGTATCAACTACGCACCTACAGTTCCTCAACATTACCTCAACCAGTCCCATCCATTAATTCCGTTCCACTTCCTAAGTGCTCTGTATCACACTCGTACAGTTCCGTTATCCACAGCCTGAAATAATTATGACGAGCGTTTATAGTACTTCTAATATGTAATCTCTTTTTACCAATACTTTATTATTATTCTCAAAACATTATAATAATTATACACTACTAAAAACATGATATGCTAAATAATTTGTATCGCTCCAGTGCTTCCAATTCCAATTGTTAAAAGCTTCATTTTTATTATGCTACTGACTCTGTATTTTTACATTAGTGTACTTTTTACTCTGTCTTAATCTTAAGTAGCGTTGTCACCAAATATCTGTATTTTTGTCATTGTGAGAATGTCTATGTATTCATTTATGTAAGTCATCTATACGATATAATTGTTAGTTGTTGTGACGCTCGGAGGGCCTCGCGATTAAGAGGGAGGGTATTTTGGTATGTATATCTTTGTAGAATATACATCTAATAGGAAATACCCCACTTCCGAATCCTCTCGCTCACCACGCATGATGCGTGGGAAAGGAGGTTAAAATTCTCTATGTAAAGCGTATGTACATAGTACATAGCATGATCAGTTGGATTGAAGAATCCAAAGAGATTGTCTGAAGAGTAAGACTAAGCTATGAGACGGGGGATCTCTCAGTGCTTGGCACTGAGTTGAGACTTCCTCGTCTCAATCACTGTACATTTAAAGGAAATAAATTAAATAAATATCTCGTATCCAATTTTCTATATCCATTCCCTTGAAAGTTGTCCAGTTTCTTTTACATCCAGTGCTATAGCCCGTCATTATTATGCATCACCAGCACAGCCAATCACAGCACACCATACTCCACACACTACTATAGGAAAGGCTACACGGCCACATCCTCCTTCTTTTTCGCATCCATTCTAGTCCAACTCACTTAACTATTACCGAAGCCCACATCCACCGTCCCCGCACAGACCAACTGCAGTAAATAGACCGACACTGTTGGGTGACTCCCCGTTCGCCGTATAACATTGGACGAACCGTCTGGATTCATATTTCAAACCGAATCCAGCAGCAAAACTAGGGATTGAAGAATCGGAGCGAAGAATCTAGTTTCTCTCACTCCAATCTCCTACATTTACGAGTTAAGCTCACGGACCAGCTTAAACCGGGACAATCCGTGTCCCGAGCTCACTTTTCAAGGGGACGTGAACGGTAGCGAAGGAACCTCACACAACACATGCTTGAAGCGTTTAAGATATTTTGTTCTTTCCAAGCCATATAATTTAATGTTAGTTTTTCAAACTTTGCCTTAATCTCAGCGCACAGATTGTGTTCTGATTCATCAATCGTACTTCGACTTCCCATTCGTCTACATTTTCGAAATACACGTACAGCACATTTTTTTTTCTTTCTTCAAAATTTCCTTAAGATCAGCATCGGAGGCCACTGGGGTGTCTTTAATTATTTTTTGAAAGTTCTCGATGAAGCCGGAGACACACTTGCTCACCACAGCAGCGTTAAAGGCTTTGCATATAGCGTAGTACATAGATTCGGATGTAAGCATTCTGTCGTCGTTGAACAATTCAATGTACGTTTTAAATAAATCAAAAAGTTATTTCCCTATTAAGTGTTTTCAAGAGTAAGTTTCCTCCAAATAGAATATCCTCGATTGCACTCTCAATAGCGCTGGCGAATGTTACGCAGCTTCCTATGGATCCGTCGTACTCAGGATAATTGACTTCTGGGCCTGGGTGAGAAAAAAGGATGCAGGAGATGTTATTGAAACACTTTTTTAATTTGTTACGAACCTTTGAGCTTTCCTTTTGAGGACTGCTTTTCTTTTGTAATTTATTTTAAATAAATGTCTGTCCGCCCTCAGAGCCATATGGGTACTTGGCACTTGGGTTTCCCCAGTCACGTACGAGAAATAATAGGTTTTGAAATGGCTTCTGCTTCCCAGCATTATTTGTGTCTTGCAATGCCATTTCGCCACAGGATAGGAACTCATCCAAAAGTTGTAGGTCATTCTCGTCAATATTGTGCGTTGTTTTGTACACAAGGCATGAGGAAGTGAGTAGGCTGAGTCCTATGAGGATTGACTCCTCTCGTTTTCCTGTCTCTTCATCGAATACCCCCTGTGTGTCTACTAAAAGTAAGTCAAATTTGGATCCATTAAGCTTTGACGTGAAAGTAAACGGTTCGGACCACATCCAAATGCCATCAGTGACACGGACATCATTCGCCTTCCAGGTGAATCCTACTAAAGGTTTGCTCATCTTGGCCCAGCCCATCTAATCTTCCTCCCCGTCGCGTATTCCAATAAGGCGACGTAGAATGAAATTCAAAAAAGAATGACTTGCCTTTTCTAGTGGGGCCAGTTACTGCCAAAATAACTACAGGGCGATTCCCAGTTTTGTCTAGGATACTTTTCAAATTCTTTTCATTACATTCAATCTTCAAAGGCTCGCCTGGAGATTGTGCTGTGAATTTCATTATTTGAGTTAGTTCTGGTTTGGGCTCATCTGAGTTGTTCGAAACACCTACTACAGTTCCGTTCAACGTTGTGATATCATAGCATATATTGCGGTAGGTTCCATTGGTTCTTCGAATTCCTGCAACAAAATAACGTGGTACAAATAAAAATAAATACAACAAAGCCCCCACGATAGTTTTCGAAGGAATTCAAATTTGATTTGCTATTTTTTGAATATTAATATTACTGCCCCAGAGTACCCATAAAAAATCAATAGAAATCGAGTTAATTGCACTGTACAGTTAATACATACGTCATACGTAAACATGTGAGCTAAATGCAGCTGACCAAGACATTTAGGCTTATAATTATAAGCACCAAAAAAAATTAAATTTATTATTTGAAACCACTGTATGATAACAAACAATCAGACAACTCTGCTTTTTTGTACTATCAGATTTACCCCAAACATTATACACGACATTTTCCATAGAATTTATTTAATTCCTTAGTAATGTCCATCGCAGTTACTCAAAAACAATAAAATTTTAATTCTCAGTAATATTTACTTCACAGAACCGTATTTTAAATGTCAGTGATGTTTTAGTCATTATACATACGTAGCAGTCAAAGTAGCAGTGAATTGCAAGAAAGATTTTCGTGATAGGAAACGCATAAACAAGAGGATGTAAAAAATCCGGCGCTTAGCGCCGGATTTGTCCACCGTGGGCCCGAAGTAGATGCTGAGCTTACAGCAAGTTGATGTCATCATTAAACAAAATGCTTTTGTAGTACGGTTAACAAAGTCCTAACTTAACCTTAAGCATTTACCGCTAGTGAAAACGGGCTGAGTGAGAGCCATCTTAAAACCAGTGGGCTAAGTAAAAGCTCAGCTGCTCCAACCGAGCTTGAATTAAATAGGACACAACTATAGTTTACGTACCTACCTACCGTATTTCTTCTAATTACTCCCCCGGGAGTTAGCTCAAACTTTGCTCCTAAACCCGGGAGTTACTAGGGACCCGGGAGTTGATAGGGACCCGGGAGTTACAAGAAAATTTTATGAAAGTCGATGTTCCTTAATTTACTTTAATGAATCAACATATTTTTTTAAAGCTTTTATTATTCAAATTCCAATATAACATAACAATATTTAAAAAATTTTAAACCATCAACAATCTGGATCTGGTCTAGATTTTTTTGAGAAATAGTAGTTAGTCGCCGCAGGGAAAAGTGATTACGTTTCAGAAATTTGTCAGCCCATCCGTTGCTGGCAGCGAATTCTTGATCGTCGTGATCATCACACTCTGGATAAAAGCTCAGAGCCCTCGCCTGAATCATTTTGCGAGATACTCGATGCCCACTTTCACGAGTAGTTAGGATCCATTCAACAATAGAATCCTCCAGTTCCTGACTTGTCACTTTCTTTCCTGCCCCTTCTACCCGGTGACGGTTTTTTCCTTTCGAAGTCAAGGTGCAATCTTAAAGAAATAAGATAATAGAAAATTTAGCCGGGTACAGTAAAATAAATGTCATGCATTGATGGGAAATTCTTACATTATTTTTATGAAATATTCAACCGCAATGAACAAGAGCTAGTCTTTTTACTGTGGAAAATTTTCAAAAATTGTTAATAGTGGCTATCAATTTGAAAATAGAGCAGGCATTCTATTACTGCATCAATGTTCTAAAGATATTAGTAGCAAGAGAACTGGGATGAAAGAGTTATAACTAAACAAAATTAATTTGGTTTATACTTACCTAATTCATTTTCCTGTTTCTTCCAGTCTCTTATAGTCTTGGTACACACTTGAAATTTCTTGGCAGCCTTTTTGTTGGAACTTTGTTTAGCGTATGCAATTGCTGCTAATTTCTTTCCAATCGGAAACGATCGAATCTTTTCACCTTCCAGATTGAGATAAAATTTAAAACACAACCAAACTTGAGAACTGCAGATCTCGATAATCTGCACGTGGGTACTGGGTATTGACTTTAACGTTAACCATCTTTTAAATTTTAGCGCTTATTTTAACAGAAAGCATTTCATGTTTCATTTCACGGCGCCTTTGCTAACAAGGAAAAATGCTTTGAATTATTATACACCCAGTAACAGACCATTACAACCCCAACCCCGGGAGTTACTGGGGACCCCGGGAGTTACTGGGGACCCCGGGAGTTTCTGGAGACCCCGGGAGTTGATAGAGACCCCGGGAGTTAATAGAGACCCCGGGAGTTAGCTCAAAATTTTGCCCTTAACCCCGGGAGTTACAAGGGACCCGGGAGTAATTAGAAGAAATACGGTACCTACGTTCAGAACCAAGTGTGTATATCAATGCAATGACGATCTGGACACCCATTTAATAACGTCATGTAGGGACGATCCCTGCATGCATACTAGTAAGATCCCATGTTAAATTTTTTTAATTGGTCAATTCCTAAATTAATAATAAAAGGGATCTCTAAACTGGTAATGTTTGAATAACGTCATGTAGGGACGATCCCTGTATGCATACTTGTAAGATCCCATGATAAATATATTTCATTACTAAATTCCTAAACTAATGACAAAGGGGATCTCTAAAATGGTAATGTTTGAATGACGTTATGTATGGACGATCCCTGTATGCATATTAGTAAGATCCCATGTGAGTGGCTTGTTTTAATTTACCCACCCTCAACTTGAATGACGTCATTTGTGTCTGGCCCCTAAGCGACGTTGTTCTTGTCTACCACGTACGTACCTAGAAATGGAGGTAATTTTGAATTTTAATGTAATTCAAACGGCTGGTTTTTCTTTGAGAGAAAAAAAAGTTAAAAAAATATTGAAAGTTGCTCCAGTTAACTGGTAACTGTGCAAAAACTATTCATGCGATCTCGCCTAAAAACTATACAGCACTGCGCGGGCGCTTGTTTCTAGCGTTAAAAAAATATTTAAAAAAATTAGGTTGAAAACTGCGACCGTTCTCGTACGACCTACAGACATGTGGACAGACAGAGCGACAGACAGACGGACGGACAAAACCATTTCAATAGATGCTTATGAGCTAAAGCTCAGCATCTAAAAACCAAGCATTGAATTATAAATATATGTATTCTATACAACAAATTATCGTTGAATGTTTTAAATAAGCTTTTAGCTGTTTATGATCTGTGAGTAATGCCTGCGCCTTGACACCATAACCAAAATATATGTTATACTCACTAGTCAGGTAGATGAGTGATACCCATGTGTAGTAACTTACTTAAAAAAAATAGTTAAGAAAATAATTTTCAATTTTGAGTATTTATATTTTATATTTTGAACAATTGAAACAGCTTGAAAATGGTATATTGCATGTCAAATTCCATTGAGAAATTTGAAAGTCACGTACATTATGTAGATAGGTAAATACGTAGGAATTATTAACACTAAATGCAAAACTATAGATACTATAGTACTTAAACTAACTAGTAATAAAACTTTATAATGGTAACAGGTGATCACTGTGCGCACTGTGCGCAGTGGCTAATGTTCAAATATTACTTTATTACCGCCTGTACAATCTGTGTAACTGATAATCGTACAGCTTATAGTCTCATCCAGGGTAGAGGTGGGTATTTAGGATCTCTCAGTTTTTAGCAGGAAAAGGAAAACCTTGTCAATTATAACAGCAGAAACAGAGGCACAAAAGGAATTCCATGCATCGAAGAATATGATAATATGATGAGTTGTTCAATGTAAGTCTAACGTACATTACCAGCGCTACTATTTTCCTATTAGAAAGTTAGAAACTGAGCGATAAAAATCACACACACTGTTTCAATTGGGTATATCCACCGTACTTGTTTACTTGTAATTTCGACTTCCTTCCGTTTCATATATACATTTTCTTCAACATATAATTTTTTATTTGCATGCTCGCAATACAATGAAAAACTACAAAACTGCGGTGCTTACAAAACCTATGTAGATTGCTTTGTTTTCATTTTAAAGGAAATAAAAATACATCAATTTTAGCCATTAAAAGCTGTTTCAGCTAAATAACCGAAATTTTGGAGGTCAGTTTTAACAGTCTAAAACTGCTTGGTTGAAACCGCTTGCTAAAACTGCTGATTATACAACCACCATCGAACCCTATCTCTATGTTAAAATTGTGTTATTAAACAGTCTACTGGCGCAGAATTTTTGATTTTTTTGTCTAAATTTTTAGTCACATGTCACATACATATTTAATATTGTCGAATTCTAATAAATAGGTAGATGGGTATGGTGTCCAATCCGTACCGCCCCGTGTACTTGATAGCACGGACATGACATGTTTTAGAAACCTTGCCCAACGTGGGGGTGAGTGGGTGGTGTCATTGGATAGGTATTGACGTCAGCTACTTGGATCTGTCAAGAAAAGTTAAGGATAAAGAACCGTTTTTGAGATATTGATTTTTGAATATTTCAGCCCATCTAATTAATGTATAAGTTATTGGCATATACCGACTGAGAAACGGGACGTGGGGGTGAGTGGGTGGTGTCATTAGATAGGTATTGACCTCAGCTACTTGGATCTGTCAAGAAAAATTAAGGATAAAGAACCGTTTTTGAGATATTGATTTTTGAATATTTCAGCCCATCTAATTAATGTATAAGTTATTGGCATATACCGACTGAGAAACGGGACGTGGGGGTGAGTGGGTGGTGTCATTGGATAGGTATTGACGTCAGCTACTTGGATCTGTCAAGAAAAAATAAGGATAAAGAACCGTTTTTGAGATATTGATTTTTGAATATTTCAGCCCATCTAATTAATGTATAAGTTATTGGCATATACCGACTGAGAAACGGGACGTGGGGGTGAGTGGGTGGTGTCATTGGATAGGTATTGACGTCAGCTACTTGGATCTGTCAAGAAAAGTTAAGGATAAAGAACCGTTTTTGAGATATTGATTTTTGAATATTTCAGCCCATCTAATTAATGTATAAGTTATTGGCATATACCGACTGAGAAACGGGACGTGGGGGTGAGTGGGTGGTGTCATTAGATAGGTATTGACCTCAGCTACTTGGATCTGTCAAGAAAAATTAAGGATAAAGAACCGTTTTTGAGATATTGATTTTTGAATATTTTAGCCCATCTAATTAATGTATAAGTTATTGGCATATACCGACTGAGAAACGGGACGTGGGGGTGAGTGGGTGGTGTCATTGGATAGGTATTGACGTCAGCTACTTGGATCTGTCAAGAAAAGTTAAGGATAAAGAACCGTTTTTGAGATATTGATTTTTGAATATTTCAGCCCATCTAATTAATGTATAAGTTATTGGCATATACCGACTGAGAAACGGGACGTGGGGGTGAGTGGGTGGTGTCATTGGATAGGTATTGACGTCAGCTACTTGGATCTGTCAAGAAAAGTTAAGGATAAAGAACCGTTTTTGAGATATTGATTTTTGAATATTTCAGCCCATCTAATTAATGTATAAGTTATTGGCATATACCGACTGAGAAACGGGACGTGGGGGTGAGTGGGTGGTGTCATTGGATAGGTATTGACGTCAGCTACTTGGATCTGTCAAGAAAAGTTAAGGATAAAGAACCGTTTTTGAGATATTGATTTTTGAATATTTCAGCCCATCTAATTAATGTATAAGTTATTGGCATATACCGACTGAGAAACGGGACGTGGGGGTGAGTGGGTGGTGTCATTGGATAGGTATTGACGTCAGCTACTTGGATCTGTCAAGAAAAGTTAAGGATAAAGAACCGTTTTTGAGATATTGATTTTTGAATATTTCAGCCCATCTAATTAATGTATAAGTTATTGGCATATACCGACTGAGAAACGGGACGTGGGGGTGAGTGGGTGGTGTCATTGGATAGGTATTGACGTCAGCTACTTGGATCTGTCAAGAAAAGTTAAGGATAAAGAACCGTTTTTGAGATATTGATTTTTGAATATTTCAGCCCATCAAATAATGTATAAGTTATTGGCATATACCGACTGAGAAACGGGACGTGGGGGTGAGTGGGTGGTGTCATTAGATAGGTATTGACGTCAGCTACTTGGATCTGTCAAGAAAAAATAAGGATAAAGAACCGTTTTTGAGATATTGATTTTTGAATATTTCAGCCCATCTAATTAATGTATAAGTTATTGGCATATACCGACTGAGAAACGGGACGTGGGGGTGAGTGGGTGGTGTCATTGGATAGGTATTGACGTCAGCTACTTGGATCTGTCAAGAAAAGTTAAGGATAAAGAACCGTTTTTGAGATATTGATTTTTGAATATTTCAGCCCATCTAATTAATGTATAAGTTATTGGCATATACCGACTGAGAAACGGGACGTGGGGGTGAGTGGGTGGTGTCATTGGATAGGTATTGACGGCAGCTACTTGGATCTGTCAAGAAAAGTTAAGGATAAAGAACCGTTTTTGAGATATTGATTTTTGAATATTTCAGCCCATCTAATTAATGTATAAGTTATTGGCATATACCGACTGAGAAACGGGACGTGGGGGTGAGTGGGTGGTGTCATTGGATAGGTATTGACGTCAGCTACTTGGATCTGTCAAGAAAAGTTAAGGATAAAGAACCGTTTTTGAGATATTGATTTTTGAATATTTCAGCCCATCTAATTAATGTATAAGTTATTGGCATATACCGACTGAGAAACGGGACGTGGGGGTGAGTGGGTGGTGTCATTGGATAGGTATTGACGTCAGCTACTTGGATCTGTCAAGAAAAGTTAAGGATAAAGAACCGTTTTTGAGATATTGATTTTTGAATATTTCAGCCCATCTAATTAATGTATAAGTTATTGGCATATACCGACTGAGAAACGGGACGTGGGGGTGAGTGGGTGGTGTCATTGGATAGGTATTGACGTCAGCTACTTGGATCTGTCAAGAAAAGTTAAGGATAAAGAACCGTTTTTGAGATATTGATTTTTGAATATTTCAGCCCATCTAATTAATGTATAAGTTATTGGCATATACCGACTGAGAAACGGGACGTGGGGTGAGTGGGTGGTGTCATTAGATAGGTATTGACCTCAGCTACTTGGATCTGTCAAGAAAAATTAAGGATAAAGAACCGTTTTTGAGATATTGATTTTTGAATATTTCAGCCCATCTAATTAATGTATAAGTTATTGGCATATACCGACTGAGAAACGGGACGTGGGGGTGAGTGGGTGGTGTCATTGGATAGGTATTGACGTCAGCTACTTGGATCTGTCAAGAAAAAATAAGGATAAAGAACCGTTTTTGAGATATTGATTTTTGAATATTTCAGCCCATCTAATTAATGTATAAGTTATTGGCATATACCGACTGAGAAACGGGACGTGGGGGTGAGTGGGTGGTGTCATTGGATAGGTATTGACGTCAGCTACTTGGATCTGTCAAGAAAAGTTAAGGATAAAGAACCGTTTTTGAGATATTGATTTTTGAATATTTCAGCCCATCTAATTAATGTATAAGTTATTGGCATATACCGACTGAGAAACGGGACGTGGGGGTGAGTGGGTGGTGTCATTAGATAGGTATTGACCTCAGCTACTTGGATCTGTCAAGAAAAATTAAGGATAAAGAACCGTTTTTGAGATATTGATTTTTGAATATTTTAGCCCATCTAATTAATGTATAAGTTATTGGCATATACCGACTGAGAAACGGGACGTGGGGGTGAGTGGGTGGTGTCATTGGATAGGTATTGACGTCAGCTACTTGGATCTGTCAAGAAAAGTTAAGGATAAAGAACCGTTTTTGAGATATTGATTTTTGAATATTTCAGCCTATCTAATTAATGTATAAGTTATTGGCATATACCGACTGAGAAACGGGACGTGGGGGTGAGTGGGTGGTGTCATTGGATAGGTATTGACGTCAGCTACTTGGATCTGTCAAGAAAAGTTAAGGATAAAGAACCGTTTTTGAGATATTGATTTTTGAATATTTCAGCCCATCTAATTAATGTATAAGTTATTGGCATATACCGACTGAGAAACGGGACGTGGGGGTGAGTGGGTGGTGTCATTGGATAGGTATTGACGTCAGCTACTTGGATCTGTCAAGAAAAGTTAAGGATAAAGAACCGTTTTTGAGATATTGATTTTTGAATATTTCAGCCCATCTAATTAATGTATAAGTTATTGGCATATACCGACTGAGAAACGGGACGTGGGGGTGAGTGGGTGGTGTCATTGGATAGGTATTGACGTCAGCTACTTGGATCTGTCAAGAAAAGTTAAGGATAAAGAACCGTTTTTGAGATATTGATTTTTGAATATTTCAGCCCATCTAATTAATGTATAAGTTATTGGCATATACCGACTGAGAAACGGGACGTGGGGGTGAGTGGGTGGTGTCATTGGATAGGTTTTGACGTCAGCTACTTGGATCTGTCAAGAAAAGTTAAGGATAAAGAACCGTTTTTGAGATATTGATTTTTGAATATTTCAGCCCATCAAATAATGTATAAGTTATTGGCATATACCGACTGAGAAACGGGACGTGGGGGTGAGTGGGTGGTGTCATTAGATAGGTATTGACGTCAGCTACTTGGATCTGTCAAGAAACGTTAAGGATAAAGAACCGTTTTTGAGATATTGATTTTTGAATATTTCAGCCCATCTAATTAATGTATAAGTTATTGGCATATACCGACTGAGAAACGGGACGTGGGGGTGAGTGGGTGGTGTCATTGGATAGGTATTGACGTCAGCTACTTGGATCTGTCAAGAAAAGTTAAGGATAAAGAACCGTTTTTGAGATATTGATTTTTGAATATTTCAGCCCATCTAATTAATGTATAAGTTATTGGCATATACCGACTGAGAAACGGGACGTGGGGGTGAGTGGGTGGTGTCATTAGATAGGTATTGACCTCAGCTACTTGGATCTGTCAAGAAAAGTTAAGGATAAAGAACCGTTTTTGAGATATTGATTTTTGAATATTTCAGCCCATCTAATTAATGTATAAGTTATTGGCATATACCGACTGAGAAACGGGACGTGGGGGTGAGTGGGTGGTGTCATTGGATAGGTATTGACGTCAGCTACTTGGATCTGTCAAGAAAAGTTAAGGATAAAGAACAGTTTTTGAGATATTGATTTTTGAATATTTCAGCCCATCTAATTAATGTATAAGTTATTGGCATATACCGACTGAGAAACGGGACGTGGGGGTGAGTGGGTGGTGTCATTGGATAGGTATTGACGTCAGCTACTTGGATCTGTCAAGAAAAGTTAAGGATAAAGAACCGTTTTTGAGATATTGATTTTTGAATATTTCAGCCCATCTAATTAATGTATAAGTTATTGGCATATACCGACTGAGAAACGGGACGTGGTGGTGAGTGGGTGGTGTCATTGAATAGGTATTGACGTCAGCTACTTGGATCTGTCAAGAAAAGTTAAGGATAAAGAACCGTTTTTGAGATATTGATTTTTGAATATTTCAGCCCATCTAATTAATGTATAAGTTATTGGCATATACCGACTGAGAAACGGGACGTGGGGGTGAGTGGGTGGTGTCATTGGATAGGTATTGACGTCAGCTACTCGGATCTGTCAAGAAAAATTAAGGATAAAGAACCGTTTTTGAGATATTGATTTTTGAATATTTCAGCCCATCTAATTAATGTATAAGTTATTGGCATATACCGACTGAGAAACGGGACGTGCGGGTGAGTGGGTGGTGTCATTGGATAGGTATTGACGTCAGCTACTTGGATCTGTCAAGAAAAGTTAAGGATAAAGAACCGTTTTTGAGATATTGATTTTTGAATATTTCAGCCCATCTAATTAATGTATAAGTTATTGGCATATACCGACTGAGAAACGGGACGTGGGGGTGAGTGGGTGGTGTCATTGAATAGGTATTGACGTCAGCTACTTGGATCTGTCAAGAAAAGTTAAGGATAAAGAACCGTTTTTGAGATATTGATTTTTGAATATTTCAGCCCATCTAATTAATGTATAAGTTATTGGCATATACCGACTGAGAAACGGGACGTGAGGGTGAGTGGGTGGTGTCATTGGATAGGTATTGACGTCAGCTACTTGGATCTGTCAAGAAAAGTTAAGGATAAAGAACCGTTTTTGAGATATTGATTTTTGAATATTTCAGCCCATCTAATTAATGTATAAGTTATTGGCATATACCGACTGAGAAACGGGACGTGGGGGTGAGTGGGTGGTGTCATTGGATAGGTATTGACGTCAGCTACCTGGATCTGTCAAGAAAAGTTAAGGATAAAGAACCGTTTTTGAGATATTGATTTTTGAATATTTCAGCCCATCTAATTAATGTATAAGTTATTGGCATATACCGACTGAGAAACGGGACGTGGGGGTGAGTGGGTGGTGTCATTGAATAGGTATTGACGTCAGCTACTTGGATCTGTCAAGAAAAGTTAAGGATAAAGAACAGTTTTTGAGATATTGATTTTTGAATATTTCAGCCCATCTAATTAATGTATAAGTTATTGGCATATACCGACTGAGAAACGGGACGTGGGGGTGAGTGGGTGGTGTCATTGGATAGGTATTGACGTCAGCTACTCGGATCTGTCAAGAAAAATTAAGGATAAAGAACCGTTTTTGAGATATTGATTTTTGAATATTTCAGCCCATCTAATTAATGTATAAGTTATTGGCATATACCGACTGAGAAAAGGGACGTGGGGGTGAGTGGGTGGTGTCATTGGATAGGTATTGACGTCAGCTACTTGGATCTGTCAAGAAAAGTTAAGGATAAAGAACCGTTTTTGAGATATTGATTTTTGAATATTTCAGCCCATCTAATTAATGTATAAGTTATTGGCATATACCGACTGAGAAACGGGACGTGGGGGTGAGTGGGTGGTGTCATTGGATAGGTATTGACGTCAGCTACTTGGATCTGTCAAGAAAAGTTAAGGATAAAGAACCGTTTTTGAGATATTGATTTTTGAATATTTCAGCCCATCTAATTAATGTATAAGTTATTGGCATATACCGACTGAGAAACGGGACGTGAGGGTGAGTGGGTGGTGTCATTGGATAGGTATTGACGTCAGCTACTTGGATCTGTCAAGAAAAGTTAAGGATAAAGAACCGTTTTTGAGATATTGATTTTTGAATATTTCAGCCCATCTAATTAATGTATAAGTTATTGGCATATACCGACTGAGAAACGGGACGTGGGGGTGAGTGGGTGGTGTCATTGGATAGGTATTGACGTCAGCTACTTGGATCTGTCAAGAAAAGTTAAGGATAAAGAACCGTTTTTGAGATATTGATTTTTGAATATTTCAGCCCATCTAATTAATGTATAAGTTATTGGCATATACCGACTGAGAAACGGGACGTGGGGGTGAGTGGGTGGTGTCATTAGATAGGTATTGACCTCAGCTACTTGGATCTGTCAAGAAAAGTTAAGGATAAAGAACCGTTTTTGAGATATTGATTTTTGAATATTTCAGCCCATCTAATTAATGTATAAGTTATTGGCATATACCGACTGAGAAACGGGACGTGGGGGTGAGTGGGTGGTGTCATTGGATAGGTATTGACGTCAGCTACTTGGATCTGTCAAGAAAAGTTAAGGATAAAGAACCGTTTTTGAGATATTGATTTTTGAATATTTCAGCCCATCTAATTAATGTATAAGTTATTGGCATATACCGACTGAGAAACGGGACGTGGGGGTGAGTGGGTGGTGTCATTGGATAGGTATTGACCTCAGCTACTTGGATCTGTCAAGAAAAGTTATGGATAAAGAACCGTTTTTGAGATATTGATTTTTGAATATTTCAGCCCATCTAATTAATGTATAAGTTATTGGCATATACCGACTGAGAAACGGGACGTGGGGGTGAGTGGGTTGTGTCATTAGATAGGTATTGACGTCAGCTACTTGGATCTGTCAAGAAACGTTAAGGATAAAGAACCGTTTTTGAGATATTGATTTTTGAATATTTCAGCCCATCTAATTAATGTATAAGTTATTGGCATATACCGACTGAGAAACGGGACGTGGGGGTGAGTGGGTGGTGTCATTGGATAGGTATTGACGTCAGCTACTCGGATCTGTCAAGAAAAGTTAAGGATAAAGAACCGTTTTTGAGATATTGATTTTTGAATATTTCAGCCCATCTAATTAATGTATAAGTTATTGGCATATACCGACTGAGAAAAGGGACGTGGGGGTGAGTGGGTGGTGTCATTGGATAGGTATTGACGTCAGCTACTTGGATCTGTCAAGAAAAGTTAAGGATAAAGAACCGTTTTTGAGATATTGATTTTTGAATATTTCAGCCCATCTAATTAATGTATAAGTTATTGGCATATACCGACTGAGAAACGGGACGTGGGGGTGAGTGGGTGGTGTCATTGGATAGGTATTGACGTCAGCTACTTGGATCTGTCAAGAAAAGTTAAGGATAAAGAACCGTTTTTGAGATATTGATTTTTGAATATTTCAGCCCATCTAATTAATGTATAACTTATTGGCATATACCGACTGAGAAACGGGACGTGAGGGTGAGTGGGTGGTGTCATTGGATAGGTATTGACGTCAGCTACTTGGATCTGTCAAGAAAAGTTAAGGATAAAGAACCGTTTTTGAGATATTGATTTTTGAATATTTCAGCCCATCTAATTAATGTATAAGTTATTGGCATATACCGACTGAGAAACGGGACGTGGGGGTGAGTGGGTGGTGTCATTGGATAGGTATTGACGTCAGCTACTTGGATCTGTCAAGAAAAGTTAAGGATAAAGAACCGTTTTTGAGATATTGATTTTTGAATATTTCAGCCCATCTAATTAATGTATAAGTTATTGGCATATACCGACTGAGAAACGGGACGTGGGGGTGAGTGGGTGGTGTCATTAGATAGGTATTGACCTCAGCTACTTGGATCTGTCAAGAAAAGTTAAGGATAAAGAACCGTTTTTGAGATATTGATTTTTGAATATTTCAGCCCATCTAATTAATGTATAAGTTATTGGCATATACCGACTGAGAAACGGGACGTGGGGGTGAGTGGGTGGTGTCATTGGATAGGTATTGACGTCAGCTACTTGGATCTGTCAAGAAAAGTTAAGGATAAAGAACCGTTTTTGAGATATTGATTTTTGAATATTTCAGCCCATCTAATTAATGTATAAGTTATTGGCATATACCGACTGAGAAACGGGACGTGGGGGTGAGTGGGTGGTGTCATTGGATAGGTATTGACGTCAGCTACTTGGATCTGTCAAGAAAAATTAAGGATAAAGAACCGTTTTTGAGATATTGATTTTTGAATATTTCAGCCCATCTAATTAATGTATAAGTTATTGGCATATACCGACTGAGAAACGGGACGTGGGGGTGAGTGGGTGGTGTCATTGGATAGGTATTGACGTCAGCTACTTGGATCTGTCAAGAAAAGTTAAGGATAAAGAACCGTTTTTGAGATATTGATTTTTGAATATTTCAGCCCATCTAATTAATGTATAAGTTATTGGCATATACCGACTGAGAAACGGGACGTGGGGGTGAGTGGGTGGTGTCATTGGATAGGTATTGACGTCAGCTACTTGGATCTGTCAAGAAAAGTTAAGGATAAAGAACCGTTTTTGAGATATTGATTTTTGAATATTTCAGCCCATCTAATTAATGTATAAGTTATTGGCATATACCGACTGAGAAACGGGACGTGGGGGTGAGTGGGTGGTGTCATTGGATAGGTATTGACGTCAGCTACTTGGATCTGTCAAGAAAAGTTAAGGATAAAGAACCGTTTTTGAGATATTGATTTTTGAATATTTCAGCCCATCTAATTAATGTATAAGTTATTGGCATATACCGACTGAGAAACGGGACGTGGGGGTGAGTGGGTGGTGTCATTATATAGGTATTGACGTCAGCTACTTGGATCTGTCAAGAAAAGTTAAGGATAAAGAACCGTTTTTGAGATATTGATTTTTGAATATTTCAGCCCATCTAATTAATGTATAAGTTATTGGCATATACCGACTGAGAAACGGGACGTAGGGGTGAGTGGGTGGTGTCATTGGATAGGTATTGACGTCAGCTACTTGGATCTGTCAAGAAAAATTAAGGATAAAGAACCGTTTTTGAGATATTGATTTTTGAATATTTCAGCCCATCTAATTAATGTATAAGTTATTGGCATATACCGACTGAGAAACGGGACGTGAGGGTGAGTGGGTGGTGTCATTGGATAGGTATTGACGTCAGCTACTTGGATCTGTCAAGAAAAGTTAAGGATAAAGAACCGTTTTTGAGATATTGATTTTTGAATATTTCAGCCCATCTAATTAATGTATAAGTTATTGGCATATACCGACTGAGAAACGGGACGTGGGGGTGAGTGGGTGGTGTCATTGGATAGGTATTGACGTCAGCTACTTGGATCTGTCAAGAAAAGTTAAGGATAAAGAACCGTTTTTGAGATATTGATTTTTGAATATTTCAGCCCATCTAATTAATGTATAAGTTATTGGCATATACCGACTGAGAAACGGGACGTGGGGGTGAGTGGGTGGTGTCATTAGATAGGTATTGACCTCAGCTACTTGGATCTGTCAAGAAAAGTTAAGGATAAAGAACCGTTTTTGAGATATTGATTTTTGAATATTTCAGCCCATCTAATTAATGTATAAGTTATTGGCATATACCGACTGAGAAACGGGACGTGGGGGTGAGTGGGTGGTGTCATTGGATAGGTATTGACGTCAGCTACTTGGATCTGTCAAGAAAAGTTAAGGATAAAGAACCGTTTTTGAGATATTGATTTTTGAATATTTCAGCCCATCTAATTAATGTATAAGTTATTGGCATATACCGACTGAGAAACGGGACGTGGGGGTGAGTGGGTGGTGTCATTGGATAGGTATTGACGTCAGCTACTTGGATCTGTCAAGAAAAGTTAAGGATAAAGAACCGTTTTTGAGATATTGATTTTTGAATATTTCAGCCCATCTAATTAATGTATAAGTTATTGGCATATACCGACTGAGAAACGGGACGTGGGGGTGAGTGGGTGGTGTCATTAGATAGGTATTGACCTCAGCTACTTGGATCTGTCAAGAAAAATTAAGGATAAAGAACCGTTTTTGAGATATTGATTTTTGAATATTTCAGCCCATCTAATTAATGTATAAGTTATTGGCATATACCGACTGAGAAACGGGACGTGGGGGTGAGTGGGTGGTGTCATTAGATAGGTATTGACGTCAGCTACTTGGATCTGTCAAGAAAAATT
Organism: Dicyrtomina minuta; assembly: GCA_949802685.1. Taxonomy (NCBI): domain Eukaryota; kingdom Metazoa; phylum Arthropoda; class Collembola; order Symphypleona; family Dicyrtomidae; genus Dicyrtomina; species Dicyrtomina minuta. The sequence goes on from CATKUY010000221.1 coordinate 64,026, forward strand.
AAGGATAAAGAACCGTTTTTGAGATATTGATTTTTGAATATTTCAGCCTATCTAATTAATGTATAAGTTATTGGCATATACCGACTGAGAAACGGGACGTGGGGGTGAGTGGGTGGTGTCATTGGATAGGTATTGACGTCAGCTACTTGGATCTGTCAAGAAAAGTTAAGGATAAAGAACCGTTTTTGAGATATTGATTTTTGAATATTTCAGCCCATCTAATTAATGTATAAGTTATTGGCATATACCGACTGAGAAACGGGACGTGGGGGTGAGTGGGTGGTGTCATTGGATAGGTATTGACCTCAGCTACTTGGATCTGTCAAGAAAAGTTAAGGATAAAGAACCGTTTTTGAGATATTGATTTTTGAATATTTCAGCCCATCTAATTAATGTATAAGTTATTGGCATATACCGACTGAGAAACGGGACGTGGGGGTGAGTGGGTGGTGTCATTGGATAGGTATTGACGTCAGCTACTTGGATCTGTCAAGAAAAGTTAAGGATAAAGAACCGTTTTTGAGATATTGATTTTTGAATATTTCAGCCCATCTAATTAATGTATAAGTTATTGGCATATACCGACTGAGAAACGGGACGTGGGGGTGAGTGGGTGGTGTCATTGGATAGGTATTGACGTCAGCTACTTGGATCTGTCAAGAAAAGTTAAGGATAAAGAACCGTTTTTGAGATATTGATTTTTGAATATTTCAGCCCATCTAATTAATGTATAAGTTATTGGCATATACCGACTGAGAAACGGGACGTGGGGGTGAGTGGGTGGTGTCATTGGATAGGTATTGACGTCAGCTACTTGGATCTGTCAAGAAAAGTTAAGGATAAAGAACCGTTTTTGAGATATTGATTTTTGAATATTTCAGCCCATCTAATTAATGTATAAGTTATTGGCATATACCGACTGAGAAACGGGACGTGGGGGTGAGTGGGTGGTGTCATTGGATAGGTATTGACGTCAGCTACTTGGATCTGTCAAGAAAAGTTAAGGATAAAGAACCGTTTTTGAGATATTGATTTTTGAATATTTCAGCCCATCTAATTAATGTATAAGTTATTGGCATATACCGACTGAGAAACGGGACGTGGGGGTGAGTGGGTGGTGTCATTGGATAGGTATTGACGTCAGCTACTTGGATCTGTCAAGAAAAGTTAAGGATAAAGAACCGTTTTTGAGATATTGATTTTTGAATATTTCAGCCCATCTAATTAATGTATAAGTTATTGGCATATACCGACTGAGAAACGGGACGTGGGGGTGAGTGGGTGGTGTCATTATATAGGTATTGACGTCAGCTACTTGGATCTGTCAAGAAAAGTTAAGGATAAAGAACCGTTTTTGAGATATTGATTTTTGAATATTTCAGCCCATCTAATTAATGTATAAGTTATTGGCATATACCGACTGAGAAACGGGACGTGGGGGTGAGTGGGTGGTGTCATTGGATAGGTATTGACGTCAGCTACTTGGATCTGTCAAGAAAAATTAAGGATAAAGAACCGTTTTTGAGATATTGATTTTTGAATATTTCAGCCCATCTAATTAATGTATAAGTTATTGGCATATACCGACTGAGAAACGGGACGTGGGGGTGAGTGGGTGGTGTCATTGGATAGGTATTGACGTCAGCTACTTGGATCTGTCAAGAAAAGTTAAGGATAAAGAACCGTTTTTGAGATATTGATTTTTGAATATTTCAGCCCATCTAATTAATGTATAAGTTATTGGCATATACCGACTGAGAAACGGGACGTGGGGGTGAGTGGGTGGTGTCATTGGATAGGTATTGACGTCAGCTACTTGGATCTGTCAAGAAAAGTTAAGGATAAAGAACCGTTTTTGAGATATTGATTTTTGAATATTTCAGCCCATCTAATTAATGTATAAGTTATTGGCATATACCGACTGAGAAACGGGACGTGGGGGTGAGTGGGTGGTGTCATTAGATAGGTATTGACCTCAGCTACTTGGATCTGTCAAGAAAAATTAAGGATAAAGAACCGTTTTTGAGATATTGATTTTTGAATATTTCAGCCCATCTAATTAATGTATAAGTTATTGGCATATACCGACTGAGAAACGGGACGTGGGGGTGAGTGGGTGGTGTCATTAGATAGGTATTGACGTCAGCTACTTGGATCTGTCAAGAAAAATTAAGGATAAAGAACCGTTTTTGAGATATTGATTTTTGAATATTTCAGCCCATCTAATTAATGTATAAGTTATTGGCATATACCGACTGAGAAACGGGACGTGGGGGTGAGTGGGTGGTGTCATTGGATAGGTATTGACGTCAGTCAGCTACTTGGATCTGTCAAGAAAGTTAAGGATAAAGAACGTTTTTGAGATATTGATTTTTGAATATTTCAGCCCATCTAATTAATGTATAAGTTATTGGCATATACCGACCGAGAAGAAACGGGACGTGGGGGTGAGTGGGTGGTGTCATTGGATAGGTATTGACGTCAGCTACTTGGATCTGTCAAGAAAGTTAAGGATAAAGAACCGTTTTTGAGATATTGATTTTTGAATATTTCAGCCCATCTAATTAATGTATAAGTTATTGGCATATACCGACTGAGAAACGGGACGGTGGGGGGTGAGTGGGTGGTGTCATTGGATAGGTATTGACGTCAGCTACCTTGGATCTGTCAAGAAAAGTTTAAGGATAAAGAACCGTTTTGAGATTGATTTGAATATTTCAGCCCATCTAATTAATGTATAAGTTATTGGCATATACCGACTGAGAAACGGGACGTGGGGGTGAGTGGGTGGTGTCATTGGATAGGTATTGACGTCAGCTACTTGGATCTGTCAAGAAAAGTTAAGGATAAAGAACCGTTTTTGAGATATTGATTTTTGAATATTTCAGCCCATCTAATTAATGTATAAGTTATTGGCATATACCGACTGAGAAACGGGACGTGGGGGTGAGTGGGTGGTGTCATTGGATAGGTATTGACGTCAGCTACTTGGATCTGTCAAGAAAAAATAAGGATAAAGAACCGTTTTTGAGATATTGATTTTTGAATATTTCAGCCCATCTAATTAATGTATAAGTTATTGGCATATACCGACTGAGAAACGGGACGTGGGGGTGAGTGGTGGTGTCATTGGATAGGTATTGACGTCAGCTACTTGGATCTGTCAAGAAAAATAAGGATAAAGAACCTGTTTTTGAGATATTGATTTTTGAATATTTCAGCCCATCTAATTAATGTATAAGTTATTGGCATATACCGACTGAGAAACGGGACGTGGGGGTGAGTGGGTGGTGTCATTGGATAGGTATTGACGTCAGCTACTTGGATCTGTCAAGAAAAAGTTAAGGATAAAGAACCGTTTTTGAGATATTGATTTTTGAATATTTCAGCCCATCTAATTAATGTATAAGTTTATTGGCATATACCGACTGAGAAACGGGACGTGGGGGTGAGTGGGTGGTGTCATTGGATAGGTATTGACGTCAGCTACTTGGATCTGTCAAGAAAAGTTAAGGATAAAGAACCGTTTTTGAGATATTGATTTTTGAATATTTCAGCCCATCTAATTAATGTATAAGTTATTGGCATATACCGACTGAGAACGGGACGTGAGGGGGTGAGTGGTGGTGTCATTGGATAGGTATTGACGTCAGCTACTTGGATCTGTCAAGAAAAGTTAAGGATAAAAGAACCGTTTTTGAGATATTGATTTTTGAATATTTCAGCCCATCTAATTAATGTATAAGTTATTGGCAGTATACCGACTGAGAAACGGGACGTGGGGGTGAGTGGGTGGTGTCATTGGATAGGTATTGACGTCAGCTACTTGGATCTGTCAAGAAAAGTTAAGGATAAAGAACCGTTTTTGAGATATTGATTTTTGAATATTTCAGCCTATCTAATTAATGTATAAGTTATTGGCATATACCGACTGAGAAACGGGACGTGGGGGTGAGTGGGTGGTGTCATTGGATA